>OY757907.1:87639951-87837451 GCA_963585895.1 Sepioteuthis lessoniana
GCATGTATATAAGGGGGTGCTGGAAAGACCTAAGAGTAAGTAGAAAGGGAATAGATTATTTTTTCTTTTAAACTTTATTAAAAAAATATTTTTGAAAGGTTAAAGAAACCTAAGAAATGATATGCCAAGGGTATTGAACTTCAGCATGAATGTTCTATGACTCAAGGTCATCTAAAGAACTTTTCACCAACCCTCTTTTATGAAGTTTTAATAGTAACAAATAAAGGAGATGAATTCACTTATGTAGAGTCTGATGAGGATGTCTGAAAATACTAAGATATTCATTGATAAGTACACATTTATTCACAAACATGGATGACTGAATACACATTGGTGAATGCACATCTACTTTTGCTCATCTTAAATAGATTGCTACAACACAGATGGTTTTGGTTTAAATTCCTATAACAGCAAGCCTGAAATTGGTTTTACATATTGTAATATAAGTAATAACAAGATTTGCCACTAATTCAGTTTTTTCTTTTCTATCAGCTCACTCATACAGACATATATATATATATATATATATATATATATATATATATATATATATATATATATATATATATATATATACAATTTTTTTAAGGGTAACTTATCAGTTGAAGATTTTTTTTTTCAATTTCAGAACCCTTGAAAAAATTAGGAAATTTTTCTTTTACATTTAAAAAAAACATCATTAATTTTATTCTACTATTAAATAAAATAATGTGTCGTTTTATGAAATAAAAGTCTAGTTTAGAAAATATTTAAATTTGAAATCATACTGAAACTATTAGAATAAAGCATAATATATATATATATATATATATATATATATATATATATAGATAGATAGATAGATAGATATATAACAACACACCTCAGGTTTTGAACAATGCTATGATATCAAGCAATATTTGTAGCTTTTTATAATGAGGAAATACTGTGCATAGTCAATCTCACTCACTACACTTTAACTAGATCTGGTCTAAGGTAGCCACCTATACGTGCATATATGGACGACATAACAATAACGACTACATCTCTTACTGGGACAAGATGGCTACCAAAAGGAATTAAAAAATTGGGCTCGGATAAACTTCAATGCAACAAAATCGAGATCACTTGAGTTAAAAAAGGCAAACTATCAGAAGATCGCTTTAAACTTTCCGGGGAATATATCCCCACAAGTCGCAAAAGAGAACAACAATACAGTTTAAATACTCCAAAGATCCTAAAATCTCCGGAGCAGGCGTTGATGTCTATACAGGAAAGAAATGGAAAGCGGCAAAGGAATTAAAAATTGCAGAGGACCGACTTCGAGAAAAATAAATTCTAGGCGTAATAGCTACAGGCCGCGCAGGCCTCGTTTTTTTTCCCTCGGTTAGGGCCGAAAGGGCTGCAGGTAAAGAGAAACATCATTTACTGCAAGGTGAAATACGCAAGGGTGAAGAGGAAAACAGAATGGGAAAAATGGTATGGTTGCGACAAGGTGCCTAGACTAGACGGAAGTTCATGGTCGATCAGAAAATCAAACGGTCAGGCTTATGACGTACGATGTAACCAAAACATTTCTAATACGATCCGTATACGAAACCCTCCCCACTCCTGTGAATCTCCACTTATGGAAGAAAATAAAATCCCCCTCGTGTCAGTTATGCGGGGTTATTGGATCACTAAAGCATATTTTGAGTAGCTGCCAAACAGCACCAGCGGATGGACGTTACAGATGGCGCCACGATCAAATATTAAAAAAATAGTGAAGGTAGTCAGTACGGCAATCAGTACAAATACACCGAATCACGAGAAAATTTTGATAAGGTTTGTCAGGGCTGGAGTAAAATCCAAACCAAAGGAAAAGTCCACACCAAATGCACTGTCACTGGCAACTGACTGTGAATTAAGGGGTGATTTAGATATTAAAATTCCCAGACCAAATTGCCCAAACATCAGTACATCCAGATATAGTGATATTTTCGAACAAAATAGAGAAATATTAATATGAGAATTGACAGTTCCATGGGAGGAACACGGAGAAGAGGTCCATGAACGAAAGAAGTGCAAATATGATGAACTCCTAGAGAAATGCAAAAATAATTGATGGTATTCAAGCAGTACGGCAATAGAGGTTAGCTCAAGGGGTTTCGTTGCAAGGTATCTAAACAAGTTCGTCAGACATTGGTTTGGCTAGAACCAGAAAAAGGAAAGCCATCGAAACGATAATTAAGATAACGGAGAGAACAGCCAAATGGATGTGGTTAAAAAGAAGTAGCTCATGGACTACAAAATAAACACATAATATAATATACCCATCTTTATAATAAATTAAAGTTTTTTTTTTTGTAAATACTCACAAATGTGGTATTAATATTTTACACGGAAATTCGTAGATTTCATCGGTAGGTAGTTACAAAAATTACACGGGAAACCGGTTTTGTAATTATCTACAAATGAGCAATAAACATATTTTACACGTTAAATTGTTCAGTTATAATAGACAATCGAACAATCGGAATATAATTGTATAAATGGGTGCATGTGTGTGCGTATGCTTGGCTGAGTGTGTGGGTATGTGTGGCGATTTAGGAATTAACAAAAAACTCCCAACCGGATGTTGACTCGTCGGCTGCCTGATACAAAATGTATAAACGCGTCGCCACGCATAAGGCTCCACGCATCCATCCGGTTAAAATCAGAAAAAAGAAAAATAATAAAATGTAAAGTAGCCAATGGGAAGCGGTCGCGCCAAAATTAGGATTTCAAAGTAGCGAATTTGGAGCCGGTGGAGAGAGATAAATACTCAGGTTTTCTGTGAACCGACCTCTTTTCGGGTAGTGACGTCGGACCGACAACACCGATTTTACTATCTGGTGTTTTGGGCACCACGCTGTGTCTTGGGACATAGCGTTGGTTAGTCCATTCACCAAGTAAATAAAGGAAAGTATGAAAGAAATGTTCTTCGTCTCTTGTCTGTTTCTATCTTTCCCCTTTTATATTTCTTTTGGACCTTCTTTGGGCAAGACACTGCGCCAGCCAGTCAACGTGGGTAAAATAATATAACCAAAATATGGAGTCAGATATCTTACGGCAACACAGTCTTGCCCTTAGCCACTGACCACCATAAAAACCCTTCTAACCCCACATATGTAAATATAAATATGGGTGGTTGCTAGGGTGTGGGTGAGAGTGGGTGTATCGATGTATGTACCATTTTTTGGGGTATCCAAGGAAAAGAATACACGACCTTTCGAATTTTTGTTTTACATGTAATGAGTTTTCGGTGGTGGTCTTCACGTTTTTTTTTTTTCTATCTGTTTTTTTTTATTAATTCATTTTTTCAGGATGTAAATATTAGTGTTTTCAACGTGGTTTTGTAAATATTTATAATCGATAAACATTCATAAATATTTCATAAGTTAATTTGATGAGTTCATCTTGAATTGGTTGTACGTAATAGTTGTTAGGGCAATTGGAATCTTACCTAATATAATACAAGAGCGCAGGTAAGTTTTTTAGACGAGTATGTGTGAGTGTTGTACAGGGAAGGGGATAACAGGTTTTGCGGTTCCAGTCTTGCAATTGTTTTCAAATATTTGAAAACTAATGTTTCTCGATCAGTATTTCGAGTGTCACTGTTGCTGTCTTTTTATTTTATTTATTGTTTTTATTATTTTATTTATTCTTTTTTTAGTCGGGAAAACGCTGAAATTGTATTGAAGAATTTTTAATATATGAAAGAAGGAATACAAATTCTTCGAATTTTGTCTTTCAATTAAACAGTCAAATTAAAAATGAATATTTCTTGATCAATGTATTAAGCGCCAATGATTTGTTCTATAGTAAATAGGTAAAGTGAATTATATAGTTTTTACTGTGATTCACTTTATATTTTATTGTCATTTATAATTTTTTGGTGGGGGTAAAGGGCAAAAAAAGCTTTCAATAACCGGTGTAATGAAGTCGCCCTTTAAAATAATTCCTTTTATCTTTAGTTGCTAAAATGCAGATTTTGCATAGAGGGGTTTTAGTAGCCCATGAAAGGATAGAATCTTTCAATAAAACCGTTCTTTTAAAATTTAAAATTCCTCAAGCATTGTTTCGAGTGCTTAGATGAGTTTTACTACAAATACATAGAGGGGATTCCTTTATTTTGTTCTTTTTCATAAGCAAGCGTGAGGGTGTATAATTTTTTTTATTGTTGCCAGTAAATTTTAGTAAGTTGATTAGATCGATGTCGATGCCGATATAATCTAACTTTGGTGAATTTGGAAAAAGAGCTGAATTTTATCTTATTTATTTTTTTTTTAGGTAGAGTGGAAGAACAGGGAAAGGAAAAGAAAAATTAACAAAACCAGACACTCTTATCCGGCGAGAACTGCGTACTGGACAGGAAGACAGGAGCCGTGTAAATGAATAATTACGAATAATCCATGTGTTAAAAAAAGTGCTAATGTCCTCGCAGATCACTAAAATAGACAGAACCGCATATTTGACTGGTTGTTTCCTACAACCAATCAGAAGCGCGGGTGAACTGTCTATAATCGTCCAAATAAATAAAAAAAATCAATCTAATTCTTTTTTTCTTTCTTTCCAATGTTGCACAAACTGGAGGGCATATCTGAGACTGATAATCTCTGATAGGGTCTGCTTGGTGAGGGGAGCATGATGTTTGAAGACCCGAAACTCCCTAAGGAACCACGCAAAACATCACTGACGACATCCCCCCGGCGCTAAATCTATTAAGGCGTATATTTAAAGTAATGACAAGTATCCAAAAAGATGAGTCAGTCAATGTCACTGGAGTCTATTGAAGAAAAAAGTTTTACATGAAAGTGCCCTTCTCCAAGACTGATTCCTTAACAAAAAACTTAGGGTACATTACTTCCCATTTTAAATCAGGGTATCTTTCTCCTAAATGGATGATTTGACAGAATTCGTATCTATCTTGTGATAGAGACCACTGTCCCTATCAGGTTTTATTTTTCTTCTTGGTGAGTGTTTAGCCACTCTTTTCACAAGGCTTACCTGGAAGGGTAACTGATTCAGTTGCTGATCACTCACGTCACAAGTATTCTTAGGTTACATGGTACGAGTATCATTGAACTTATCAATATATTTATCTGTACGCATCTGTTAGTCTTATGAGGCCATGAATTTTCGCTTTCAAAGTTTTCCATTTTCTCCAAAAGGTAGTCATGGGTAAAGCTATATAGAAGACAAGTAATTGCTTATGAAGCAAGTCTTCTCACTGTCATGCCACCTATGTTAACAAGCAAGAATTTATACTTAACTCAGTAATTCCATTTTTCGCACTCTTGACAGTTAATCCAAACAACACCTTCATGCAGGAGAAAGTCCTTATCGTGTAGTAGCAAAAATGCTAGATTGTAAGAGAGTTCAAATGATAGTCCTGCTATTGCATTCACTTTCAGACTAATACTCAATGGAAATGTATAAACCCCCTCATCCGCTACCTAGTTATGGGTTAAATAGTACCACTACTGTTCCTCTACAAGGATGGTTTTGACATTGGATAACCCACAAAAGTTGATATGCTAATAAAAAAAAAGAAAGCAAATCAACTTGTGATGGGTCAAATTGATCTGTTTAAAAGATTCTTAGCATTAGAAAGGAATACTTGAAACCATATAACTGTTAGCAAACAAATGATTTTTATGAAATAAGGATAGAGACGTGAAACCATAAAATTGGATATAAATTATTTGTATTAGATATAGATAGTTCAGGGGATATTTAATTCTTTTGGCATTAAATAACCCATGAAGGTTGAGATGTTATTAAGCAAAGAAACCAGCCCACGACCTTTATGCAGATGACCTAACAGGAAGTGCTGAAAAGTTATTGGCTCAACCAAGAAGTAAAGGAATATCTTATAAGAATTATTTAAATTCATTTTTTCGTTTTTTGTTATGAAAGGTTTCAGAAACTCGACAAATGGTTTATCAAGTATTGTCTTGAACTGTGGGATGAACACATGGAAAATACAATGCATAACTTATAGCTCTTGGTACCTTTCAGCTCTCTCTTATATAAAAGACTTAGTAGCTAATACAATGCATACCTTATAGCTCTTGGTACTTTTCAGCTCTCCCTTATATAAAAGACTTAGTGGCTAATATGCTGGACTGCAACATAGTAGTAAGTGAGTTTGAACTGATAATGCTATTATATTCACTTTCAGACAAATATCTGTGGAAAATATAGGAACTTTCTTATCCTCACCAGCTTCTGGTTAAATAGTACCACTTCTATTCTAGGAAGGTTTGGTTTTAAATAACCCATTAAAGAAAGAAACCAAATCAAACCAAACTATACATACAAGTTGTAATCAAAACATATCAAGAATGACTTTTTAAAATTTGTAATTTTAGAAATTTAATGTAGATGTGCACAGCTGAGCCACTTGTGCAATAAAGTGATGACGTCTAGATAAATCAATCCTAGTCTGGAAAGAATTAGGTAAACAGTCTTGATAATTTTTGAACAAAATGTTTTTAGCAAAACACAGAATTGTGCAAACACAACACCATCTATTCTCTGCACATCTAGCTTAGTGTGACTTTTTCTTGTTTCCTAAACTGAAAATTCATCTCATCTAAATAATGAAAATAGATGATCTTGTAATTTTAACTTGGGAAAATATCCTTTACAACTAAAGAAGAAAATAAATAAAAAGATTATCAATTGCTTCACAAAATAACAATATCTTTATTTTAACAGTAACATTATTTCATAAATATCTAAACTTTCTTTTTTATCCAGATATTTTCATTTTGTTTTTTGTTTTGTTTTGTTTTTTGGCCCTGTAGTTTTCAACTAAAATGATAGGACAATGATGACTATTTAACTTTGAGCCATCTCAGCTAAACGAAGAAAAAATCACCAATAAAGCACACAATTTAGGGATTTTATGTATTTCATCTGGCATTTCAGAAAATTGTGAATATCTATATTTCTGAGAGACCATCTTGTTTGTAAACATATATACCATACTGTAAGTGGGTCTGTTAATTGTTGGTAAAAAACTTTAAAAAAATTCAGTCTTTGCCCTCTAGCAGTCAGCCCTACACCAGATAAACAGCTGTGTACTTGACAAAAGCCTGCCCAAGTAAGAAAACTATGTCTGTAAGGGCTGGTTGGGATGATAGGGAAGATTTAAAAAAATAATATGGGTTTTCTTATCAATTCTATCATGAACAGATTTACAAAATCACTGACCCATTGTTATTAGAAGTATAAACCAATGGATTACACATCAGGACTGACAAAATGTATGAAAATAAAGTGGAAAGTTTTAGTAATTTAATTAGGAAATGTCAGAACAATTTTTTTTCCTTGAGATTTTATTAATTTATTTATTTGTTTATTCATTTTTTTCATGATTCTCAAAATTCTGTGTCTTTATTTTTCTCCATTGACAAATAAAAGTAAAATCATCATAATGAACAAATTGAAAATAGAATTCTGACAAAGAAATTTTTTAAGTAAAGTAACTGTTGACCTTTTTAGCAATGGCCCTTTTGATAGAAAAACAATGTTTATCTTTAATAAATACCTTTCATCCTGAACTTGGTATGTTTTCTTGGTTTAATGGCATATCAACCATCATGGGTTATTTAATGCCAAGGCCATCCTTGCAGAAGAACAGTAGTGGTAGTATTTTTAACCCATTGCTTGGAGGGCAGATAAGGTGGGTTCGTACTTTTCCCCAAGGGTATTAGTCCAAAAATGAACATAATTGCATGCTGTACTCAGTGCAAAGTGATAACTATATTAAAGTTAAATATAAAATGAGCCTAAGTTGATGGTCACTAACACCACTATTATCACCAAACTCTCCTGCATGCATCATCTGCAAACTTGTTTGCAAATCAGAGACTGGTTTGAAATTTCATACATGAGATAAACATCAAAATTGATAATGAAAGCTGTTGGGCTCTCATACATCAAAATAAACAAGAAAATCTATCATATATAATGACTCAAAAAGCTCTGCTGGTAGTTGGAAATCGTAGTTGAGGGTGACCTGAAGGCTCCATTTTCAATAACTACTACACCAAGGTGTAGGGGAGGGTGATACTCCTTTCCTTGAATTGCTCCACTTTACCCTTGATCCCTACCTTATAATGAGGAGTGCTTACCAAGGTGGCATCAAGTATCATTTTTAAAGTCTTTGATATGACTCAGCCTGGGATTGAACCCCAGTCTCCCAGACCACTGGTGAACACTCAACTCATTAGGCCAATAGCCCCGTTAAATTCCTCTATTAGTCCCAAAATAACAGCCAATGTTCACAGTTTACATTGAAAGAATTTAATTCACTGATTTTTACCATTTTGTCTGTTCAATTCTGGAAATGAAGTGTAGGGTAAGTGTTCTGCAATATATTTTGGATATGAACATTTTGTCCGATAATTTTAGTTAAAAAAACCATTCAAAATAAATCATGATAAAAAGGAAAATTTTGATATTTATGAAATAATGATACTGTTAAAGTAAATATGTTATCTTATGAAGCAATTAATAATCTCTCATCCTGTCAGTAGGGCTTAAAATATTCTGACTTGTATCCCCTGCAAAGCAGGGCCTGTCCCTGGGTATGACAAAAACTGCATTTGATGGCAAAGCTCAAGTTCTAGAGCTCTGGGCAATGAGGGGTACCCCTTCATTGCTTCATGCAAAACTGAATTGCTTCAAATAGAACTGATTATTTGTATAAAAATGGAGTTGGCATTACATAGCCTACAAAGGTTAATATGTCATAAAACCCAACCAACCAACCTTCATTGCCATAATTCCCAGGTCCTTTCTGGTTGGATCTGTTAGTGTTCCGTCTTGGGTTCAAATAGATCTTTTTAAAAATTATTTGTGTTCAATAGGACAATGTACGAAAAATATCTAAAAGAAACAATTACATAAAGAATGTAAATATGAATATGATTCCCAAACCTCAAGGCATAATATAACTCTTAATGGTTTGGTTATTTAATTGTTGGTGATTTAATGCCAAATCCATTTTTATACATATTAACACTTTTTTTTCGACCAATTCAGTTTATCATAAGTACACAGTTTAAATGTCAAAACAGTTCTCTTCTAAACAATTCAGTTTCTTTTCCTCTTCGAAATATTTTTCCTGATTGTAATTACAAGATTATTTATTTTTATTGTATAATTACTTTGAAACCTTTGTGATTTTGCTGCAAATTTGTAAAACTTAGACAGAATTTTTTTTTGTTTAACTCCTTTAGAACAAGTAGAAATTTCAAATTGAAAAATAAGTTACACCTGGAATTATTTCCCTTGATCAGACATTCAAACACATACAGTAATTAGATCAATGTTGGAATGAGAGTGAATAAAGACCCCACACAATTATTTATAAATTGAACAAGAAATTTTTTTCTTTTTTTTTCTTCTAAGATAATTCTTAGTGTTATCTAAGCTGTATAATGGAATCTGAGTTCTCTTTGTCATCAGCATTCAGCTCTGCGATTGTGTCACACTTAGATGAGCTCTTAAGTAAAAGGAATTATTTATCTATTTATACATGTCAAATTTATGATTGCTTGGTTGGTTTGTTGGGTTTTATGGCATATCAACCTTTGTAGGTTATTTAACGCCGAATACATTTTTATGTAAATAATCTGTTATATTTAAAACAATTCAGTTTAGCATAAGTACACAGTTCAATGGTCAAAAACATTTCCATTTCAAACTATTCAAGCAGTTGTTTGTAACAATTCGGTTAAGTGTAAATACAGTTTTAATGTCGAAAAACAGTTCTATTTCAAATAATTCAGTTAAGCATAAGCACACAGCTTAAATGTAAGTACGGTTTAATTGTAAAAATCATTTCTATTTCAAACTATTCAGTTTTACTCAATTCATTTTAGCATAAGTATGCTGTTAGTTCTATTTAACCCATAGATAGGACCCTTATCAGGTGCCACCACTCCAGGCCAGAGTGGACCTGGGAGCAATGGCAATGAAGGGGTACTCCGCATTCCCCAAAGCTCCAGCACTGCTGGAACCTCACCATCAGATTGTTTAGTGTCATATCCAGGACACTCGTTAGGGGGGTGGTCTTACCCCTCTGCAGAGAAGCAGTCGGTGTATTCTACAGCCCCAGCTGACTGGGCAATCAAATTTATGAGGGGAATTTAAACAAATTTAACATTATTAAATATCTGTTGTTTTTTATCAGTTTATCTATTGTGAAGAATTTTTAAGGAGATAAAAATATAACTTTTTTCTTTTTTTAGATGAAGTTACAATTTGGTTATCATGTTAATATAAGATAAGTTTCCATATGGTCAAATCAGTTTTATTAATCTATAGTCATCCATATAATTATTATCATTTATATGATAAGTGATTTTACTGCTTTTGTGTGGTAAACATATCAATTCGAGAAGTTTGGCAAACTTTGTTTTTAATGTTGAGTTTCAAATATATAGAAAATATATCGATGATCTTATGCATTTATTAGACCATAAACAAATTTATCTTTTCGTAATATACAGTAGAAAGGTACGAGTGTTTTTTTCTGCTGTGTAAATGAGCACAAAATGCAAAGCTCTTCTAATGAAATTCGAATAGTACTATTCGATAGTACAATTCGAATAGTACTATTCGAATAGTACTATTCGAATAGTACTATCAAATAGTACTATTCGATAGTACTATTCAAATAGTGCTATTCGATAGTACAAAATGTAAACAAACGAAAGCTAACACATATGCATTATAATTCCTGAGCTAACGTATGTTGCCAAAATAGCAGAGTGGTTAGATACCATGTCTGAGCTTTGTCTACAGATCCCTGACTATACCAGCACCAAAGGCAGTTTTTGATTCCAGCTTGAAGCATCCTGCACGTCTAGCCCACTGATGAGTTGTGATACAATGAAACAGTCTATCTGTGGATGACAATATATACGCTCCCTTCCCAGAAGTTGAGCACTCTGGTGAAGAAATGAATGGCTGCCACCCACGAAAGGCAAATCTCTTTTAACAAATTGAGTACTCTGGTATCCAAAAGCACAAAATGTTAACAAACGAAAGCTAATACATATGTGTTATAATTTCTGAGCTGATGTATGTTGCTGAAATGGCTGAGCAGTTAGATACCATGTCTAGTGTAAAGTTACATGGGTTTTGATCCCAGCTTAAAGCACCCTGTGTGTCAAGCCACACTGATACAATGTTGTTGTGATACAATGAAACAGTCTATCTGTGGATGACTATATATATATATATATATATATATATATATATATATATAAGGGTCATTTAAAAAGTTTTAAGCCTCACCCAGAAAGAAAATCCATAACTGAACATTTTATTTGTCTAAATTACTGAGATGAGGCCTGATAATTTTTATCACTTAGGGTATTCAAACTATTGTCTTTATCTTCATTGTTATATTCACAATGCATCCTTCAGCTTTTTTTAGGTGTTTCATGTCAAATTCAGGAGACCACACTGAACATCGAACCAAACCCTTTATTTAATCCATGGGGGTTGATTGTTCTAATTCCAATGACCAGGTATAAGGGTTAAGCTATTGTAAGAGTTCTTTGTTATTTACCTGCTGTTGGGATTGATGAATATATTATATATATATACATATATATATATATATATATATATATATATATGTATATATATATAGAGGGAGAGAAAGTGTGCGTGTAAGAAGTGGTTCAAAAATGTTGTTGGCTCAAAGGAAGAAATTGGTTATTTCTTTTGAATTTTTTCTGAAGACATATATATACATATATACATATACACAGAAGTAATTATTTAAGATAAGTAGTCAATGAAACTAATTTTATAAAGACTATAACCAGCAAAAAAGTTTTGGAAATACTCTGATAATGGGGTAGACAGGAAAAACTTTGAAAAAAATTTACTAAATTCTAAAGTTTTCATAATATTTTCATAAAATTTTCAAAAATAATAAAAATTTAAGATTATATATTTTTTAATATGTAGCACTTGCCTCTGCAGTGAAGATAAGATGACTTCTAGTGAAGACAATTTCTTTATTGTCTTAACCATCTATTATCAAATGTCACATGGACAAGACATCATGATTTCTTTTGTTTATAAATTCTTTTATTTTTAACCCTTTCCATGTCCTTTCACTGGCTGACTATTGCTTGTTTTCTAGGATTCTGAGAAAAAATACTTTTATTATTCTATATATCTCTCATACTATTTTTTTATTTTTGTTATTCTTATATTATATTTGGCTTTAGAAAGTATAGAAACAACTACAGAATAAAGAAAATAGTTTCTCACAAATTTAAAAAATATGAAGTTAGCAGAAGTATGGCAGTATTATCAGCAGCTTAGCTTTGTCTACAGATCTCTGACTATACCAGCACCAAAGACTTTAGTTTATTACGGACATCAAAAAAACTAACTCTTTCATCTCCATCAAGAAATCCTTCTCTTTTTGTTTTACCATTTATGAAAATCTTCTGGCCTCACTAAGTTGTCGCCCACTTTGCTGGGGCTGTAGAATACTCTGACTGCATCTTTGCCGAGGGGTAAGACCTCCACCCCAGTGAGTGTCCTGATATGACATTAAGCAATCTGATGGTGTGGCTCCGTTAATGCTGGAGCTTTGGTGAACATAGAGTACCCCTTCATTGCCATTACTCCCTGGTCCACACTGGTCTAGAGTGGTAGCACCTGGTAGGGTCCTATCTATGGATCAAATAGAACTGTTTGACATTTAAACTGAGTGCAAATGAATGACACATGCTGAATTGAATTGCTTGAAATAGAACTGTTTGTTCATTTAATTATGTGTAAACAAATGGCTGATGTTTGATTGTATTGTTAGTGATACATAGTTATACTTGGAACCATTTAACTTTGTCTTATACAAAACTGAATTGTTAAAAATAGCACTGTTTGATTCTTTAACTGTGTGAATCTATAAAATGTGTTTACAAATCATATATTAGATATATATGTACAAATAGGATTTAGCATTAAACAACTAACAATGGTTGATATGCTGTGAAACCAAACCAAACCAAACTTTAAGTTGTTTAGCTATCCTTTTGATGCTACTATACACATAAATTAATTTACATATGTTCATACATTTAAGCTGTGCCCACACACAACCATGCTGATACACTCACCTCCACATGCATATATATAGATATACACTATGCCTATACACATACATACTAATATTGCCATACATACATTTACTCATATATATTATTGCACCTAAATATGTGCATCAAGGGACAGAAGAGCTTATAAAAAAATAACCATTTACTGACTTTCTATACTGAATATAATCCTCTTAGTTAGAAATATACAAAGAATTAGATATCTTTCATTTTTTATATTTGATAATTAACTTTTTGAATTTTAATTGGGACACACTCATCATATTTTGCCTACCCAGACAGTATTTCCATATGATCGAGGCACAAAAAATGTATACAAATATTATATATACATGAAAAAAATATATACTGATAAGTGAGATACATATAGGTGTGACTGTGTGTACATATTTTGAAATTCAATATATAGCAATACATGTACGCTTATCCTTTTGAAATTTTGTCATTTTTTTCCCAAGCTTTGCAGTATTAAATATCAGGAGTGATAGTAATGAATAAGAAAGTACCATTAGGGGGATAAAGTTTTAAAAAAAAAGAAAGAAAATAGGACTTAAAGACAAAGAAACAAAGTTTATTCCTGTACAGCTTCTGGAAATAAATGAAAAGCCAACACTTCATTCTGCCTTTCCTCAATCATAAATCTCATAAATGTTTTCCTAAGAAATGAAATAAAAAAAATGATAGAATAGATGAAAAAATGGGAGACATATGTAAAACATTGAAAATTATGTAAATATATCAGGAAAAAGAAAGAAAAATATAATGTTATGCACATTTATTTAAGCGTGCAGGATTTATTCTTAAGGCCTAAATTGTAAAAACTTTATCTTTCACTGACTCTAGGTAAAATACTGAGAAAAAGCAATAAGTACAATTAAACAAGTCTCAAACACAATTTCAGTCAATATGTGTGTGTATATATGATATCTATAAACTAGATAGTCCATTACATTCCTATTGTATCTGGTACATGAAAATATTGAGGCTTCTGTTTTGGAAGGTGTCAAGGTTTCTAATTAGCATTTCATTGCTGTCTTTAGTATACTAAGAATTTAAATATCTGTTAATGATTTTTAATGGGAATGCAAACTCCACAAATTATCATTTGCAAATTTGACTGGAAATTGATTTATTCTTTAAGTTACTTTATTTCAAGTTCATTGATCTATAAAAGATCCTGCCATGATGTGCCATTTTTGCATGACATATATAATTCTCTTTACTTTCTTGCTTGTTATAGACTTTTATGCGAATGGACTTATCTTGATAAAACTGAGCATGTAAACTCCTTTCATCCCAAAGCAGGGCTGTAGACCATTCCTTCTCCTGGAGATGCTTGAAACATTTTAACTTAAAACCAATCAGGAAGTTTAATTTGTTCAGAAAGCAAATAAAATTGTCATCCATAAGAATGTCCTTTCATGTGGGAACCAGAATGTCTGGAAGGAAAAAAATGTGTACATAAGCCAAGGAGTTTGTTGGTAGAATGACTACCAACAAACTCCTTGGCTTATGTATACATCTTGAAAATGTGAACTCCCTTGACTTCTATGACTGTTTTAAAGAAATCTGAAAGTGAGGAAGAATGGGAGAAGAGCACAAAGTTGACATGAAGTGCTTGATACAATTTAAATTAGAATTGACCAGGAAGGTATTATTTATCCAGAAAACAATTACTTTGCAAACTGAAGGAAAGAAAAAAAAGACAATAAGACAGGACACATTTGTATTAAAAACAAATAGGATCAATTTTATCTAAAAATACTATTTAATATATTATTTCTTTTAATCCTAGACAAGATCAGTTCATTCTGTTTGTATAAATAAATATATATGAGAATTACAGAATTTTGTTAAATCTTGATTACATATGTTTCAATAGTTTTTCTGATTTTCTCCTGAATTTTCATGTTTCGAGCTCGTATAAAAATTGTGCATAATTTTCTACAGCACTTAATCTATGAACCAGTATTGTGAATGTGTTTAATAACTTATAAATATGTGGAATCAAACTCGGTATTATTTGCAAACAGTTTACATTCCTTGTATTGGTTTGCTGGAGAATATTAACATCAATAAAAAAGACAAAAGACAAAACAAATGCAAGGGAAACTAAATCAAATACTTCAAAGTTTCTCTGAATTCAAGTGCAATAACATTTTAAAGCCTTGAAAATAACCAATAATGGTCGAAAGCTTTCTGTTAGAAAATTCAGAACATTTTTTATGCATTTTAACATTAGCATCTTGCCAATGGTCCGGGAGACCTGGGTTCATCATATCAAAGACTTTAAAATGGTACTTGATACCCCCTTCCTTAACACTTAGCAATAAACAGTACATATCAAGGGTAAAGTGGAGCAATCCAGGGAAAAGAGTTGTGCCCTCCCCTACACCTCTGTGTAGTAGCTATTGAAAAGGGAGCACTCTGGTCACCTTCGATTACGGTCACCAACTTAACAGTAGCAGTATCGTGTGAAGAGTAAAAAACAGAGCAAACTGTTGTCTTTGATAAAACTTGTTTATAAAAAAGTTAATGCATATAAATGAAAAGGTAGAAATAACAGTGAAGTCATAATTATTATGTTGTAGACTATCTGATTACTTCTGTAATAACCTATATATATATATATATATATATATATATATATATATATATATATATATATGCACATATACACAGAGTATTGCCGAGGTAATCAAGCAGTCTACATATATATATTTTACAGGTACATATACATAAGTTGCAATTCCAAAATTATCAAAGATTTAAAGTGATTAATTGGTTAATCTATCGAGTTTACTATGTCTCATCGAGACATTCATAGATCTCTTAAAATCAATTTATAAGGAAACAACATTCTTTATCATTTTTTCCTTTCTTTGATAAAGGCATTTAGTATCTGAAGATCTTCTGAATATTGGTATAGCACTTTATATAATGTATGAATATATATATGAGAGAGAGAGAGAGAGAGAGAGAGAGAGAGAGAGAGAGAGATGATTTAAGAAAAAACAATCAATGATGAAGGCTTCTCCAAAGCAAGTATATATTAAATACCCTACCAAATTTGCCACAAAAATACACTAGAGAAACATCAAGATCTCTTAAAAAGAAAATATGTAAACACTGCAGGGAATTAAAAATGTATGATGACTAAAAAAATCATCTAAACAAAAAGGATCATATATTCTTGTAGTATGTGAACGTTTGAATACTTATAGATGAGAAAGTGAGAGATACCTACTGAGTTTAGTTGAATCTTGTATAAGACCAAATGGGGGAGGAATATGGGTAGAAAGTAGGTAGTTAGATATATGCAGATATTTCTGTTTTCAAGCATGTCTACAATATTTGAAGATGTGTAAGTCTGCCTCCTCCACTCCTTCACTTATACATGCATATTTATGTCAGTCAATCAATAAATTCCCAGATTAATTATGAAAAAAAAAAGCATTTATTTTACGCAGTATTTTATTTACAGAATCTCCTTCCTTGTAAATGCACTTAGTTCTGTGCTAAATATCAAACACCAAAATCAAAAATTATGCAGGGAAAATTTTAGATCAAAATTTAGCTAATAATTATGTAATTATGTTTAAATCTATGGACTTATTGATTTAACCTTATATGTAAGTATGTATATCTATTGTGTGCATGTATATATATATATATATATATATATATATATATATATATATATATATATATATATATATACTGTTAAGTTAGGGTGGCTCTATATTTTTTGTTGATCCTTTCATTTTGCCGTTTTGATTTTATAATATTTGGTGGGAATTAGTTGATGTATCTTCCATAATCATTTATTTCCCAAGTACTTTCTGCCCGACTTTGGGCCATCATCAGGGGAGGATCTATAACAAAAGAGATGTAACTTTTGTATGTACATAACTACTTTGAAAGAAAAAGAGCATCTGTACCGTTGCAGTGTGTAGTGTTTACTTTTAAAATTAAAAAAGTATTTGGGAAATAAATAATCATGGAAGATAGATCAACCAATTCCCACCGAATATTATAAAATCAATACGGCAATATGAAAGGATCAACAAAAAAATATTTAGTAAACCAAAGTTAACAGAATTAATTTTCAAACCAAATATATATTAAGTATCTATTAATTCTTTTCTTTGTTCATTTTACTCATGTGTTTCTTCTTGCAATCGCATTTTTTTAATAGATTAAAATGTGTTTAATGAAGCCAACATGAGGAGGTGAGATTAGTGGCTTTTAGGTTGTATTCTGCACTGCTTGGTCCAGTTGGTTGAGGCTGCAGAATACACCAACTGCTTCTCTGCGGAGGGGTAAGACTCCCCAACGAATTTGACACTAAGCAATCTGATGGTGAGGCTCCAGTAAAGTTGTAGCTTTGGGGAATGCAGAGCACCCCTTTATTTCCATTGTTCCCCAGTCCACTTTGGCCTGGAGTGGTAGCACCTGATAGAGTCCTATCTATGGGTTCAACTGGACTAAACAGTGTACTTATGCTAAAATGAATTGTTTGAAATAGAACTGTTTATATGTATAAAAATGGATTTGGCATTAAATAACCTACAATGGTTTATATGCCATAGAAGCCAACCAGACAACTAACTAGCACTTCTAGCCAGTTTTTGAGCACTTTCTTGATTTAAGAAAAATGTTTTTAAATGATTTGTTTATTTACACTCTTTCAGACACACACACACACACACACACACACACACACACACACACACACACACACACACACACACACACACACACACACAAGCACACACACACACACACACACATTTAACTAACTAACTAACTAACTAACTAACTATATATATATATATATATATATATATATATATATATATGAATATATTTTTGTTAAGCACAAACAAGTGTTTTAAATTTTTCACGTGAAAAACTAGTATCTAATATTATTATTATTATCATTCACTGATGTTCTTTGACTATGTTCATCATTTTGGTTTTTATAGTTATTAGTCACAGTATAATCATTGAGTAATAATTCATCATCTCAAAAATTCAGGAGAAAATTACTATCTATTATTTGCCTCCAGGGTGAAAATAAAAATATCCTCTGAAATAGGAATATTTTTTTGAAAAAAACAAGAAATTAAAATCAATAAAAATAATAGCGATGACACCAACATTAACTTCAGTGGTGTAATGGTTAGCTAGCAAAGCCAGGAAGCCATTTTTAATAAGTTTGGTTGTTACTAGGTGCCCCATACTTTTTGCCTTGTGTCAGTCTAGGATCAGCTAAATCAATGACAATTTAAATAAGGAATTTTTTTAGAAGGAAACTTGTCAGTATGCAAGCAAAAATAGATTAACTTAATTATATTTCATTAATAATATTCCAAATTCTAAGATGAGTTATTATTATCAATCAATCAGTTGTTCAGCCTAATATCCTCAGCCTTATTGAATATTAATCTAAGCAACTGGAGGAATGATAATCTTACTATTTCAGATAATACAACAGTAAGTCAAAATTGATGCAATATTTTGGGGATGGGAGGCACAGTTTAGCAGCTCCAGATACTTTTGTTGAGGTTGTGAAAGTGACAAACCACTGAAGACTGAGAGATACAGAGCTCACAGGATACTCTCTGAGTGCTACTTGATGGTGTTGCCTCAGTGGCTTGGACCATGACCTCTTAATTCACAGTTTTAGGCTGAACTCACCTTGCCTGATCATTGAGGTTCTTACTGCCTGAATAAAATTTTGAACCATCAGGTCATTGAACTGTGATCAACTGTGTCTTCACCTTTCATACAAAAAAAGTTTTAAGTTGGTTGTGTGGTATTATAGCCCAGTTTGAACTCATAAGCAAAAGTTCCCAAATTAGACTATTTGCATCTGTGCATATTTCAAATCACACACTGAGTGAAGCAATGCACATGTTAGTACACCAATTACCAAAATACTACTAGTCACAACTGGTAAATTCATTGGTTCAGTCATGTGATAAACATGTCGCAGACTAATGCATGCCAAAATATGGCAAGACTGTTGAATCACTAGACTACTTATTGAATTTGGACTTGAAATAGATTTTTTTTTTAATCATGATAATTGAAATGATTAAAGAAACTTTCTCATAAAAATTTTCTGGTTTTCTGCATACAAAGAAAAAATATAAATCCACTCTTGGATGTTAGAATATTTCACAAAGGATGAGGATATATTTGAACAACTTGTGAAATGATATGAGCCCATCTTGAGAATAATAATAACCACCATAACAATTTAAAGATACAGTAATGAGGATATCAAAATAGTAAAAAAGAATATTGACCATGATGATATAAATCTTGAGGTAGAGAGAAGTATATTCCTAATAGTTTTGGAAGAGGATTTGATATTAAATAAACTTTAAGGGTTGATATGTGATAAAATCCAACCAACCAACATAATAGTTTTGAGATGATGAAGTGATAAGATTTGGTATTACTGTTTAGTCCAAGAAAAAAAATCATTTGTCAAAAATAAACAAAATAAAAAAAAGGGGTTGAACAACTAGTATTCTTTCTAATTACCTTACAAAATCATACCTTTCAACTTGTTTTCAACTCAATTATGCTTCAGTTCACTCTTGCTGACCAGTGGGAGGAAAGAAAATAAAATGTGCTTTTAAGTGTGTTAAAAACAAAAAAAAATTTTAAAAGTCTGCATTTGTGTGTTTTTTTTTAGTTCATCAGAAAGTTATTTTTGACCGCATAATGTTCATCTTCTCCTCACTTTACTCATATTAAGAAAAAAAAATATAACAGATTTTGCCAAAATAAAAAAAAAAATGAAAAGTAGCTCTTCTCTATTCTAAAATAACTGTAAACAGACAGATGTTTCTAACTGCATAATCTTATAGATGGACTACAGCGAGGGAAAACAAAAAACTTGGATAAAAGACACATCACCAAGATAAGGCCATGGGGCCTTTTTCGGGTAATATTTGATAGATCATGTGTTAAATTAATCTTTCTGCAAATGTCCTATGGCCCAGGTTTTGGGTTTCATGTAGAATTTGATAGGTAAAAATGTTGGGGGCAAAAATTATATGCTTGGGCTGGTTGCTCGTACAAATTGGTGTGACAGCAGTTAGTAGGTTTCTCAAGCTGTCTGAAAATTGTCTTGGAGAGTTGGGGCAGGTGGAATGGAAATGTTTTTGATTGGAAGAGAAAGTTTAGAAGTGAGCAATATAAAAAGAAAGAAAGGAAAAGAAAGTACATCTGAGAGTAGGGGTAGGAATGTAAGTTAGTTTCACATCATGTTTATAAATATATCTATGTCAAAATGCATCAAAACACTTAGATAACTATGCATCTATTTGCACTAATAAAATACATATATTTCTTAACTCATTATATACACACATGCATAGACTGATACATATTCTTGATGTAAATACCTACAAGTACAAATATATTCATTAGGCTATATATTTGTGTATACAAATCGAGAAATATATGTGGTAAGTATTTATCAACAAAAATGGATATATGCAGACTTATTGGCATGTAAATATAAAGTAAAAAAAATATAGTTGGTGACCATTGTCAAGAGTGACCTGAAGGCTCTCTTTTCAATAGCTACTACACCGAGGCATAGGGGAGGGTGCTACTCCTTTCCCTGGATTGCTCCACTTTACCCTTGATACATACCTTATATTACTGAGTGTTAATCAAGGAAGTATCAAGTACCATTTTTAAAGTATGACGTGCCCTGGGATTGAACCCAGGTCTTCCGGACCATTGACAAACACTCTATTTATTAGTGGATATAGATTCAAATGGATATGAATGAAAAATATATGTATAAATCTTTTATTTTTATATGAAGTATTGTGAATCATGATCATTGTTAATTTTGACAAGTATTTTCTTTCAAATTTAATCTTTCTTAAAATTTTCTTTTTAATATGATTGATCTTCAAAAGCAAGGAGGAAAGCAGTTAGGAAATAAAAATAATGAATTGTCAGTGAATGAGACTTGAACTTATGTCCCTTATATGAGAGTTTACCTCGTATCATTTGTAGCCATGATGTTCTTCATTGTCATAAATTGATAACCAAAGGCATTTGCTTTAAAAATAACAGAAAATTAAATATGCAAAAAATAACCTTAAAAATCAATAGTTTCTAGATGATCCATAAAATCACTTGGTTCCTGATGAAATAGCAATCCATAATGTTTTTAATGCTTCTATTTAGGAAAGAACCTAGGTTTCTAATTTGCATTTCAGAGTAATATTGAGATTTTGCATGATTAAAAAATGATGTTCAGTCCAAATGCAGAACCTGCAAAATTAGCATTCATTTGAAAGCTGGACAGGTAACTGTTTTATTCACTTTGAGCATTTCTAGTCTTACTCAAATGAAAATTCTGCATTGTCAAAGGGGCTTAGAATACATCAACTGAATCCTATGCAGAGAGGTAAGATCCTCACCCCTCAAAAAAAAGGGGTATTCTGAGTATAACACTAAACTGTAACTGGTGCCCAGATTCCAATTCTGGAGAGAGGAGTTAATCTTCATTGCCATAACTCCCAGGTCCACTCAGACCAAGAGTTGTAGTACCTCTTATGGTCAAATCTATGGCTCTGCAAAGAAATGATAATAGTCAAATAAAGAACAGTGCAATGGAACATTGAAAATATAGTTATGAATATAATCAAGCATTTAGAAACAAATTGATTTCAAGATTAGATAACCCATGAAGACTTGATATGCCATTAAATAAACCAATATATAGAGTATTCACCAATGGTCCAGGAGACCCGGGTTCAATCACAGGTCGCGTCATACCAAAGACTTTAAAAAGGATACTTGATACCTACTTGCTTAACACTCAGCATTATAAGGTATGTATCAAGGTTAAAGTGGAGCAATCCAAGGAAAGAAGTAGTGCCCTCCCCTGAACCTCAGTGTAGTAGCTATTGAAAAGGGAAACTTTGGGTCACCCTCGACTAAAGTTGACAACAATGTATATACAAAATATATAAGAATTTTAGTAATGTATAGATAGATAATATATATATATATATATATATATATATATATTTTTTTTTTTTTTTCATTGGTTTGTACATAGGAATGAAAATGTTGAAACATATATATCCCTGTATAACAGCCTCATTACTCAATTCAATGAGACCTTTTCAGTACTGACTGATATTGAAATGAGGAAGAGAACAAAAAGAAAATGCTCATTTGTAGCTTGTACTGAATCCAATAATTTTTTGGTGTTTTCCAACTTCTACCCTCTCTTGATCTGTTGCTGCTGAAGCAAAGTAGTAAAGGAACAGTTGGGCAATATATAAACGGCATATCTACCTACTCACTTCTCAGCCAACCAACCTACATAGTCTTTAAGCTACCTTCCAACTTCATCAACATCACATTCATTTTGGTATCAAAATATTACCCCTTGATGTCTGTACTTAAGGCAAAAACAGTGTACTTATATGTTTCTCCTGAAATTGTAAATATATATATATATATATATATATATATATATATATACACATTTTGTAAGCATCCATGTGGTAGTATGAATACAGTTACTGCTTGGAAGAAATCCAATTTTACTTTATCAGATTGATCAAACTTCTATACAATCGATGACCTGTCAACAGCATTCAATACTTTTCCTTGGCATATGTTGACATCACTTTCAGTAGATGAGATGTTGCTGCCAAGGTGTGAATATGAAAGGTTAAATTTTCTGTTATGTCTTTCCTTTTATTTTGTTGTGTACAGTGTTAGTACATCAAAGATATATTAATCCTTGGTGAATAGAGACTCAACAAGGGACCAACACACATTTCAGAAAAGAGAACTTCAGTCTAAAGTTGGGGTCCCCAATCTTTTCTGCTTAAGAGTCACTCAGCTTAACACCGGAGTGCCAGGGGCCACAATCTTAAAAGTACAGAAAAATTATTAATGTAACTTGTTTGCAATCACAAAAATTTGTAATATCAGGGTTCTGTTCTCCACACAATGGCTGATGTACTTTGCATACCATATCATAAAGTATTTCATGTTAAATTTCTTGAAGACAATCAAAGTCTCAAGACAAATAAGACACACTGGCTTTACCCTTTGTTTAACAAAGAAGTACCAATTGGACCCCACATCTATTTTTTCTTTTTTCTCATCAAACATCTTTCTGCAAAAAAAATGTCTTGTCATTAAGGGAATTGGATAAAGTGCCACATGGATGGGCCTCAAGGGCTGCTGACACTTGGTCTAAAGCATGAGCAAAGAGATGACCAAAGAAGATAAATCTAAGCTATTTAAGTAGCTGTTGAAGTTAGCCCTACCATTATGGTTTGGAAACTCAGCAGACACTTCAAAGTAAGCCATGAGACTGTCTACAAATAAATGAAAAGGCTTAGTAAAGCAACATGTTGATTATTATTCATTGTTGCATCCCTATCAGCTTTAAATGCTTATTTTAGACAGCCATTACTCTTGATGAGAAGTGGATCATTTACCACAGTGTTAAGTGAATGCATCAATGGCTTTGTTCTGATGGAAAGCCTACTCAACAACCAAGTGTAAGCTTGTATCTAAGGATGATTCTTCCAAGTGTGAGATGGGATATGCAAGAAATCATTTATCAGAAGCTGTTAAACCATAACCAAACAATCACCAGTGAACTTTACTGTCAACAGCTAAGGCATTTAAAAGATGCTTTGGACAAAGAAACCTCCATCTTTGATAAAAAGAAGAGGGATTATCCTTCACAGCCACATAATGCACTAACAAACAAAGGCCAGGAAAAACTTGTCCAGGAAAAAATGCTTCATCCACCATGTTCCTGAAATCTTGTTCTGTCCCATTATCATTGGTTTAGATGTTTGCAAAGTCATTTAGATGGACTGAGAGTAACTTTAAAAGAAGAGGTAAAAAATAAGTTCATCTTTTACTTCAACTCAAAACTGAAAGAATTTTACCCAGTTGACTGAGTCTGTAGAATACACCAACCCTTTCTCTGCAGAGGAGTGAAACCCCTCACTAATGTGTGTCCTGGATATGACACTAAAAAACATGATGGTAAGGTTCCAATAATGCTGGAGCTTTGGGTATTGCCATTGCTCCCAGTTCTGCTCTGACCCTGACTGGTAGCACCTGATAGAGGCCTATCTATGGGTCAAATAGAACAAAACTGCATACCTACGCTAAACTGAATTGCTTGAAATAGGACTGTTTTGACATTGAAACAGTACTTATGCTAAACTTGATTGTTTGAAATAGAACTGATTTGACATCTGTGTGTAAACAAAAACTATACTTATACTAATCCTTATTGTTTTAATAAGAACTGTTTGACTCAACAGAATAGCTTGAAATAGAAATGTTTTAAACAATTAAACTGTGTAATCATGCTAAACTGAATTGTCTGAAATAAAACTGTTTGTATGAAAATGGATTTGGCATTAAACAACCTACAAAGGTTGATATGCCATAAAACTCAAACAAACTGAAAGAATTGTATATGAAAAGTTTATTTACTGATTGGATAAAGTCATTGAAAACAATGTTGACTGTCGTAATGATTGAATATATAAGTACAGATGATTAAATACATCTATAATTACCATAGTTTGGTTTTATTTGTCATTGAAAAAAATAGGACAAAACTTATAATATGATATATATAAATAAATGCATTTATATATAGCTATTTTCTCTACAGCTATGGGTAAATAGTAGCGTAGTCTGGACTCTTGGTCTGATATGGCAAATAGTCATAAAAATTGACCCTGTGGCACCTCCTGATCATGTGGAGGGGTTGGGTAAATATATACGTATTTATTTATGGAGTGTCTCAAAATAGATGTGACTAATTAATATAATTATGAGTTATTACTAAGACAAACGCAATAGTGGTCATTTGGAATATGTCCATTAAAAAATGCATCCTTTGAGCAATGTTTTTTTTAATTGTTATTTAATCTGCTTCCAGAACATACAATCTTTTTTGAGTTTCTTGTCTCAGTAATAAATCATTATCATATTAATAGGCTGCATCTATTTTGAGACAGTTTTGAATGATTTTGTCTCCAAGTAAGTAGTGACGCAAAATATTTTTTTCTCTCTTGTCCAAGGCATTGTGAGCAAGGATTAATAGTTGTTAGAGTATACTATTTTCTAATCTGAAACAAAAAAGAACATTATTACTAGTAGAGTTATTAGCAGACACATGGATCCTATATATATTGGACACCCTGTAAATATGCATATTTAAAGGCAACTGATAGATGTGATGTTTCACTGAAAAAAAACTGTTCATGATATGAAGAATATTCTTGCTCAGTTATTATAAATGTAATAGTCATGCAGCATGCAAGTTTACTTAACAATATCTCACAGCCATTTGAGTAACCTCATGGAAGAATCTAAGTTTGTGCATATACAGTAAGGTTTTCCCTGACTGGTTGCCAAGTTGCACATCCAGTTCTTGAGATATTCAAAATGTCTGAATATATTTGCGTCATTTCAAAAGTGATAACCACTATACTACAATCCAATATTTATAACTTTGAATTTATCAAGAAATCCATCCAAATGTATTAATGCTGTACCACATAAAAGATAACAGCAAATGGTGTAATATCAACAAGTGAAAAACATTAGTTATTTGGACTACTTTCTTATCTGCACTGTTTTTATCTCAATGTTTCGGCTGATGTGAACCTTAGCCTTCATCAAGTATATAATTCATCAAGTAGCTTTTTTTAATCCTTAGAGATAGTTCTAGATCTAAATGTTAAGAGTTTTGTAGATAGTTAATTCAATAGTTGTTCTGAAAAAAATATGCACATATGCATTGAACAAATCAAGATGTACACTAATAATTCAGTAGACGAGCAAGACAGTGATAAAATCAGTTTTTCACGTAAAGAATTTTATGGATGCTTAGACACCTGTAAAGCACTGAACTCTATTGTTTTGTGGAGTTTTTTTTTTATGAAACCTTTTATCAGGCTCATATATTCAGCTTCTTTTATTTTATAAACCTTCCAATGATGTTCCCTGTTATTTGAACATTAATAAAAGACATTACCCCTTTTGGCTAATTAATGGTGGGGAAGATGTTCTAATCAAGACCCCACTCTCTAAGGACCAATATTAGCATTAGTATATCTATAATTTAGATTTTAAACAAATTTGTGTAGCATATATTCCTCTAGGTTCAATTAAATTCCATTATAAACAAAAGAATGCGGATGGCTAATCAAATATGGGGATCCATATATGTAGAATGGCAGTAATATTTACCGGCCTTGGGTAAAACATCAAAATGATTTTTCATACTTTCAGAAATATTTAGTTTGTTATTGCAGAAGACAACTGAAGCTGAACTGTATAGTTGTGGAGTAACTGTAAAGTCAGTTGTCAACAAATCTGAAATGCTGACATCTTCCTCAAGTACACAATCTCAAATAACCAATATTAGAATTAGTATATCACTGATATACTGACACTGAACACAGTAGAAGGAAATATTAGATAAACTTAATCGTATATAGCAAGATCATTTAACATTTTATACAATATACCTTCAAGTGATTTTAAAAGGAAAGAATGCATAAACATCTTTCAACAACTAGAATTACATATGTATTGTTCCATGATCAAGCAGTATGTTGAGGGTGTACAAATTAAAAAAAGGTTTATTTGATAAGGTTAGGTAATTGGTTGTCTAAATTTCTGTGATGAAGCTTGATGATTTTTATCAGTAATAGTTTTCGGACTATTGTCTTAGTCTTTATTGTTTCGGCCACTGTATCCTCTAGCCTTCTTCTGGTGTCCCCTGTTTATCTGGGCATAGAAATGATTCAACCTGGGAAATCATTTCTGAGATGAAGCTTGATGATTTTTATCAGTAATAGTTTTCAGACTATTGTCTTAGTCTTTATTGTTTCGGCCACTGTATCCTCTAGCCTTCTTCTAGTGTCCCCTGTTTATCTGGGCATAGAAATGATTCAACCTGGGAAATCATTTTTAAAGTTTGAATGTCAACAGTCAAACTTAAAAAATGATTAAGATGAGGAAGGACAGAGGATACAGCAGCTGAAACATTGTGAAAAAAACAATAAAGATGAAGACAATAGTCTGAAAACTCTTACTGATAAGAAGGTTATGTTATATAGCCATGTGGCTTTACTGTTGCTTAATATGGGTCAGAGATAATGTCTATACTGTTCAAAGACCAGAAGTTTCTTGGTTTCAGTGGCATATCAACTTTCATGGGTTATTTAATGTCAAAGCCATCCTTGTAGAAGAACAGTTGTGGTACTATTTAACCTATAAATGGAGTAGGGATAAAGAGTTTCATAATTTTCCCTAGGATATTAGTCTAAAAGTGAATGTAGTAGTGTGACTGGAGTTCAAACTCATTTACTACAGTGTTGCACTTCAACACATGAACCACTTCACTACAGGGACTCCCAGCTCAAAGGCTAGAGGTGAAACGTAATCAAAAGCAAGTTTTGGGGACTACCTACATCATCATCATCATCATGTTATGCTGGTAGCACGGATATCCCTGACCCTCTCTCGCCACTTTTCCCTATCGTTCATTGCCTCAGGCAGGTCTTCTGGACAACATCCCGTATCCTCACATAGTTGCTGAATGTATGTTCGTACTGGTCGTCCTGCTTTTGCACGGGCATGTGTGGGGGTCCATAAGAGTATATCACTTATGAGTTTGTCTCTGCTTCTCCAGCAGTGTCCTGCATGTCTGGTTCATCTAACTTGAATAGTTTTCGTGATAGGGGGCAGGTGGCCGTACAGTTGGTGTCTTGTGGTGTGTTGCCGCCAGGACTTGTTCAAGATTGCTCACAGCATTCTTGTGTAATTGCCATCTAGCTTCTTCTCGAGCCGTTTTGTTAGAGTCCATGTAGTGCATCCATATAGCAGTATCGATGCGACCGCTGCCTGGAAGAAACTGCGTTTCCTTTTATCGGTTAGGTCTGATTTCCATATAATCGATAGCCTATTGATAGCTGTCCATGCTTTCGTTAACCTCGTGTTGATGTCCTTTTCGGTTGATGCGACGCTGCTTTCTAGGTAAGTGAATTTGTCTACTAGTTTAAGAGGGGTTCCGTCTAGACTGGAGATGTCACCCGTTTGATTATAGCACATATATTCCGTTTTGTGTGCATTGACATAGAGGCCTATGCTATGCATTTCTATACTGAACTTCTTGACATGACAATGGATAATACCATTTTTATCTAAGAATTAAAGAAGAAAATTAAAATGTGTTCCTCTAGAATTAACTGCTGAGATTCTCTATGTCAACCTTTGAACTGCTTCTTCATGGGGTAAAATAAACCCATTTTGGGGTAATGTATGTACATATTCAATTCCTCTGCTTTGAGTGAGGAATCTCAGTAGTGTAGTAGCTAATGTATTGGATTGCGACATTGTAATAAGCAAATTCAAACTCCAGTCAGATTGCCCAGTCAGCTGGGGCTGCAGAATACACTGACTGCACCTCTGCAGTGGGGTAAGATCCCCACCTAAGAGTGTCCTGGATATGATTCTAAACAATTGGATGGTGAGGTTCCAGTAATACTGGAGCTTTGGGGAATGTGGAGTACCACTTTATTGCCATCGCACTTTGGCCCAATGTGGTAGCACCTGATAAGGGCCCTATCTATGGATTAAATAGAACTAACTGCATACTTATGCTAAACGGAATTATTTGAATTAGAACTGTTTGACTAAACTGAATAGCTTAAAATAGATATGTTTTTGACAATTAAACTGTACTTGCATATAAACTCTGTACTCATGTTAAACTGAATTGGATTTGGTGTTGAATAACCTACAAAGATTGATATGCCATAAAACCCAACCAACCAACCAACCTCCTATGTTACCTTTCAGAATGATACCCTTTAGAAAGGTATGAAGCCCCTTATCCCTCTAGTTATAGGCTTAATAGTACCATTACTATTCTTCTGTAATGATGGCTTTGGCATTAAATAACCCATGTAGAAAATACCATCAGTGTATTCTAAGTCTGTACCAACACGGCTGAAAAAAAAGTATCTGTGAAAAGTTTTTATTGAATTAAATTTTATTAAGTGTTAAAGAATTTTGTCCTCTAATGTATAATATCTGCATTCTGTCGGTAACACTTGTATTAATTGCTTATGACTGACAAAATTCTTTTCTTTCTAATTTTCTATGTATGTATTTACCCTACCTGTTTACCACTGACAGGATGTGACACAAGGTCAATTTTTATGCAGAGTAAAGCTGGTTTGAATTCAGAGTTTTCTTTCTTCTAGACCGGTTGCTTAACCAAAGCTAAAAAACACTGTCTTTGTATTTATCCATAGCTATGAAGAAGGAATGGAAGAAGTGATGGATTCATGCCTTTCCCAAGAGTATTTGCCTGAAAGAAAATACAAACAGCTTCATCCAAGGTTTGAACTTAGGTTGCAATTTAATTATCAAAGTACAACATAGAAAAAAGTTCAAACACTCTAAGACAGCTTTTCGATTGAAAATTGCAAAGTGTAATAATTGTGATTTCTAAGCTTAGTCCAGTTTGGCTCAAAGCCAGAGGTATAGGACACTCAGTGAGAATCAAACTCACTAAAAATGGTATGTTAGCTAAGCTTGCTAACCACTACAGCAAAGCTTTGCAATTGTTAATGGTTAAATCATTAACTTTAATTTTCAAGTGCTGTACATCATAGAAATATTTATTCATTTACAGCTCTTTAAACAACCTTCAGCTTGCACTAAGATGAGCTCTCACCAAATTTTCTGCAAGTGGGAGGGAACTAAAATTTCCTGTTTGTACCCTTTAGGCATGTCTCTGAAGTTAATTTGTTATATAAATTTTCAAGCAAAATATAGACAAGTACAATACTTAAAGATCAACTTTTGCAATTTGTATTACATTCTCTATATCTGTTTATGAGCTAAATCTTCTCTGAAATTGTTGGCATCAGCTTACTTCTAATACATAATTTAAATATTTGCTAAAAAAATAATTTCTCTAATACTCAATATCTATGTACTCTTCTAGACTTATTGTTATCAATGATATTCTTGTTGAACCTATGAAAATTCCATAGTTTACTTGGCATATGTTAGGGTCTTTCAGTAAATAAGATGACTTTTGTTTAAGAAATTGGCAATAAGAGGCAGTTTACAGTTGCAACTTTTGTACGAAAATCAATAGAAATAGAACATATAATAATCTTTTACTGACCACTCTACCTAGAACTTTTTCTTTACCAGAGAGTATGTTTCCACTCTGGCTTGTTCTAGCAAACTTGTGTTTAGCTGATTTGTAAAGATTTTTTGGACTAAAAAAAAATTTCTCTGTACTCATCTCTCATTCTTCTGTAAATTTTACATGGTTTGCTCTTCTCAGCCAGCAAATATTTGATGACAGACCTCTGTTCAAGCCTGAAGCACTGATTTGCCACCATTTTAAATAGCCTCAAAAAAATATTTTTATGAGATTAAAATAGATTTTGCTATAAAATAATTCCAAAACATGCAGAGTTTATATTTGTGGAAAAAAAGTTCTGAAAAATTTATTTTGCATTTTTCAAAAACTTTCCATTATTTATTGAATCACCCTCATATAAATGATGTTCAATATTTAGTTCTATATGTACAATATAAGAAATTAAATTGAATGATTAAACAGATAAACAAAATGTTATGGTACCTACCTTACGGACTATAATGAACTCTTCCTATTACTATGAATATGTAGGGAACGAATAAATAAATAAAAAATCAAATTTAAAAAAATAAATAAATAGATGAAAAGAAAACTATTAAATTTGAAGAAACTCCCAGAGGTCTCTAACGGAAAAGGAGATGACGCATGCGTAAAAGAAAAAAGGATTTCCTCTTGAAAAAGGAGACGATATTACCTTTTTCTTTCAGGCAGTGTCCATCAAACCAACAACACCATTTTGCTGTCTGGTGTTTTGGGCACCATGCTACGTCTTGGGACATAGCGTTGGTTAGTCCCTTCACCCAATAAATAAAGGAAAGTATAGAAGAAATATTTTCGTCTATCTATTTCCAACTTTTCTTTTTGTATATTTCTTTTGGGACTTTCTTTGGACAAGGCATTGCACCAGCCAGTCAACGTGGGGTAAAATAATATAACCAAAATATGGAGTCAGATATCTACGGCAACACAGCCTTGCCCTTAGCCCCTGACCTTCAAAGACTTCAAACCCCACAAATACCAAGAGAATATTCATCTCGGTGTTAAGTTAACTCCAGCCTAACACTTTGGCAGTCAGACTGACGTTCAACACTCTTTTACCTATGTTGTATTTATACTTTCGTTCAATATACTTGTTTCATGTAATCCCGAGTTCATGTATTTCTTCCGGACCTTTTACTGGTCCACAACACTAAACTACTGAAAATCCAGAGTGGTAGAACCTGTTAAGGTCCAATTTACAGGTCAAATTGAGCTGTTTAATAATTATTTATATTTAGTACTAGGAGGAATAAAAACCTTTTAAGAAACAATTATACAACACATGTGAACATGAATGAACAATGAAAGCAATTCCCTGATCTCCTGACATAAAATAACTCTTGACAGGTTGAGATGCCATTAAAATCAATCATATAATCTACTGAAAAAGAATATTTTACTCATTTAACACTTTGTAAACAATATTTTTCATAAAATTAGATTCTCTTAGTTCAGTGTCTGAAATATAGATGACCCAATGCGAATCAAACTTAGTGACAATGGTCTTCTAGCTTAGTTTGCTTACCATTACACAACAGCTCTACAAAATTTGGTTGTTAAATCATTAATTTTCACTTTCAAGTGTGAGATATGGTAATGTTAATTCATTTGTAACTTCATAAACAATATTCCAATTGCAATAAAATGGACTCTCACCAAGAATGAACTTGTATTATAAATTTTCCGCAGTTATCATTGCAAGCACCATTTTATGGCATTTGGATGAATGACCCAGAAGCTAGAACAAAAGAATAGAGCAAAAGAGTTCCAAAGTTTTTATCAAAAGTTGATTTGAGGAAATGACTAATTTCCCTAGGGTATTAGTCTCAAAGCGAATATAATATCCACCCAAGCTATGGGTTAAACTGTATCATTACTGTTCTTCTTCAAGGATGGCTTTAACATTAAATTACCCACAAAGGTTGATATGCCATTAAACAAAGAAACCAAAACTTGATACAACTTTAGAGAATACAAAAGTTCTGCTGATTTTGTTTCTTATCAGATGCATCTCATTGTAGGAATAGACACTGGGATAGGCATGAATGTTTAATGATATTAAAAAGCTTGGAAGAATTATTCTTAATTGTCTGAAATTTTGAGACGAAGCTTGTTGATTTTTATCGATCAGGGGTTTTGGACAATTGTCTTCATCTTTTTTGTTATATTCAGAATGTTTTAGTCGATATGTCCTCCATCCTTCTTCAGGTGTTTGTTAAATTCGGGAGCCTACAAAGAACTTTGAAACACATCCTTTATTTAATCTATGGGGTTCGCTTGTTCTGATTTCATTAACTCTAACTGGGTATAAGTGCTGAGCATTCCTGTATTGTTTCTCACCTGCAGTCAGGATTGAACCTGCAACCTCCAGATGATTATCTTTAGAAGCTTAGGAAACCAATGCCTATAACCATTATGACTGAACCTGCAACCTCCAGATGATTGTCTCCGTAGAAGCTTAGGGAACCAACTCCTATATCCGTTATGCTATGTTCAGTCTGAATTGTTCCCTAAGCTTCTAAAGAGACAATCATCAGGAGCTTACAGGTTCAATCCTGACTGCAGGCGAGTAACATGTCCATGATAAATATTATAAAATAGGTTTAGATATGTTAGTATTAAACTGTTGATTTGTAATTGGTTATTTCAATGTTATTTCTCATTTGCAGAAACACTAATTTGAGCTGGTGTAAGTGGGTATTCAAAATGTTATCATTGTGACATTTATTTGTTCCTAATACTAAGATTGCCCAGTCGGCTGGGGCTGTAGAATACATCGACTGCTTCTCTGCAGAGGGGTAAGACCCCCCCCCAAGGAGCGTCCTGGATATGACACTAAACAATCTGATGGTGAAGTTCCAGCAATGCTGGAGCTTTGGGGAATGCGGAGTACCCCTTCATTGCCATCGCTCCCAGGTTCATTCTGGCCCGGAGTGGTAGCACCTGATAAGGGTCCTATCTATGGGTTAAATAGAACAAAACTGTGCTTCTTTCACTATACTGATTTTTGCATTTAAACTGCATATTTATGCTAAACTGAATTGTTTAAAATAGAACTGTTTTGACATTGGAACTGCATACTAGTGCTGAACTGAATTGCTCAAAATAGAACTGTTTTTGACATCTAAACTGTGTACTTATGCTGAACTGAATTATCTGAAATAAAACTGTCTGACATTTAAATCTGTGTATTGCCCAGTCAGCTGGGGCTGTAGAATACACTGACTGCACCTCTGCAGAGGGGTAAGAACCCCCCTAACGAGTGCCCTGGATATGACACTAAACAATCTGATGGTGAGGTTCCAGCAGTGATGGAGCTTTGGGGAATGCGGAGTACCCCTTCATTGCCATTGCTCCCAGGTCCACTCTGGCCCGGAGTGGTACCACCTGATAGGGCCCTATCTATGGGTTAAATAGAACTAACAGCATACTTATGCTAAACTGAATTGAGTAAACGGAATAGCTTGAAATAGAAACGTTTTTGACAATTAAACCGTACTTACACTTAAACTGCGTGCTTATGCTTAGCTGAATTATTTCAAATAGAACTGTTTTTCGACATTAAAACTGTATTTACACTTAACTGAATTATTACATATAACTGCTTAAATAGTTTGAAATAGAAATGTTTTTGACAATTAAACTGTGTACTTATGCTAAACTGAACTGTTTTCAATAGAACAGATTATTTACATAAAAATGGATTTGGCGTTAAATAACCCACAAAGGTTGATATGCTATAAAACCAAACAAACCAAACCAACTAAGACTGTCTGATGATGATGAAATCAGTCTTACTTTCTTTTCTATTTATCAGATTAGGATTAATTGCATATTGTGTTTGTTCAAAATTTCTTCTATTATCTAACATAGTCTTATTAGTTTAATTCTTATTCTTGTATTTTTTTTCATTTTTTAAATATGTGACTAATTATTTTTTTTGGAAGATTGCATAGCACCAAAATATCTTAGGGATTAGATTTTACACCTTAAAACTGATTTTTGACTTTAAAAAAATTATTTGCACCTCTAAACGCCTTCCTGTTTTTGTTGTCCTCATGATGTTTTCACCAGAACATTTTCTTTGGATATAATATATAAAATTTTAAAAAAGGGAACCTTGTTATTGTCTCTTTATTCAGTTGTGCAAAACAATAATAGATTTAAATAGTATTTGAAAGCATATTTGTAAAGTTGGCGACTGCTGTCGAGGGTAACTCAAAGGCTCCCTTTTCAATAGCTACTACACCGAGGTGTAAGGAAGGACGCTATTCCATTCCTTGGACTGCTCCACTTTACCCTTGATCCTTACGTTATAATGCTAATTGTTAAGCAAGGTGGCATTAAGTACCATTTTTTAAGTCTGTGGTATGGCTCAACCTGGGATTGAACCCTGGTCTCCCTGACCATTGCTGAACACTTATTAGGCCAATTGCTTGCAAATTATTTGTAGTAAGAATAGTTTCCTGAAGTTATTGTTAATTACAAATGATAATTATTGCCTAGTCGGCTGGAGCTGTAGAATACACTGACTGCACCTCTGCAGAGAGGTAAGATCCCCCCACCCAATGAGTGTTCTAGTTATGACACTAAACAATCTGATGGTGAGATTCCAGTAATGCTGGAAGTTTGGTGAATGCAGAGTACCCCTTTATTGCCATCGCTCCCAGGTTTACACTGGCCCAGAGTGGTAGCACCTGAAAAGGTTCCTATCTATTAGTTAAATATAACCAAACTGTAGTTTCTTTACTGATTTTTTGCATTTAAACTGCTAAAGTGAATTGTTTGAAATAGAACTGTTTTGATATCTAAACTCTGTACTTATACTAAACTGAATTATCTGAAATAAAACTGTTTTGACATTTAACTCTGTATGGCCCAGTCAGCTGGAACTGTAGAATACATCGACTGCACCTCTGCTGAGGGATAAGACTCCCCCCAACAAGTGTCCTGGATATGATTGGATTGTGAGGTTTCAGTGATGCTGGGGCTTTGGGGTATGCAGAGCACCCCTTTATTGCCATTTCTCCCAGGTTCATTCTGGCCCGGAATGGTAGTACCTGATAAGGGCCATATCTATTGATTTAATAGAACTAACTGCATACTTATGCTAAACTGAATTATTTGAATTAGAACTGTTTGACTAAACTGAATAGCTTGAAATAGAAATGTTTTTGACAATTAAACTGTACTTACATTTAAACTGCATGCTTATGCTAAACTGAATTGTTTGAAAAGGAACTGTTTTTGACATTGAAACTGATCTTAGACTAAACTGAATAGGTTGGAGGTGCCCGTGGTGTAATGGTTATCGTCGTAGGAAATGGACACGACAACACGAGTTCAAATCCTGGACGAGACTAATTGCATTTCACATAGCACTAATACCCTTGGGAAAGGTATGAATCCAATTACTCTCCCTCCAGCTATGGGTAAATAGTAGGGCAGACTAGGTTCTTCAGCCTTGGTGAGGTAACTAGTCTAGGAGAAGGAAAACTCTGAATTCAAACCTGTTGAACTCCGCTTAAAAATTGACCTTGTGTCATATCCTGCCTGATCGAAGGGGTTGGTAAATATGCTTAGACTAAACTGAATTGTTTAATATAGAACTGTTTTGACATCTAAAAAAGACTTCAACAATAAATAATCCAATAAGTTTGATCTGCTGTAAAACCAACCAACAAACCAACCAAACATCTTTAATATAAAAAATTAATAAAAAAAATTTCAATGTCTGAAAGATAATTTTCAAACTTACATTAAAAAATTGCATGATAATGGTAAAATGAATAATAATAATGATAATTAAAACCTAATGCCTTATGCATAAATCAGAATCTATCTAAGCAAATGACATGGATAAAGTTCTCTGGGATTTTGAGATACAAATGGATCATTTCATTCCAGCTAGAAGACCAGACCTAATGTTAATTAACCAAAAAAAACAACAACAAAAAAAACAAAAAATAAAGCAAAAAGATAAACAAATACTTGGACCTTGTTAAAAAGCTAAAAACACTGAATAACATGAAGCGGGCAGTATAGTTGGTGTGCTTGGGATGGTCCCCAAAGTCTTGGAAAAGAGACTGGAGGAATTGGAAATCAGGGGAAGAATCAAAACTATCCAAACTACAGCATTGTTAAAATCAACCAGAATGCTGAGAGTATTCCTGGAAAACAAAGGAGACTTGCTGTCACTTAGATTCCAGTGAAAAAAAGACCAGATATTGAAAAACTCACTTAGAGTAAAATAATTAGAAGAAGAATATACATACATTGATATGAATAGAGTCTAATAAGTGAAGTAAAGTTGGTGACTGTAGTTGAGAGCAACCTGAAGGCTCCCTTTTCAATAGTTACAACACCGAGGTGTTGGGGAGGGTGCTACTCCTTTCCCTGCGTTGCTCCACTTTTCCCTTGATACGTACCTTATATTGCTGAGTGTTAAGAAAGCAGGTATCAAGTACCATTTTTGAAGTCTTTGGTATGACACGACCTGGGATTGAACCCAGGTCTCCCAGACCATTGGCGAACAATGTCTTTTAGATTTCAGAAGAATTATGTCCTAAAGTCGTCTGATGATTGTTATCTACGTTTGATTCTATATCATAAGAAAAGTTTTTTTTTGTGGATTCTTTTCTCTTTGTTAAGTTGTACATTATCTGAGATTTGATTAAATATCCAAATTGTGAGTTTGATTAGAAAAAAAAAAGAATTTGTCTTCTTCCTCCTCCGCACAATCTTTTCCTAAATCCTACAAGAGTTAACTACAACTATGAATTTCTATCTATTGACTTTTGGTGAAAAAAAAAGTATCTTTCTTTACAGTCAAAGCTTGAAAATTTATGAATATGTGACGTAACTTGGTGACATTTCAGATGGAAATGTCTAAATGTATTCATTATATTTATGTATCTTAGGTTTATATTTCTGCTGATTCTATTAGGAAGAATGCAAAATAATTTCAACATTTGCAGAAAATAAAATAAAGACAAGTTGAATAATATAAAGACATCAGTACCCTCTCATTTGATAATGATATGAGTTGGCATTAAATTGCAGAAAGTCATCCATACCCTATTATGTATTCGCCCAACCCCTCAACCACCGGAGTGGGGAAGTCCTTGTAGCATAGTGGTTAATGTCCTGTACTGCAACATTAGAATGAGTTCAAGTTCTAGTTGTGCAATCACAATGACTTTATAACTGATACTCTTGGAAAAAATATTAACCCTCTTATCTTCCCAGTTATGGGTTAAATGGTACAACTACTGATCTTCTGCAAGGATGGTTTGGCATTAAATTTCCCATGAAAGTTGATATGCCATTAAACAACGAAACCAAACAAATATACACCACCAGAGGCTAAATGTAACACAAATTCATTTTTTAGATTAGAGTACAGCACGTCAGAATTTAGAGTTTTCCTTTTCCTAAAGTGATTGCTCTAGAGATGCTAAAGAACCCAATCTACCCTACTATTTGCTGGAGACTAGACAAGGGCATTAGCATGAAGTGAAACATGAACAGCCCTATGTAGGAGCATAACTTTGGTTGCCTATTCCATTTCATTTTGGGACTCTCGTAGGGAAGAGTCTTTGGACTATGGCCTAAAAGTGAGTGGAAATTTACTAAGCTTTTTGCTTAGATGTGGCACAAGGCCATATGAAAGGGGCACCCAATGAGACTCGAACTCACTCGTGTAGGTTTGCTATTCTACCTTGCTAACCATTACACCACCAAAGGCGCCTTGGCCTAGAAGTGAGTGGAAATTTACTAAGCTTTTTGCTTAGATGTGGCACAAGGCCATATGAAAGGGGCACCCAATGAGACTCGAACTCACTCGTGTAGGTTTGCTAGTCGAGCTTGCTAACCATTACACCACCAAAGGCGCCTTGGCCTAGAAGTGAGTGGAAATTTACTAAGCTTTTTGCTTAGATGTGGCACAAGGCCATATGAAAGGGGCACCCAATGAGACTCGAACTCACTCGTGTAGGTTTGCTAGTCGAGCTTGCTAACCATTACACCACCAAAGGCGCCTTGGCCTAGAAGTGAGTGGAAATTTACTAAGCTTTTTGCTTAGATGTGGCACAAGGCCATATGAAAGGGGCACCCAATGAGACTCGAACTCACTCGTGTAGGTTTGCTATTCTACCTTGCTAACCATTACACCACCAAAGGCGCCTTGGCCTAGAAGTGAGTGGAAATTTACTAAGCTTTTTGCTTAGATGTGGCACAAGGCCATATGAAAGGGGCACCCAATGAGACTCGAACTCACTCGTGTAGGTTTGCTATTCTACCTTGCTAACCATTACACCACCAAAGGCGCCTTGGCCTAGAAGTGAGTGAGTTCAAACTCCACTTGGGCTATTACATTTACTGTCAGATTAATACATTTGGGAAAGGTATGAACTTCCTTATCCTTCCCAACTATGGGCAAAATAGTACAACAGCTGATCTACTACTAGTTTGGCAATAAATATCTCACAAAGGTTGATAGGCCATTAAAAAAAGAAACCAAACTATTATCATGCTATATATCAAGTTGGTGTTATAAAAGATTCATCATCATCATCATCATCATTACGTGCCGCTAGCACGGATATATAAAAGGTTAACTCTTTTTAAATACTAAGTACATGGCTTATTTTAGAACAATTCTCGTTCTAATTTTTTAGTTTTAGTGTAAATGTAATTCCCTTCATATTATTATTTCTTTGCATTGTTTATAAACTATAAAATATCCTGGATCTGACATTAAACTGCATCTAGTAGTAAGCTGTGTAGGATTCCCCTTCATTTCCATCACTCCAGGTTCACTCAGCTAAAGTGGTAATACCTGTTAGGGTTCCGTCTATCGGTCAAATAGACCTGGTTGGAAATTACTTGTATTAACTAAAAATAAATGAAACCATATTACTCTGTTCAAACAGATTATTATTATTAAAGAGAAATAATTATTTAAAACCATATAATTGGGTACAAATTATTCTTTATTAAGAATAGTTACTTGAAGCTATATTTGTTTACAAATCATTATTATTAGTTAGAATTATTTAATTGCCTGTAAAAAAAATATGACATCAGTATCAAATAGCCCAATAAGAGTTGACATGTAAAACTGTAAAACCAACCTACTCAACCCAACTTACTCAACAGTAGAGGTTTTCACTAAATATAAGTGAGATTTAATATAACAAATTAAATAAGTTACTTACAGTATAATTAAATATATATAAGGAAAATATAATAGTAGTTGAAGTATCTACCTCTGTCTAGTAAGCACAGATTCCTTCGAATCTCTCTTGCTATCTGTCTCGATCAGCCATCTTTCTTGGCAGGCATTTACTGTCACCACTGAGTTGATGTATATAAGTCTTACAAAGTCCAATTTAATTTGAATAATTATTTTAGTGAGAATTGTTTACTTTTGAAATTTGGATGTTAAATTCTGTATGGATGGTTTGTACTTCTCAGCTACCAGAAATTTGATGACAGACCTCTGTTCAAGCATGTAGCCTTCTGATTTGTTTCGATTTCAAATAAGCTCAGAAGAATTATTTTTACAAGATTGAAATAATTTTTGCCATAAACAAATTCCAAACAATGCAACATTTATAGAAAATAATTCTAAAAAATCAATTAATTTTGCTTTCTTAAAAAAAATTATCCTTATTCACTCAATGACCCTCACATATATATTTGCGTGTGTGTTACATATAAATATATATATGGAATATTAACAAACTGAATAAATTTTTTGAAAAATTCAATTTCACTAAGATTTTTTTAATCAATGCTCAATGGACAGACCCACTATCATAAAAAATTATTTCCAAACTGAGATTATTACTTGCAGCAACATGTCTTGCTAACAGTTTATTTTTAGTGACTGTCTCAAAATGAAAGCCTTCCTTTTTCCACATAAAGAATAAAAAATATTATGTGAAAATATTCCCCTGGGTCTAATAGCAAATTTGACCGCTCTAAACCAAACCAATTGGCAGTCAAAAGAAGACAGACAAACTGTTCCCAATTATTATCATTGGTAATATTTGATCAAATGAAATATATATTGTACTCTCATATAATGAAATATACCTTTCTCATAGTGTTTATAGATAGGTATATTTTTTGTCCAATCAGAAATCTCAAGTGTCTTGAGTGTGATTTTTTTTTCTGTATAAAAATGAGCGAAACCCAATTCTGTATCACATGTTTCTAAATAGTTGTTCATTAGATATCCAAGCATGGCATTTTGTGTCTTTTGGTTTATCTCTTTTTGATCTTTTCTGGTTTGTTGAGAATACCAGTCTCTTTGGGAAGTACATCATGAGTCAATGATATTTGAGAGCCTTTCCAACTCTCAGAAGTCACTTATTGGCTGTATTTGGTCAGGATCTGTATGTATATATATATATATATATATATATATATATATATATATATGTTTTTATTAGAAGAAATATATAAATCACTCACTCTCTCTCAAAAAAGAATATCTATCTTTTAAATATATATATATATATATATATATATATATATATATATATATATATATATATATATGAGAGAGAAAGATAGAAGCATACACATATAAGCAAGGCATTCTAGTACTGATGGTCTACTGACTGAACTGTGAAATATCTTCAATATTCTCATATTACACTTCATTTTATTTTGCAGATTGTATCTGTCAAACATTTTGGATATGCATCAAGGAATTATATTAATTGCAGTTTCTTGCATTTCACTTTATCTGAACTTTAGACTAGAGAGCATAAAAATTATCAAACAGACTAAAAAAATAAATACTCTGTTTCAGTTTTATTGTTATAATAGCATTGCTCAGAGATAATTAAAGGACTGAGAATATTGCTTTTTTTATTTTGAGAGAGAGAAAGACAAATTGTTTCTCAATGTCACTATCATCTCTCAAAGACAAGATGAGAAATAACCAGAGAGGATACAAAAACAAAAACAAAAAAAAAAAAGAAACTTAAAAAGGAAGAAAAAAGAAACCTTTTATTGTACAATAGTGGAACATGTTATCTTTTCATTTTTATGCTGTTTGTGCACAAAATGTATATCAAAGGCAGAGAGAAATTTCATCTACTTCAAGACACAATCAATCATTGTTACAATCTAAGGAAATGTAAACCCCTTTTATCATAAATTTTACTCTGTATATCGTAGGAATGTTAGTACCAAACATTGTGCGTTAAGTTGATAACAGAACAAAGTCAAATCTCCAAATGAGATTTCAACTTTATCATTAAGTGAGCATCTATAACTCCTAATTGGTGATTATTACACTCCACTTCTCTCAGCTTCTTCACAGCATCAGGAAAAATGGTGACAGATTTGTAGTATTTAATGAATTGTACAATCTAAAGTTATGTAGGCATGCTTAGTCTGACAGTTATCATTATAAGAAATGGAATTGACGACTTGAATTTGAACCCAGAACAATGTTGTTTGCATTTCCTCTTGTACTAGAGCCTTCAGGAAAAGTCGGAATCTTTCTGTTCTTCCCACAGCTATAAGTTAATAGTAGGGCAGAATAATTTCTTTACTTTTGGTAAGGTAATTAGTCTCCAAGAAAGAAAATAGTGAATTCAAACCAGTTTTTTTTTTAATGACCTTGTGCCACATCCACATACTTAAACATTTTTACTTGTTTACTTGAATTCACACACACTCTCCTAAAAGCTGCCCAGTCAGCCAGCAGTGTAGAATACACAGACTTCTTCTCTGCTGAGGGGTCGGACTCCCACAACGAGTGTCCTGGATATGACACTAAATAATCTGATGGTGAGATTCCAGTAATGCTGGAGCTTTGGGGAATGGAGAGTACCCCTTCACTGCCACTGCTCCCAGTTCTACTCTGGCCCAGAGTAGTAGCACCTGATAGGGTCCTATCTATGGGTCAAATAGAACTAAACTGTGTACTTATGCTAAACAGAATTGTTTGAAATAGAACTGTTTTTGTTTTCTAAACTAAATTGTTTGAAATAGAACTGTTTATATGTATAAAAAGGGATTAGCCTTAAATGACCAACAATGGTTAATGTACCAGAAAACCAAACCAAACCACTCCTAAAGGGTCTGTAGAAAAGAAACCAAGAAAGAAATTGTTTTGAAATTTTCTTTTTTAGTATGTTGAACTGTGGAGTGTACTCTTTGTGGCTCTTGGTCAGTAAGGTTGAGAACTTTTCAACATCCCAACTATATATATATATACCCATTCTAAATATGAAAAGAAATTATGTTTGGAAAATAGAATTTGCATGAAATCAGTATTTAATTAACAAACTAAATAAACAGATCATTAAGCATATAAAAGATCTATTTCAATTAATTGAATATTTACTATATGATTAAACAATCAGAGTCACTTCTAATGATGTTCTGGGTTAGATGCAAATAAACATATATATTATCTGCCTAGATTACATTGTATGAATGTCAGCTGATCAAATGAAAGAAAATGGTCTTACTCTAAAAAAAGACAAGATGCAGATTATATGCTGCAGAAACTATCTTGAGTGAAGATTATGTAGATGATCTTGTATTTTCACAAATATTCCTGTGTAAGTCATCAATTGTCTGCTATATAGCCTAGAACCAGCAGTAAGAGGTATTAGCTTTTACACAAACTCAGATAAAACAGAGATCACGTGTTTTAAACAAGATGGTGCCATGTCCATATTAAATGTCAAGCTTCTGAAATTAGTAGACTATTTCACATACCTTGGTAGCAATACCTCTTCTACTGAGAGTGATGTCAATATACACATAGGAAAGGTATGGACTGCTATCAACAAGTTATCAACCATATGAAAATTAAATCTCTTGGATGAAAGAGAATAGAAATTCTAACAAGTTGTAGCTGTGTTAGTAAAACTGTATACATATTTACCAACCCCTCCGCTCAGGCAGGATAGGACACAAGGTCAATTTTTAAGCGGAGTTTCACAGGTTTGAATTCAGAGTTTTCCTTCTCCTAGACTAGCTGCCTCACCAAGGCTGAAGAACCTAGTCTGGCCTACTATCTACCCATAGCTGGAGAGAGAATAATTGGATTCATACCTTTCCCAAGGGTATTAGTGCTATGTGAAATGCAATCAGTCTCGTCCAGGATTTGAATTCATGTCACCGTATCCATTTCCTAAGACGATAACCATTACACCACGGGCACCTCCTGAGTATTACTGTATAGTTGCACCAACTGAACTTTAAAATGTTCCTGAGAGAAAAACTAGATGATAACTACATAAGAATGCTGCATGTTGTTTTAAACAAATCCTGGAAGCAGCATTCTCATAAAACAGCTGCTGTAAAGCCGCTTACTTCCCATCTCCTGAACTAACCAAGAAAGATAAGATATACTGGGCACTGTTGGAGAACTTAGAAGCAACATTCTTTTGCGGTCTTCCCAAAATGTACACACCAATGTTGGCCAACCAGCAAAGACTTACTTTCTTTAAGTTTGTACTGACACAGGATGCAGTTTAGAGAACCTGCCAAGAGTGAAAAAACATAGGGATGGATGGTAAGACTATGTCAAGAGAATTGGTACTGTCAGCATGACTTAATGATGATGATATATATATATATATAATCTTGAACATTTATCATTTAAAACTGCAGGTACAGTTCTTATTAAATTTTGACTGGATTGTGTTTTTTTATAAGTTTTCTTAAATTTGGTTAAATTTTATAAAAAAATTGATTGAAATGATCAATGATAGCAGAAATCTCACAAGGAGAAAATTTCAGACAAATCCTTTTATAAGAAATCGAACTAAATTTAAGAAATTTTAAAGACATGAAAGAAATTCATAAGATAATCTCATCAGTGGTTTTAATGAAATATATTTGAGAGAAAGATTACAGCTTAAATGAAGCACACACGCACCACATTTTTCTGTAAGGAAGGTTTTTTTTGTGCTTCATTAGCTGTCCTTGAAAATATTTCATAAACTTAAACCTGGAATAATTTTTTAGAATCTATCTGAAAAAAATGCAAACATGTGCACACACACACACACACACACACAGTGAATTATTTTCTCTTTCAATTCTATGCAATAATTTTCAAGATATATATATATATATATATATATATATATATATATACCTTCATGGAGTTAATCATTAAGTTTAGATGAATTGTAAGAAGGCCACCATATGGGCACCCACTGACTTGTAATGGTCAACTAACAAATCTTGCTAACCATTACATTACATTACACAAAGCACTCTGTATGCTTATATCTACATATGTTCTTATGTGTGTCTATATATTTATATATATACACATATGCATACACAATTTTTTCATCCATATTGATGTGTGTGAGTAATATATATATATATATATATATATATATATATAGTGAAAGAGAGAGCAATATATGTAAGGTATAAACACTTTGTGATATATTGATAAAAATATGTAGTAGTATATATATTTAAATATGCAGCATCTTATTCAAATCTATGATTTTAATTCACAAAAAATCTTATGTATTTTTTTTCTTGCACAGCACCATGATAAAATGAGTTGTAAAATTGGGGACATGGTTTTGATAAAGACTTAACTCAATTAAAACAAATATAAAACTTAGGTGGCATTCGGCTGACACTCATTCAAAGTTAATCATTGGTAATTATAAATAAAGAGAAAGAGATTTAAAAAAAAAAAGATCTTAAAATTGAGATAAAAAAATTCATCATACTCAAGATAAGGTAAATAATTGCCCAAATACTTTTAATTTGTATTTGAGCTCTCTCTGTTGACACTGATCAGATGTTGTGTATTAATCACAAGAGCTTCTGAGATATGGAAGTAGTGCTTCGTCTGAGCCCTGTGCAAAACAGAGAAGAACTCTTCTGAATAGTAGAATGCATGAATTTATATTCAATAAGCTACCTCCAATGGTGGACTAGTGTCCCTGAATGTGCAGATGATGGTATTGGTGCATGTCTATAGATAGAATGTGGGACATTTGGGCAATTATCTCCTCTAATAACTGGATAGTTTTACCCACTGTATATATATATATATATATATATATATATATATATATATATATATATATATATATTGCTGTTGAAGGAATTAGAATATACACTGAATGTATCCTCTGCATAAGAGTAAAATACCATCACCCAAATGGGTACTATGGGTTTAGCACTAAACTACATCTGGGGCTGAGGGTTAGTTATGATGCTTTGGGAAATATTAAGTACTCTTTTATTGACTTTATTCCCAGTTTCCTGGTTTGTTGGTGTTTTATAGCATATCAACCCTTGTGGGTTACTCAATGCCAAATCCTGTTTATATACATTGTAAGTGAATAGTTTGTAGGTAACATTATTTTTAAACAAGGAGTTAGAGCTCATTAGTTTGCACACAGTTAATTGGTTTCAGGTATTCCTATCAAACTTTAATAATTCTATTTTATAGTAATCATTTGTTTGCTCACAGTTAAATGGTTTCAAGTTTTGCTATTTAACCTGAGTAATTCTATTTATCTAGTATTCCTATATAATATGAATAATGTGCACACAGTTGAATGGTTTCAAATAATTTATTGTAATAATCCTTAGTAGATAATTGAACAGTTCTATTGGACTCAAAGATGGGTCCCTAACAGGTACTACCAATCAGGGTCGAAATGGACCTGGGTTATGAAGAGGTGCTTCTAATCTGGGTCAGAATGGACTTGGGCAATGAAGAAGTACTACCAATCTGGGTCAAAATGGACCATGGTAATGAAGAGGAGCTACTAATCTGGGTCAAAATGGACCAGGTTAATGAAGAAGTACTACCACTCTGGGTCAAAATGGACCAGGGTAATGAAGAGGAGCTACTAATCTCGGTTAAAATGGACCAGGTCAATGAAGAGGTACTACCAATCTGGGTCAAAATGGACCAGGGCAATCAGAATGGACCTGGGCAATGAAGAGGTGCTACTAATCTGGGTCAGAATGGACTAGGACAATGAAGAGGTGCTACTAATCTGGGTCAGAATGGACCAGGGCAATGAAGAGGTACTCCACACTGCCCAAAGCTCTAGAACTGGAGCCTTGCCATCAGATATAGTTTAGTGTTATATGCATGAAACTCATTGGTGGGGTCTTACCCATCTGTAGTCAGCATATACTATAGCCCAAGCTAACAATGCAGTATTACTTCTTGGTTCATTCTTATATAGAGTGCTAATACCTGTTGGGGAATCATCTATGGGAAAAACAGAAACCAACTCTATGCAAACAAATGATTATTGTTATTGATGGGTATTAGTTCCTTGAAGCCATATGATTGTGTTGGAATTATTAGTATAAGTAGCTATACTTGATACCATATAACTGTGTGCAAACAAATGCCTATCATTATAGACAAAAAATGTGACTAAAAATGTCAAAAAGTGTCTGAAGTTTTTAATGTGGTCATCCAAACAATTTTTAAACTGCCTTCATCCTCAGTTGCAACATCACAGAAAAGGCTAATAAAAAGACTAAACTTCCTATCCTTGTCCATCATTTTCAATGAAATAAACTTACAAGAAAATGACTTGCCTAATATAAATGTATATAGTTTATACAAGTTAGGTTAAAGACTATATGACTTAGCGTTTTTATGTTCTAATGGTGTTTTTTCTATAACTTTCTGGCTACTTTCTTTATGTCAGGGTCTAATTGATTGGAAAGTTAACCTAGGTTCTGCTCTAAAATGTTTTCAGTCATATTGATTGTATTCAGGGGTATTTTTTGTAGGTATTGTTTATTTTTGTTTAGTTTTGTGGCAATATCTATTTTCTTGGAATAATTTATCATTAGTGGGTTGCTTTGGTTTGCATGTTACTGATTGTTTGTTGGGGTTTTATGGCATATCAACCTTTGTAGGTTATTTAATACCAAATGCATTTTTATCTAAATAAACAGTTCTGTTTCAAGCAATTCAGTTCAGCATAAATGATGTTTGTCAAAAACATTTCTATTTCAATCTATCCAGTTTAGTCAAACAGTTCTAATCCAAACAATTCAGTTTAGTATAAGTATTGTTTTTGTTTACACATAATTAAATGTCAAAACAGCTCCATTTCAAACAATTCATTTTAGCATATAAAAGCAGTTCTACTTCAAGCTATTCCGTTTAGCATAAGTACATAGTTTGAATGTGAAAACAGTCCTATTTCAAACTATTCAGTTTAGCATAATTAAAGAGTTTACTTCTAGTTGACTGATAAATTGGACCCTATCAGTTTCTACCACTCTGGGCCAGAGTGGACCTGGGAGCAATGGCAATGAAGGGGTACTCCGCATTCCCCAAAACTCCAGTATTATTGAAGCCTCACCATCAGATTGTTTAGTGTCCTATCTAGAACATTTGCTGGTGGTGGATGTCTTACCCCTCTGCAGAGAAGCAGTCAGTAGCCCCAGCTAACTAGGCAAGGTTAGCATGTTAGTCATTGAAGATGTTTAATACCAGTGCCATCAAGCAACATATAACTCCAATGAATAATAAAACAAAAATTCACATATACTGAAATATGAAAAGTCCTCAACTTGAACACCAAAATAATAAATAAAAATAACAAGATGAAAAATTAATGAACTATACCTTCGAAAAAAAAAATCCCCTAAAATACAGTTGACATGATCAAAAGTGCTTATGAGCAGAACTTAGGGCAGTTGGACCCTGATACAAAGAAAATTGCAAGAAAGCAAGGTAAAAAACATGAGATTATAAAAAAGTTCCCTGGTCTTTAACCAAACTTGCTGAAACAATAACTTGCAGCCAAAATATACACTACATATATATATAGTTGTTCATATTTTATCTGTCTGCCTTTGTATTGGTATGTAGACTTATGTTAATATGTACCTGCAGAGATTTAAATAGAAGTGATGAAATCTTATACAAATAAAAAAACAACCCATCAGAAAGGAAGCACCTTTTATACCAATAGATTTTGCATCATTCAAATTCTTCATACTGATATCAGGAAATCTTTATCACTCTTTTTTGTTTTTTTTTAAATCTTTGCTTCATCATCATCTTAATCAAGTTTCCAATTTTCATTTTAGCCCAATTCACATCTCTTTCACTTTAAACTTTTTTTTTTTTTTTTTTACTGATCTTTATCTTTGACTTCTTTTACTTTTAGGTTTCTTTTTTTTTGCCTCTTTTACTTTCAACAAATTATTAAAGCTGATTTGAATGAATTACTCTCTATTTTGTCAGTCAGGTGATTCTTGGTGCTAAAGTAGAAGGAATCCTGAAATGGTCTTATTTACTGAATATCTGCAGACAAATCAATTTAAAAGAGATATAGGTCTCTTTATTATTATTTTTTTCTTTTTTTCCTTCTGTTTTCATCACTGAATACAATTTTTTTTTTTTACTCAATCAAGAACATAGCCTTTATTTTGACATGTTTCATCTTATCTTCAAAATGTAACTTGGAAAATTTTTTAGAATAATTTAACAAAGATTAATGAATTTTTTTATTTTATTTACTTCTTGTTTAGAAAAATAATAAACAGATAACTAAAAGTTTTGCCTAAAAAGATTAGATTTTTTTTATTTGGATTTTGTGTGTTATTTAAAAAAATGGTCGATATTTGGTTAAGTAAATCATTGTAATTCCATCAGAAAATATTTTTTTTTATTTAGTTCTTTCTTTAATATTAAATTAACACTGTAAATTTAACATCTTGTATCATAAATAAGGATACAGCTTAGTATTCTGCAAATAATCAATTCTTGCTTTAAATATGTTTCATTTGTTTCCTATTTAACTTATTGCCCAGTTGGCTGGGGCTATAGAATACACCAACTGCTGCTCTGCAGAGGGGTAAGCCCCCCCCCCCCCAACCAAGGAGTGCCCTGGATATTACACTAAACAATCTGATGGTAAGGTTTCAGTGATGCTTGGGCTTTGGGGAATGCGGAGCACTCCTTCATTGCCATTGCTTCCAGGTCCACTTTAGCCTGGAATGGTAGCACCTGATAGGGCCCTATCTATGGGTTAAATAGAACTAACTATGCTAAACTGATATGTTTGAATTAGAACTGTTTGACTAAACTGAATAGCTTGAAATAGACAATTAAACCTTACTTACATTTAAACAGCGTGCTTATGCAAAACTGAATTGATTGAAATGGGACAGTTTTTGACATTGAAACTGTACTTAGACTAAACTGAATTGTTATATATAGAACTGTTTTGACATTTAACTGAGTGTAAACAAAATATGAACTTATACTAAACTGAATTAGCTGTTTGAATAAACTGAATAGCTTGAAATAGAAAAGTTTTTGACAAACTGTGTACTCATGCTAACCTGAATTGTTTGAAATAGAACTGATTATATGCATAAAAATGGATTTGGCATTGAATAACCTACAAAGGTTGATATGCCATAAAAACCCACCAATCAACCAATTTAACCTCATTTTTGCAAAAATCAAAAATTTCTGTCAGAAATAGGGATCATTTTTTTTCAAACAGAGCAGAGAAAACTACATAAGAAGTATAACTGTTTTTATATAAATTATGGTAGTTCAGTAATGTGAATATTAATCAAAACAGTTAATGAAATATGAAAATACATGGGAAGTTTTTTTTATAATTTATAGCAGGGATCACTGACCCTGTGTCTACATGTAAACCTAAAGGACTACCCATGTGGTTTTTCATCTGACTTGTAAAATTTTCTCTTCACTTTTTGATGTTGACTGAAGAAGTATCATTACAACTGCAGATGGAATTCATTTATCTTCAGTCCTCAGAAAATTTTAAGTCCACATACTTGATTTCGGCAAGAACTACATGTTTTCATCTGGACAATTCTCCAACCTTATCACCCTCACCCAGCTAGTGGTGAGTATGTTTAATATGACAAACCACTGTAAATAGTTGTTTTCCAAAAATGAATTACCCAGTCGTCTGGGGCGAGAGAATACACCGACTACTTCTCTTCAAAGAAGAAGATTCCCTGCCAATGAGTGTCTTGGATATGACATTAAACAATTCGATGGTGAGATTCCAGTAATGCTGGAGCTTTGGGGAAAGAAGAGTACCCTTTCATTGCCATCGCTTGCAGGTCCAATCTGGCCCGGAGTGGTCGCACCTGATAAGGGTCCTATCTATGGGTCAAATAGAACTAAACCAGGGTTTCGACAGTTTACTGCTTTTGCATTTAAACTGCGTATTTATGCTAAGCTGAATTGCTTGAAATAGAACTGTTTTGACATCTAAATTGCGTACTTATGCTAAATTGAATTATTCGAAATAAAACTATTTTCACATTTAACTCTGTGTATTGCCCAATCGGTTGGGGCTGTAGAATACACTGACTGCATCTCTGCAGAGGTGTCAAACCCTACCAACTAGTGTCCTGATATGACACTAAACAGTCTGATTGTTTAGTGTCATATAGCAAGGCTCCAGTAATGCTGGAGCTTTGGAGATTACCCCCTCATTGTCATCGGTCCCAGGTCCACACTGGCCTGGAGTGGTAGCACTTGATAGGGTCCTATCAATGGGTCAAAGAGAACTAAATTGTGTACTTAGGCTAAACTGAATTGTTTGAAATTAAACTGTTTTGACATACTGAATTGTTTGAATTAGAACTGATTGACTAAACTGAATAGCTTGAAATAGAAATGTTTTTGACAATCAAACTGTATTTGTTTAAAAATGGATTTGGCATTAAATAACCTACAAAGTTTGATATGCCATAAAACCCAACCAACCAACCAACCAACCAACAAAAAATTAAGTATCCCAAGAGTATGCTGCGTTTGCAACTGTCAAAATTATTATTTGTTTGATGTGCTCCTTCTGTCAACTTCTTTATTTAACACTGATCTTACATCTTTTTGCATTTACAGCCAACATCGGATGTCTCATTAATAATTTTTGATAGTGAATTTAGCTGGGTTTTTTTTCTGTTATTTTAAGATTTTAGCTTCAGGCTCTCTTGATATGAGCTTTGTAGCCCTCAGGCTAAAAAGGTTGGAGACCTCTGAGATATAGTAACTCAAAAATATAATTTTCTATTATTTCCAACGACTAGTGTTTACAATTAGTCTGTTATTTTAGAGACAATTTTTCATCCATTTGATCCACCAACCATCATCAACTATCAATCGTAATAAGTAACCTGTACTGAGTACTGAGCCAATCTCTTTATTCAGTCCTCAGTGGTAGATTATTCTCATTCACCTGAAAATGATTAGAAGAAAGTTTGTTTCAATTGATTCTTCCTCATTCATCTTTGTAATAACTTTTCCTGTACTGCTCAACTCAGGGATTGGGCAATAACAGATACCAGAAAAAAGTCATAAGATACAAAAGACAAAACTAGACTATGATAACAATCAAGATATAAACGCTATCAGAGTATTTTATTATTTACTCAGTGAGTTTTTTGCATCACTCGAGTTTGAGTGATAGCAAGTCTCCTCAAGTCACCAGGACTCTTCTCAATATTCTAGCCGATCTCAATGATGCTGTAGTTTGGATGGTCTCCACTCATCCTCTTATTTCCATGTCCTCCAGTCTCTTTAATAATCCTTTGGTGACTGTACAAAGAGCACCAATTATAATTGGTATAACTGTCACTTTCATGTCCCACAGTTTCTTCAGTTCTCTAGCAAGGTTGAGGTATTTATCCTTCTTTTCATTTTCTTTCAATTTTACTCTGTGGTCAGCCAGGAAAGCAAAGTTCATAATTTTGCCAGTTCTTTTTTTTTTTTTGTTGATTATTATAAGGTCAATATTAGGTGATCTGTTTGTATGTTAAAATTCCATGGGAGTTAATGTGCCTCACTCACTAGGATGGATTCTGGATTGTGGATATACCATTTGTTTGTGTGATTATCATTATTATTATACACAATAGAATTGCAAGTGTAAGTTATGTGATGACAGAAGTGAAACGGTTAATCATATATTCAAATGGAGCAACCTGGCACAACAGGTATACAGGAGTCAACGACAATACTGGTTAGGAAAGGTGATTCACTGAGAATTCTCCTAGAGATTTGAATTTAACTTTGCTGATGAATGGTATCTGCAGAAACCAAAATCAATTTTAGGAAATGATATACATAAAATTCTCTGGGACTTTGAGATACAAACAGATCCCTTTATCTCAGAAGACCAGACTAAGCATTAATTAACAAAAAGAAAAGAACCTATCAACAAGTGGATTTTGTCATTCCATAGGCCAATAGAGTAAAAATGAAAGAAATCTAAAAGACAGGCACACTCTAGAATCTTGCCAGAGAGTTGATGAATTTAAGGAGCATGAAAGTTACAATGATATTAATTGTAGTTAGTGCTCTTGGAATGGTTCCCAAAGGCCTAGAAAAGAGATTGTAAGAACTAAATTTCAGAAGAAGAATTGCGACTATTTGGAATACTGTATTGTTGAGATCAGCTAGAATACTAAGATGAGTCCTGGAGACCAAAAGAGACATGCTATCACACAGATTTCAGTGAACACTGACAGCTAAAATTGGTGTGAAAAACTCACATGGAACAAAAATTTTAAAAATCATTCATCTCAGAAATCAAGGAAAAAAACAGACATTTATGTTTATGAGTATTTAAGATTGATTTAGTTTTTAAACTATTCAGTTCCATCAATTTTTTAACCAACCAAAAGTTCACAAGAAACCTCTTTAGAGTTCTTATATGTCTTTATATCAGATAGTTTTTATGGTTCTAGCTTTTTCGAGTGGTGGTTTTCCTCTATTTTGTGTTTTTAAAACACAGAATCAACATCTGAAGATTATGTACTTTGGGGTGCCCATGATGTAGGAGGTGCCCGTGGTGTAATGGTTATCATCGCAGGATATGGACACGGCGACACGAGTTCAAATCCTGGACGAGACTGATTGCATTTCACATAGCACTAATACCCTTGGGAAAGGTATGAATCCAATTATTCTCCCTCCAGCTGTGGGTAAATAGTAGGGCAGACTAGGTTCTTCAGCCTTGGTGAGGCAACTAGTCTAGGAGAAGGAAAACTCTGAATTGAAACCTGTTAAACTCCACTTAAAAACTGACCTTGTGTCCTATCCTGCCCAAGCGGAGGGGTCGGTAAATATGATTATGTACTTTGGGGCTTTATTTTAAAGGACAAGTCACCACCTAGAACTTATTTAAATCAGCATTGGGTAGTACACTTAGATAATGTTTTATTTCCTTCTACTTGCTGAATTCAGTGAGCAGTAGATTTAAAGTTCAGTCAAAAATAATGCCACAAAATTGTCAGAATTTCACTATCATAATTATTTGTGAAGATGTATTTACCCAACCCCTTCACCTCAAGCAGGATGTGACACAAGGTCAATTTTTTAAGCAGAGTCTAACAGGTTTGAATTCAGTTTTCCTTCTGCTAGATGGGTTGCCAAACCTCAATTAGAGAGCCCAGTTTATGCTACTATTTATCCATAGTGAAGAGGAGAATAGTTGGCTGCATACATTTTCTGAGAGTATTAGTGCTATGTGAAATGCAAACAGCCTCATCCATACTTTGAACGTGAATCATTATGTTCATTTCCTACATTGGTAACTATCAAACTGCAAGCACCTTAAATTGTTCATGTAATTTTTCCAAATTTTTCAGTCCAAAAGTTAGAGTGCATATTATACACAAGAATTATATAATAAACCTTTTTTTCCAGCCTCATATCACATTACATTGTTATATAATTAAGGAATGATTTTTTATATAAATCATTTTTCATTAATTATAATTAATTTCATCATTCAGTTTGGTAAGGCTTTGAACTACTCGGGTTTCTTAGTTCAGGTGTATGATCATTTGGTGCAGTCTTACGCCTGCATGGAAAGGATATGATAATCACCATTTGTCTGGCAGGAAATGGGGCTGGATATGACAATCACCATTTTCCTGTCAGGAAATGGGGCTGGAGTGTGGATGACGTCATGCCCAGAAGAGATGGTCCTGAGAATTTGAGGATTTTGAAAAGACAGTAGTTGAGATTCAACCATTGAGGCGAGCAGTTGAGTTTTCTACCGTTGAGGTGTGCGGTTGAGATTTTCGGATCTCGACTGGCAGAGATGATGAATTGGGATCTTAAACATCACAAGATACGCCGCGTGTTGGGGTGGGGTCAGCATAGTATGGTTAGCATAGGCTTTTAAGAATTGTGTCTCTCTCCTCGTGTCGCCATGGACCGAAGCCAGGAATTAAACCCATTCATATCTGAAACAAAAGAGTCCACCTGTATTTGCATATGTATTTGTATTACTGTTGTGATCGATATCATTATCGCTATACAATGTAATGTAATATCTGCAGTCTAAGTTTCTATGTTTTACATCATTACAGAGAAATATCCACTGAAATAATATAATTTTTCTTTCTCCTAATGTGAGCTTATTTTCACTTCAATCTTTTTGCTGGAGTATACTCGTTTATTTGTCCAAAATATCATGCAAATTTTGTGTTTCAAAACACAGTGTAAACTATATAAATATTTACTTTTAGCCAGCCCAGTTGGCTGGGGCTGTAGAATATGCTGATTACATCTCTTCAAAGGAGTAAGACTTTCCTGCCCCAATAAGTGTCCTGGATATGACACTAAACTGCATTTGATGCTGAGGTTCCTGTCCTGGAACTTTGGGGAATTTGAAGTACCATTTCATTGTCATCACTCACTGGATCACTTTGATCTAAAGTAATAGTGCCTGTTAGGGTCCCATCTATGGGTCAAATAGAAATATCTAATCCTTTTCTATACTTTAGTCCATTTAACTGTGTGCAAACAAATGGCTGTTGAATTGAATTATTAGTATTACATAGCAATACTTGAAACCATTTAACTGAGTGCAAATAGAACAATTAGTATTTGAGAGTTATGATTGAAATCATTTAACTGTGTGCAAACAAATGCGCACTAGCTCATTGTTACCAAAAAAACAAACTATTCATTTACAAATCATATATATCTAAGTATAAATAGGATTTATCATTAAGTAACTTACAAGGATTGATATGCCATGAAATACAACTAATCAACCTTATAAGATGTTGAATAAATGCTAAATTCAGCTGCTACAAATTCAGTGCATATAATTTTTTTTATTAGAATTTTGTAGTCTAAAGTTAGGAGTGTATGTTACATGAAAATAATTACATTTGGATTTGCCAGTTCATTATCTGAAACACAACATATAACAAGAGGTGTCCCAGTTGTATATGACGAAAGTGCTGTATTGTGGCCTTAAAGTAAGTGAGTTTGGACTCTCGAGTCATGCTATTATGTTTACTTTGAGACTAATACCCTTGGGAAAGGCATGAACCGCATGATGCCCCCAGCAATGGTGTTAAATAGTATCTAGTGTTTTTCTTCAAGGATGGCTTTGGCATTAAATAACCCACAAAGGTTGATATTCGAGAAAAACCAAATAATATCCAGCAAATGATTTAAGATCATCATAATAATAATATAGTGGAGTCTTAGTGTTAGTCTATCCAAGATTGTTGATATGCCATTAAAAAAAGAAACAAGAAAAGAACACACAAAGGTTGATATGCCATTAAGCAAAGAAACAAAAAAAATAACCCACAAAGGCTGATATGCCATTAAACAAAGAAACAAAAAAAACCATGAAGGTTGATATGCCATTAAACAAAGAAACAAAAAAATAACCCACAAAGGTTGATATGCCATTAAACAAAGAAACAAAAAAAATAACTCACGAAGGTTGATATGCCATTAAACAAAGAAACAAAAAAATAACCCACAAATGTTGATATGCCATTAAACAAAGAAACAAAAAAAAACAACCCACAAAGTCTGATATGCCATTAAATAAAAGAAATAAAAAAGAAATCCATGAAGGTTGATATGCCACTAAACAAAAAACCAAAAAATATAATCCACAAAGGTTGTTATGCTATTAAACAAAGAAGCAAAATAAACCTGTGAATGTTGGTATGCCATTAAACAAAAAAAAAAACAGGAAAAAATCCATGAAGGTTGATATGTCATTAAGTAAAAGTAACCAAGCTATAATAAATTAAGTTTTTTCATAGCAATGCAGTTGAATTTTTAAAATCTATCAATTGGACACCTTACATAAATACAATTTCTCTTCCTTTAATGTTGGTTCATCTTTAGTAATAAGATCATTTGCATTTTAATGATACTTGATGTTTGATTTTCCAAACTAATTTTTCTTTCTCACAATTAAGCACACAATATCAGTTAAAGTAATCCCTGAATTTTTCTGCATGTAGAAATATTAGAGTTTCTCTGAAGCATTTATATTTTTCCAAATATTTACTCCAAAGGGCAGATATACATCTAAAGATTATGACTGCAATATATTATTATTATTATTGTTATTATTATTAGTTGTTGTAGTAGTAGTAGTAGTAGTAGTAGTTCATATCATTATCAGTAGTGTTCAGCTGTCTCTTATGATTTTATGATTGATGTTAATAGCATGTCAATCTGTCTAAGGTTAGTTTATGCCTAGAGGTAAGGGAATTGCATTCATTATAAATTTATATTTACATTTTTGTGTAGTTTTTTTTTAAGAGTACATTGAACACGGTTATGATATCAAGTATTCCTACCTTGTACAAATAATATGGATCAAAATAAACAATTATTGCTCCAAGTAACTATTTTTATGCCAAAAATTAGCATGCATTTATATGGAATCAACCATTCTAATCGAAGACAAATAATTTTTAAACTGATATATTTTACCCATAAATGAAATCTTAAAAGTACTACCAGAGTAGACCTCAGAGTAATGGCAATGAAGTAGTACTTCACACTCCCTGGATCTCCAGAACTGGAGCCTTATTATGCAGTTTATGCAGTTTAGTATCATACCCAGGATGCACTTTTTGATGAAATATCTTACCCTTCTGCTGGGAATACAACCCCTGTATCAGCTTTATGTTGTGCTTAAGATGTTATACAGTGTTAAATATTAAAATAATGAAAGTGTTATTTAAGATATTAGAATAATTTTACACACAACCATAGGATTATTCTTCTTTTAAATATGATTCTAAACTAACAGACATATCTATAAATCTTTTTATCAGTATGCTTGGTCATTTCCATGTAAATCAACCTTATGGCCAGTCAGCTGGAGCTGTATATTACACTGACTGGTTCTCTGCAGAGGGATAAGACTCCCCCAATGAGTGTCCTGGATATGACACTAAACAATCTGATGGTAAGCTTCCAGTAATGCTGGAACTTTGGAGAATGTGGTGTACCCCTTCATTGCCATAGCTCCCAGGTCCATTCTTACCCAAATTGGTAGCACCTGACAGGGTTCTATCTATGGGTCAAATAGAACTGTTTGACATTCATACTGTGTACTAATGCTAAACTGAATTGTTTGAAATAGGACTGTTTTTACATCTGTTTGTAAACAAATGATTGATTTATCTACAAAATGTGTTAAAAAATCATACATTTAATATATATAAATGGAGTTGGCATTGAATAACCTACAATGGTTGATATGCCATAAATCAAACCAAACCAAATCTTATATATTTAGAATAAATGTATAAAGAGGATTTGCCATTAAATAATGTACAATGGCATAAAACCAAACAAAACCAAACTAAATCAGCCTAAACCAGAGTATTTAATAAAACTGAAAACTTCTTAACTGAAATTACTTAGTATAAAAGTCATCATAAAATCTTTGTTTGAAATTGTTTGCTAATTTTTTAACAAAACATTTGACATTTTTTTAAATGCCAAAATTTGTCAATCATTCCTTTTATAATTTGTCTTTTTTTTTACAAGATATTTGGGAAACTAATAGAAATCTGTTTGTTTGTGCTTTCAAAATCAATTGTATCAGTTTTCACATTTTTATTAAACCATGTAATGTTGAAACCATCTTCAGTGCTTGTCTTTTTTCTTTTTTTCAGTTCTTCCTTTTTATGTTGAAACTATTAGTGCTATCCACAAAGAAGTGCGCATGGCATAATAGTTATAAGGAAATGAACTTGGTAAGTTCAAATTCTAGATGAACTTGTTTGTATTTCAATTTGCACTAATCCCCTTGAGAAAGGCATGGATATTTCTCTTCTCTTCCCAACTAAGGTTAAATAACAGCAAACTGGGATCTTCAGCCTTAGTAAGGAAACTAGTTGAGAAGAAGGAAAGACTCTTAATTCAAAACCTGAAGAATACTGTTTGAAGAATCTATCGCACACTAGTGCACTATTCTTTTGTTATCAGTACATTGAAAAAATATGGCTGGTCACACACAGGCCTTAATCACTGTAATCTAAATCATCTGGAGGCTTGCATCTTTAACCAAACTATAGAATACTCATATGAAGTGTATGATAAAACAGCTTTGTTTATTATTGCTATAATTAAGTTGCACAATTATTTCCCTACATATTTAATTTTTAGTTGATTTTTATTACAGATCACTTGGAGATTCAAACTTGTATTTACTTTGCTTGGGTAAAATCATTGATTGGCAAAAACTAAGATTAAACCTACAAACTCATCCCATATTTTCTCTTTCTGTACCTGCATTGGCACGATATTTGTTCTTATTTTTTACATTAATTGTATTAACAGCATCTTTATTATATTTGTACTACCAAGGCTGTCTGAAGACTCTGGCAAGAAGTGAAACAATTATGAATTTACCATTCTGGTTATTCAACAGTTAATAATTTTTAAAAAGAATTCAGTGGAGGCTTTATCTGCTTGAATATCTACATTCAAAGTCCCCTTACCTCCACTTATTTTATTTTAGATTCTTTTATTAGATTTTACTATCTTTTATAATTTTTTGGTGTGTTTTTGATGCGATAGTGTCTAAGAATAGCCAATACTAAAACTCCCAAGGGGTGAATAAGTCATCCATATAAATGGAGAGAGCATATTTTTCAAGAGAAAATTTAGCCCCAGGGAGAAGAAAAAGAAAGTAGAAAATGTTATTACAAGTGCAATCTGCAAACAAAAATGTCTCCTCATTAAATGGGAAATATACACACACAAAATAAAAACATTCTTAAAATCCTTGGTTATAATTATTAATATATATATATATATATATATATATATATGTGTGTGTGTGTGTGTGTGTGTGTGTGTGTGTGTGTGTGTGTGTAAAGATATATGGAATTTTTATCTTGTGCCTGTTAGGGAAATAAAACATTATTTAATAATATTTTTAAACTACATGTAAAATAAATACAACCTCTCATAATAATAGTTTATCTGTATATTATCATCATAATATACAGATAAAACATTATTTAATAATATAATATTTAATAATATAATATTTAATAATATAATATTTCATAATATATATCATAATATACAGATAAAACATTATTTAATAATATCTTTAAACTACATGTAAAATAAATACAACCTCACATAATAATAGTTTATCTGTATATTATTAAAACTGATGATGTTTTTGTATCAGAGTAATCTAGCAAGACACTCAAAATTCTCTAATGGAGAATAAAGCAAATTACATTCCAACTTGCTATAAAATGATAATTTTGTTTTATCTGCATTCATTCTGAATGTAATTTTTTGTCAATGAAAATTCTCAATATTACTAATATAACTATGAAATGCTGATAAAAATCCTTACTAAACAGAACATCTGTATCATCATGGAGAGTTGTTGGGTTCCCAGTTCATTTGATAATACTTAAAAGAATGAAGCAACATTCCCTATTAATAGTAATTCAGTATAGATCCCTGTGGGCAAACCATATTCTAGAAGTATTGCTCCTTGGTCCATTCTGACCCAGAGAGGTAGTACCTGTTAAGGTCCTACCTAAGAATTAAAAAGATGTTTGAAAATAATTATTATTTTTAGATAGGAATGCTTGATCTGATATTACTAAGTAAATTATTTGTATCAAGTTACTTAAAACTTTCTTTACTGAGGGTTATTATTATTATTAGTTATTTGAAATCAAATGATTACATACAAACAAATAATTATTATTAAATAGAAATAATTACTTGAAACCACATCATTTGATAATTACTTGAAACCACGCACTGATAGCACTGAGTTCCTCAAATGTTTCTCTTTCTTTCTATCCATGCCAGTTGTTCATCGCTCCTGGCAGGTGTCCTCAAGACTACATCTGATGTCTGCACTAAGCTGATGTATATAAATCTTTGCTGTGTAAATTATTGTATTGTATTGCCCACTCAGCTGGGGCTGTAGAATATACCGACTGCCTCTCTGCAGAGGGGTAAGACTCCCACCCCGGAAAATGTCCTGGATATGACACTAAACGATCTGATGGTGAGGTTCCAGTAATGCTGGAACTTTGGGTAATACAGAATACCCCTTCATTGCCATCACTCCCCGGTCCACTTTGGCCCAGAGTTGTAGCACGTGATAGGGTCCTATCTATGGGTCAAATAGAACTAAACTGTGTTGGTTAAGAGGGGACTCTTTTTGCATTTAAACAATGTATTTATGCTAAACTGAATTGTTTAAAATGAAATTGTTTTGACATTTAAACTGTGTACTTATGCTAAACCGAATTGTTTGAAATAGAACTGTTTGACTTAACTGAATAGCTTGAAATACAAATGTTTTTGACAATTAAACTGTGTACTTATGCTAAACTGAATAGTTTGAAAAAGAACTGTTTATTTGTATTAAAATGAATTCGACACTAAATAACCTGCAAATGTTGATATGCCATAAAACCCAAACAAACAAACAATATTGTATTGTAAATTATTAGTGTTTGATAGAAATGCTTGAAACCATAAAAATATGTCCAATTTATATTATGCTTGATACCATATAATTGTAAATTGCTTGTATTAAGAATAGTTTCTTGAAACTATAATTGTTTACTAAATTTTATTATTATTAATTACTTGAAGCTATATAACTGTGAGCAAACAAATGATGATTATTCAATAGAAATAATTACTTGAAACCATATAATTGTGTATAAATTATTAGTATTAGATAGGAAAATTTGAAACTATACAACTGTGTGCAAATTATTTGAATTAAATTAGAATACTTGATATCATAACTGTATGCAAAATAACTCTGAAGAAACACCTACACAAAAAATATAGATATATGATATACGTGATTCTCTAAACTGGCATAAAATAACCCAAGATGGGTTGCCATACCATTGAAGTCAATCAGTTAATAGATACAGACTTTTGACATTTCATTTTGGATACTAAAGCTAATTTTGAATTCGATGAAAAATTTGAATTATAAGCATAAGGTAAAGATGTTGGCCTTTTGAATTTTTTCAGTTCATAAAAAAATTTAAAAAAAAGAAGTTAAATCACCAAGGGGAAACACCATAAATTTTTGATGGCATGTTCATGAGTACAACCAGCAATTGATATCCAATCATTCTTTCGATTTATTCTTTCTTGAGTCAATGATGGTATCATTGCTCACAATAGTTCAGATTTTTAACAATGTGTCACATTACATTTTACCAGCAGGATATAAAAAAATAACCTGGAATGAAATGATATGCTCTCTTTACACACAGTTCTTTCCTGAAGCACAGGAAATGAAAAAATTGTTTGGAATTCCATAAAGTGAGGTGAAAAAAAAATGTGGTTGTCCCTTCGGTATGTCACTGATCTCAGCAATCCCTAATAATTTTTGATCAGTGCTCTTTAGCCCAGTTACTCATGCTCTTTACAGACTGACACGGAATGATACCCACACACACACACTAGTTCAATAATTGTGTCATGAAACACCTTCAGTTGAACTGATCCCGTTGTTCTCTATAACTGGATAACATTAAAAAAAAACATTGAAGAAGATTGAACCACTGATATTCTTTTTTTTTTTTGCAGGTGGGTTGGGGAACTATTTGACTCATAGAGACCCAATGAACCAAATTGACAGCCAAATTGAATAATAAAATAGTCTGTAATTATATTGTAATACTAAAAATCTGGAGTTGAAAATGGTGAGATGAGGAAACAAGAAGAACAAGTAAAGCTGAATCAAAGTTATCAATGATTTTTTTTTTTTTTTCAGGAAAAATTATCAATAATTTTTTTTTCAATATCAAACTATCTTCAGAAATAATTTTATTCCTTCCATTTTCTCCAAAAAAAAGCAACATATCTTATATATATTTTTAACAAAAGAAACCTGGGAATTTGAATTGAAACATGGTGAAAGTTAAAAGTACCACAAGAGTAACCGAAAATCAAACATTTTTAGACCTTATTTTTCCAACATAGGTATCACTGGGGAAGGAGAAAAGTTTTGGTCAATGAAACAAAGTTTGGGCTGTTTACCATAACTTTTCTCAACATGTCCCAGCCAAGTGTATCTTATGAAATAAGTTTTGCTTTCCAAGTTACAAAATTCACAAAAAGAACTTTTTTTTCATTCAGTATTCATTATTTGACCGGCTCATTGGCCTAGCGGGTAGAGTGTTTGCCAATGGTCCGGGAGACCTAGGTTCAATCCCAGGTCGCATCATACCAATGACTTTAAAAATGGTACTTGGTATCTCTTTGCTTAACACTCAGCAATATAAGGTATCTATCAAGGGTAAATGGGAGCCATCCAGGAAAAGGAGTAGCACCCTCCCCTACAACTATTGAAAAGGGAGCCCTCTGGTTGCCCTCAACTACAGTTGCCAACTTTACTTACTTATTCATAATTTAATTTCTTTGCAAAGAAATCCTCAACTCTTAACATGCTATTTTTGTCATTGCTAAGCTGTACCTATATTTAAGGCATCCCAGTTGGTTGGACTTAGAATATGTCAACTGCATCTTCTGCCGAGGGGTAAGACTCTAGATAGGTAACCTGGGTATGATATTAAACAATCTGATTGTGAGGTTCCAGTAATGCTGGAGCTTTGGGGAATACAAAGTACCCCTTCACTGCCATTGCTTCCAGGTCCACTCTAGCTCTGAGTGGGAACACTGGATAGGGTTTTATCTATGGTTCAAATAGAACTAAACTTCATACTTATGCTAAACTGAATAGGTTGAAATAGAAATCTTTTGACATTTAACTGTATGTAGACAAAAACTATACTTATACTAAGCTGAATTTTTTTAATTAGAATTGTTTGACTAAATTGAAAAGCTTGAAATAGAAATGTTTTTGACAATTAAACTGCACTTATGCTAAACTGAATTGTTTGTAATAGAAATATTTATTTATATCAAAATGGATTTGGCATTAAATAACCTACCCAGGTTGACATGCCATAAAATCCAAACAAACAAACAATATATCGGTAGTATGGAGTCACTCCCTCATTTTCATTACAGCCTGGTTATCTCTTACCTGGGGCAGCAGTACATGTTAGGGTCCCATCCAGTGGTTGTTAAACAGCTGTACTGCCACTAACCTCCCATCTCTAAAACCATCCAAATCTGATGAACAAGACATGCAGGACACTGTTAGAAAAGTAAAGATGAACTCATCAGTGAGTTCACCCGTATGAATGTTCTCCTGTGGACCCTTCATATGGGTGAGCAGATGTTGAACGACCAGCTAGAACTTATCTACAAAAGCTCTGTATGGACACAAGATATAGTTTAGTGAACCTGCGATGAATGATAGAGACAACTGGTGAGAGAGAGAGCGAAATCCACACTCGCGGCATGACATGATGATATATATATATATATATATATATATATATACACATAATTCTGTTTTCTTTTTCTATATTATGTATTTTTTTGATAGAGATATTATTTTATTCCCTTTTATCATCATCATCATCATGTCATGCCGCTAGCACGGATATCCCTGACTCTCTCTCGCCACTTCTCCCTATCATTCATCGCTTCCAGCAGGTCTTCAGGGCTACATCCCGTATCCTTACATAGCTGCTGGATGTATGTTTGATCTGGTCGTCCTGCTTTTGCTTGGCCATATGCAGGGGTCCATAGGAGTACATCACTGATGAGCTCGTCCTTGCTTTTCCAGCGTGTCTGGTTCGTTTAACTTGTATAGTTTTCGTGATGCGAGGCAGGTGGCTGTATTGTTGGTGCCTTGTGGGGTGTTGCTGCCAGGACTTGTTCAATATTGCTCTCAACATTCTTGCGTAATTGCCGTCTAGCTTCTTCTTCAGCCATTTAGTTAGCGTCCAAGTAGTGCGTCCGTATAGCAGTATCGATACGACCGCTGCCTGGAAGAAACTGCGTTTCATTTTATCGGTCAGGTCTGATTTCCATATGATTGAGAGCCTATCGATAGCTGTCCATGCTTTCGTTAGTCATGTGTCGATGTCTTTTTCGGTTGATGAGACGCTGCTTCCTAAGTAGGTGAATTTGTCTACTAGTTTCAGAGAGGTTCCGTCTAGTGTGGAAATGTCACCTGTTTGGTTGTAACACATATATTCAGTTTTGTGTGCATTGACATGGAGGCCAATACCTGCAGCTGCTCATTCCAAACTATGCAGTAGTCTTTCGGCTTGGTTTGGTGTATTTGCCAGTAATGCTATGTCATCAGTGTAGTCGGCGTCGGTAATTATTTTTGCAAGGTACCTTCTGCTTCTTTTCTTTGTCTGCTCGAAGCCATTTTCTCTGATCTTGTCGATCGAAGTTCTAAACATGTTGTCTAGACAGGTGATAAAGAGGTATGGGGCTAGCATATCCCCTTGTAGTACTCCTGCCACAATGTCAAAGTATTCTGTGTCTCCATCCGGTGAACGTACTTTCACTTTGGTGTTTCTGTAGAGAATTGTTATTGCTGCTACGGTTTCTTTTGGTAGGCCGTATGCTAGTAATATAATGTAATATTCTCAGGTTTGGCTTATAACAATAATACTCCATATAATATCAGGTCATCCTATTTGTAATTTCTGAAATCTTTGAGCAATAGAGTATTTTAGTAATGAGCTCTGGAGAGTATGAAGTCATCCCTTCGTTTTCATTAGTATCCCTGGTCACTGGTCAACTCTGATTCAGTATTAGTACTTGTTTGCGTCCCATTTTCGCGTCAAATGTTTTGAAAATGATTAATATTAGATAAAGTCCTTGATATCATACAACTGTTTACAAACAAATTATCATAGACAAATAAAAAAAGGTGCGATAGGACAAAAAATATAAATAATGAATATAATCAATCATTTACAAATTGTTCAAATTTTGGTACTAAATACCCCATAAGAAGTTGAATTACTATTAAACAAATAAACCAACCAAACAACCATTGCTCAAGGATGATTACAAGTAAACTGAAGATGAGAGGGAAAAAAAAACAATGTTGAATTTTTCTTTGTAATAAAATAAAAATAGATAAATGACTACAAATATTTAAGATATTTATTAAACTTATTATTTTGTATAATGATATTCATATTTCAATCAGGATGATTTTCGACAGTCATTCATAAATTTTACACCTTTGTCACTAAAAAGTCACATAATATAATTTTCAAACTGAGGAATTGAATAATCAGAAATAATAATACTCTGAATCACTAATGTATAGACAGCAGTTCATGGATTGCAAGCCTCAACATTATCGACTGAGTGTGCTATGTAAATTTCATTAATATGAAATACTAATGAACCCGTTAGGTTTCCCTTGTATGTATTTACCCAACCCATCCACTACAGGCAGAACATGACACAAAGTCAATTTTTAAGCAGAGTACAGCTGGTTTGAATTCAGAGTTTTTTTTTTCTTAGACTGGTTGCCTGACCAAGGCTAAAGAACCCAGTCTGTCATACTACTTACCCAGAATTGGGTTTATAATAGGACTCATGCCTTTCCCAAGGACATTAGTGCAAAGTGAAATGTTTCCCCTATAACAACAGTCCATGAAGATATTAGTGCTTCCATACAAGATGGAGGAAGGGATATTCTTATTAAAATTTCATTGTTATCTTTGTTACATTAAGAATTTGGATGATTTGAAATAAACAATCATCAGTTACAAATTAGAAAGGAAATAATTTTATTCTCGCAGAGTATTTTAAGTGCATTGCTCTCATAAAAAAGATACCATTTTTTCTGGGTTATAGTTTCATATTATCAATCTTCAGGTAAACTAATATTTAACACATCTGTTGAATACTAGCCCTCCTGAGAATCAAGAATGTGAAACTCTTTGTCATGAGTATTATCTTATTCTGTGCTTGAAATATGGGGGGGGGTTCTCTTGACGTAATGGTTAAAGCACTGGAATGCAGGATCATTGTAAGTGAGTTCAAACTACAGTCACATTATTACATTCACTTTCAAACAAATACCCTTGGGAAAGGTATGAACCCCCTTATCCCCCAAGATATGGGTTAAATAGTACCACTACTGTTCTTCTAGAAGGTTGGAATCGGCATTAGATAACCCAAGAAGGCTGATATGCCATTAAACAACAAACAAAAAACAAATTTGAAATATATTGTGATATTGCTCTGCATTATAATGATTTAATGACTAAAAACACTTTTTAATTTTAATCATAATTATATATATATATTCATAAATACACAAAGTTGCACAAAATCACAAAAGGTTTCAAAATATTCATACTTTTTTAAAATTATTCTAGACTAATGAACTATCCTGTATTTTACATATATGTAAGAATTTTAGTAATTTATAGATCATCATCCTCATCAAGTCGCACTTACAGCCCAATGTTCTCTGACTCTTTCTCACCATCCGTTCCCATCATCCATTTATCCTGGAAGGTATTCTAGAGTCTATCCAGTATCCGCATAGAGCTGATGTCTCTGCTGGTCATCCAGACCCTTACTATGGCTGAATATACAGCAATATATATTCATATTTTAATGAAGTAAAGAGTTTACATACCAACTAAGCAAAATAGATTGAGTGCTGTGAAAAAATAAAGTTTAAGATCCACTTTCAGAGACGCTTTGAACTAAGATTGGTTACTGAAATTGATTGTGATTTTTTTTGCACTTTTAGAAGGTATTTTGAAATACCATCACTTTGTAAAACATCCTTAGAACTCCCTAACAAGATATTCAAGTTTCAAATCAACCAATTATATTTTTCTCAAAAGAAGCATCCTAAAATTCCAGGTAACTATCTTGATAATTATAAATCAAAATAGAATCAGATTAGTAAGAAGAATTTAACTAAAAAATGAATAAAATTAGAAAATGCCAAGATATTTCTAAAAGGAAGGATTTAAATTCTGTGAATGTGAAATTAAGATGTTTAATCTTTTATGTATGAAAACTACAATTGTTTTAAATTTACCTTTAAAGCAAAAATGAGCTAAAAGAAATTTTCTTTTTAATTATTAGAGCTGATACCACACTTGAAAAATAAAGCTGGCTCAATGCAAAAAAAAAGATTTTCAGTTGAAAGAACTGAAATTTCTAATATGATAATATTTATTAGGTTATGCTAATACCTGAAATATCATATCATATCATTTTTTTTAAATTTGTCCCCTGCTGCAAGCTGTTCTTTTTAATAATATCTTAATAATTATGGTATTAAAATTTCATATGACTTAACAGTATAATGTTGTCCAAATATGCTTTTCTTGGACTAAATAGGCACATGAAACAAAAACATCTTAAATCATTTTTTTTTATTTGGAAGTTTCATGAAGTTATTTATTACAGCACTTACCAAAGTAAAAAGAATTAAGAAAATTGTATTTCAGATTTTAAGCTTTTGCAGTTTTGACGTTTTATAATAATTTTTCTATGTTCATGTAGACAAGAAACAATAAAAACTGAACTGTTTTTGGCCATGTGAAATTTATAAAAAAAAAATGATATTAACCAGAGCAATTTATAAAAAATCATATTAACCAAAGCAATTTATAAAAAAAATCATATTAACCAGAGCAATTTATAAAAAAAAATGATATTAACCTGAGAAGGTCGAACTTAGAAACATAAAACTCATTGCTACATTTCAATATCTAAAATGTATGATCCACACTAGGATATTAATAAACTCAATTGTTCTTTGTGGATAAATTAATATTGAAAGAGTATTCAAAATTTAGCTTTTAACAATCAGAATCTATTCATTATTTAAATATGCCATATCAAAAATGGTTCATATTTACTTTTTAGTGTTACATATGTCATTTAGTGTGAAAAAAGTAAACTATGATCTTCATCTATCAATATGAATTGATATTATGAGCAACAGGAATCTGGTTATCTTTGCTAAGCCTGGCATAAAAGTTTTTGGCTGCTTATTGTACCTGCTGTTCCTGTATGGTTACCCATCTGAGTAATAAGCCAGCTCATTGCTGCTTAATTTTGGTGAATCAGTGACTGTAAGTCAATTTTTTTCACTAAGACAGATTAAATTTCAAAAGTTCTTCAACTTAAAAAAAACAAAAAAATGTGTTTTTCCTACTATTGCAAAACAATAACTATATGTGAAAGGTAACATTTTCGCATTATCTTATCATGAGAGATGAAATGTTGTATCACCACGACAATACAAAATCACAAGAACAATCTGTAGAGTAATAAAAGTTTCTTATAAGTATGTAGCCAATAATACTAATGATTTTGTATATATTCTGAAGAAGCAAGATACACATTGTTTAAACTATGAAAATTATTCTATTCAAAATTTATTAACTTAAGTTTAAAGAATTATTTATTTCAAATGTATCATACAATGCTTTAGGAAGATTCAGTGAATCTTAACTTAAATAAAAAAATTCTTGAAAATTGTAAGCAGACATTTGCTTTTGAAAATCTGTCACTCTCATATACAAAATTCAATTTGTAGTAATCTTGTTCTATGATAAAATGATATCACACACCTAAACAAAATGTGGAATAAATTTAGTTAAACCAATATGTATAATGTTCAACTTCTACTGCTTTCGCAAAAGAGAAAGTGAGACAATATGAATAACATTTTTCAATATTTTTTGCCTACAGTTGATATTTTTTATTTAGATTGAATTCTTTACTTATCATAGTTATTGAATAATAAAATGAACCTAAATTATCTAATGATGTGAATAATAATTATTATGATTCAGTGGCTTAAGCTTTTTTTGAATCTGTTAAATTTTCTTTTGAAAGTGATACTCAGATGTTAGTAATTGCAAATTCAAGCAATTATTATTTATATGTTCAATTAATATTCTTGATTTTAATCTAAAATCATAACAATAGTATTTGCTTACCTTAGCATATTTTTCAAGACATATCACTGTTCTTGACCACTACATTTGGCAAAAATTATAGAATCATCACTCTTGGATTTTTTAAATTTTTTATTTAACTGTAAATAAACAAATAACAGATAATCTGCAAAACATTTTTCTTTGATAGCTGGACATTTTGGCTTCATAAAATATACCTTTAAAAATAGATTAAAAGATTCAAATTAATGGTATAATTTTTCCCAAGCTATGCAGAGAAAAATATGATGGAATAACCTAGTATTGAATTAAAAAATAATGGAATAATTTTGTAATTTGCATTCCTAAAACAAATATCACCAATGCAGGAAAATGTAAGTACAATAAGTATGTAGCCTAATAAAGAAAGGTGTATTTTTTTACCCAACCACTTAGCCATGAACAGAGTAAAGCTAGTTTAAGTTCAGGGTTTTCCTTCTCCTAGAATGGTTACCATAGCAAGTTTAAAGAGCACTGTCTGCCCTACTATTTACCTATAGCAGATGGGAGAATTTGTATCTTTCCCAAATGTATTGACATTATGTGACATGTAAACAGCCATGTCAAAGATTTGAACTTAGGTCACTGAGTCTACTTCCAACGGAGATAACCATTATACCACAAGAACCTATAAGTAACTTAATATGTATGTAGCTTAATTATGAAAAAAAGCATTTGGCTTTCACAACAAATATTTAGTGGGGGAGTCCTCATGGCTAATGAGTTGGAATGCAACATCATAGTAGGCAAGTTCAAGCTCCAGTCATGCTTTTTGACAAATACTCTTGGGAAAGGCATGAACGCCCTTATTCTCCTCAGCTACAGGTTAAATTGCACCATTACTGTTCTTCTTCAAGGATAACTTTGGCATTAGATACTCCATGAAGGTTGATATGCCATTAAATAAAGACACCAAAAACAAAATTTTAACTTGTCTAAATTTCTAAGATGGGGAGTTTTTATCATATTTACCCAACCCCTCCGCTCGGGCAAGATATGACACAAGGTTAATTTTTTAAGCGGAGTTTAAAAGGCTTGAATTCAGAGTTTTCCTTCTCCTAGACTAGTTGCCTCACCAAGGCTGAAGAACCAAGTCTGCCCTACCATTTACCCACATGGAGAGTTTTTATAATCTATATTATTTACATGTCCAAGCTCATCTTGGTCATTCATAATGTTTCAGTAGCTGTATTCTCTGATCTTCTTCAGGTATCTTTTGTAATAATCAATAATCATCTGGGAATTCTGAACCAAAATTTTCTAACGAATCCAAAAGAGTAGGCTGTTCTAATTCCATCATTGATATCTTAGATTTGGTTTGGTTTCTTTGTTTTATATTCTTGGGACCTACAATGTGCCAACCATATCCCTAGGGGAAATTTAAACATAATGAGACTAGGAACAACCATTAACTTAAAAATTAAAGATTTCATATCTGTAAATCAAGGGTAAATTTGTACATGAGATTAACTGAGACACAAATATATAATGTATGCCTTTTTCTGTATACACACATACACAGAGATATATATGGATAGATAGAGTTATATTGATGAAAAAGCATTTATTTTACTTAGATTTTTTGGTAAAATTCTACTCGTTCACCCATTCAAGTTCATCAGGAAAAATTTTCTTGTAAATTTTTTTGTAATTTGAACTAATTAGATTCTCAAACACACAGCAATTCTTTTTAATTTTACAAAAAGAAAATAATTATTTTACATTTCAGAAGTGAGGTCCACTTTCACATTTTAATTCAATGTAGTATGAGCACCCATTCCCAGGACATTGAAAAAGCTAAGTAACCTGACAAATTATTTCAATTTGTTTTTTTTTCACCTGGTGAAGGTTTCCTTTTTAAATACTTGTTCTGAAAATGGGTGATCATTTTACTTTGAATTAGAATTTGAAAGTGAACCTCCACTCACATTATAAAAGGTAAAACAGTTTGCTTTTTCAGGAAAATAAAGAAATGCAGTGAGTTTGAGAATCAAATTAATTCACATCACAAAAAAAAAAATTAACAGGAATTTTTTTCCCAAGTGAACATGAATGGGTTCATATGTAGAATAATACTGATTTTTCTATATAATCTCCTTCTTTATCAATTCTCTTAGTTCAGTGATGAATATCCGTCACAAAGATGAAGCAAATTTCAGAGCAGAATTCAGCATTATTATATCTATATTATGACGATCTAATTTTTGTATATTTGTAACCTTTACAGAGCAAAAATTCAACATTGGAGAAAGATATTTGGAAGTGAAGTAGTTAAAATAACTAAAGAGAATAAAGCCAATTCCTAAACAATTTGCAAATTTATTCTTATCCACACTGATCATTATAAATTCTCAAGGAAGATAACTATCAAATACCAATGATAGAGTATGTATTTCCCCAACCCCTCCACCATGAGCAGAATACAATGCTTTTTAAGCAGAGTACTGCAAGTTTAAATTCAGAGTTTTCCCTTTTCTTGACTGGTTGCTTTACTAAAGCAAAAGAACTAAATCCGCTATTACTTTTAATCCATAAATGGAGAAGGTGGAGATTTGTGCCTTTTCCAAGGACATCAGAGCAAAGTGAATGCAAACAACCCTGTTTAAGATTTGATCTCAGTTGGCCATGACAATAACCATTTTGCTATGACCACCTTCTAAGAGAATACTTCTCCTTGATTTATTAGCAATTAATGATTATATAAATCCTATTGATTGACAGGATACAATGTCATGCTTTTCAAAAAGGATTTCAGGATTGTTATTAAGAATTAAACCAAGGAAATTTTCCCCAAATTCCAGTTTTGACATTATAAAACTAGACTGATAAAACTTTAATGTAGCTTACTGATGTGATGGCATGAAACATATTTGTGTTGATGCCATGACTGTAACAGAAGAAAGTTCAATAGGCTCCCAAGTTTTCCATGACAAAAACAAAAATACAGGCTTGTTACATCAACTGGAATAATATTTTTCGCAATTCATCACATGAGTCATTGTCTACAAAAAATGGGAAATCTCAGATTTATGGCAATGTCGTGCAAAGACAAAAGCGATCGCTTTACTTTATTTAGATGCTTTCTTTTAATCTTTCCCTTGAGTGTTAAAACAAAACAAAACAAAAAATTTGTTTTCATTTGCATATAAACAACAAACGGGTTTTCCCTGTTCTTATTCACTTACTTCTTACCTCCTCTCCTTTAGTTTTTTTTGTGAAAGAAAATAGATTATAAAAAGATGGTTATAGCTTTATTTTTTGTTGGATGGGGGGGTATATTATATGTCTCAAAAAAAAAAAAAAAGAAAAATAATGGACACATAGGCATATATGTAGCATTTTTAAGTATGAAAAAGTTGAAAATGTTAAAAAAGAAATTAAACAATTTGGGAAGCAGGGAAGATTTTTATTATTTACTTTTCTTTTTTAAGCTTTTAGCTTTTTTCTTTTTTTTTTGTTTTGTTTTTTCTTTCATTCATTGTTTTGTGTATTTTTCTTTTTTTTAAATATTTTTTTATATTCTTCTCTTCATTTGAAGAAAACAAAAGTCGAAAAGACCAGAAAATTTTGTGAAAAAGTGGGAAATAACAGACTGAATGAATCAGAAAGAAAAATAAAGGTAATGAGGGAAGGGAAAAAATTATGGGCTGGGTAAGTTTTATTCAAGAAGAGGGTAATAGAAATCTTCCAATTCCTTAAATAGGGGAGAGTGAGACTCACAGAATTGACATAGCTCAAGAATCAAAGACATGAATATCAGTCAATTCCTCACAAGTCTTCTTCTTCTTCTTCTTCTTCTTCTTCTTCTTCTTCTTCTTCTTCTTCTTCTTCTTCTTCTTCTTCTTCCCTTTCCCCCATTTCTTTGTTTTTCTCTTCTTCCACAAATCATAAAGATATTACATTTTTTTGAATCCAGGTCAGTGCTATCTTTCTGTAGATACCATTAGTTACAATGTCTTCACAGCATTAAGCTGTTTGTCTGGCAGAGTTAACATCCATTCTTATAAAATATTTCAAAAATTTATTGAAGTAAACAAAATACCAAACAAGAAAAAACATGGATACAAATGAAGGAAACAAAGGTTTTAAATCAGTTCTATATCAACAGCACTTATAGTTATAAATAAATGGTCAGATACAAGACTCATAGAGGTGAGGAAAGTTTGAAATTCTATTCCAGGTGCCAGATTAAAATGATTGATTATCATAGATTCATTTTTGGAAGAACTTCTAATTTTAAACAAGCTTAAAAGGCTCAGAATTGTCAACTTTGAAGTCTATATTAATTTATCAAAAGGTTAAATGCTTTGAAGTATATAAACCTTTTTATGATACACTCTGATAAAAAATATTCCAGAGTACATTATTTCAAGTAGAACAAGATAAACAGATTGATTTTTTTTTTGTCTGATATTCATAGATCCTTGCATCAGCCTGTTCTTCTGAAACACATTTCATTTACCCATTTGAATTTGGAAATAAAATTCTACTTAATTTAACAACTAACTTAATTAATCAAAGTTTTGTTTATTTTATAGTTTTGTAATCCTATTTACCCAACCCCTCCGCTCGGGCAGGATATGACACAAGGTCAGTTTTTAAGCGCAGTTTAACAGGTTTCAATTCAGAGTTTTCCTTCTCCTAGACTAGTTGCCTCACCAAGGCTGAAGAACCTAGTCTGCCCTACTATTTACCCATAGCTGGAGGGAGAGTAATTGGATTCATACCTTTCCCAAGGGTATTAGTGCTATGTGAAATGCAATCAGTCTCGTCCAGGATTTGAACTCGTGTCGCCGTGTGCATTTCCTACGACGATAACCATTACACCACGGGGCAACTTGTAATGGAAATCTAATTAGTACCTTTCAGTGTGGTTTGCAATGCTACCATATCAGTTGATTGGTTGGTTTGGTTTCTTTGTTTAATGGCATATCAACCTTTGTAGGTTATTTTATGCCAAAGCTATTCTCCTAGAAAACAGTAGTGGTACTATTTAACCCATAGCTGGGAGAATAAGGGGGTTCATACCTTTCCCAAGAGTATTTGCTCGAAAGTGAACGTATTAGCGCGACTGGAGTACGAACTCGCTTACTACAATTCTGCAGTCCATTGCTTTAACCATTACACCACGAGGACACTCCCCCATATCAGTTGATGTGTTTGAAGATAAGTATATATCATGTTAAGTAATGTAATCAAATTTTTTGTTAAAATCTGAAAGTAAAATTTTTGGAAGAAGAAAAGAGAAATGAAAATATTACTTATTGCTTCATAAAACAGTGATAAGTTTATTTTACCGTTATCATTTTTTCAAAGGTATTCATATTTTTTCATTTCTTCTTCCAGTATAAGTCTTTCCTTTCAGTGTTTCAGTAGCAAAACTATGACCACAGAAAAACATGAATGATAATTAGCTTAACATGTTATCAAGAAAAGGCTTAGCTCTTTTGTTAAGAGACCTCTTTGAGACTTTTTAAAGCACAATCATTTTATTACAATGTTTAGAAATCATCATCATCATCATGTCGAGCTGCTAGCACGGATATCCCCAACCCTCTCTCGCCACTTCTCCCTATCATTCATCACTTCTGGCAGGTCTTCAGGGCTACATTCCGTATCCTCACATAGCTGCTGTATGTATGTTCGAGCTGGTTGTCCTGCTTTTGTTTGGCCATATGCGGGGGTCCATTGGAGTACATCACTGATGAGCTCGTCCTTGCTTCTCCAGCAGTGTCCTGCGTGTCTGGTTCGTCTAACTTGTATAGTTTTTGTGATGGGAGGCAGGTGGCCGTATAGTTGGTGCCTTGTGGGGTGTTGCCGCCAGCAATTTTTCAATATTGCTCTCAACATTCTTGTGTAATTGCCGTCTAGTTTCTTCTTCAGCCATTTAGCTAGCATCCAAGTAGTGCATCCATATAGCAGTATCGATAATAGCCCATTTCAAAATTATCTGACTTTATCAAATTACGCTGTAATGATAATCATTGGTTACAATCTTTATCAAAGGTATAAATCTTAATAGTCATGATGATAATAAATGTTATAATAAATGGTATAAATGTTAATATCATGATGATAATGTTCAATTGTTTGTTTTATTTTCATTGCTAAAAACATTCTAGTATTGAAAATTCAACCCAAATCTGTAGATTCAATTTCATATTGTCTGGCTTCTTTCTGATTCACTTTTTTCCAGATATTTTTTCATAGATAAATGTACTTCCCACTTTTATGCATAAGTCATTTCTCAAAACAGACAGAAAATAGTTTTGAAAATGTATAAAGTTTAGTCAGAATTTAATCCAGTGCTCAGATATTTATGACTATCAAAAAGCACACGTTCAAGATTTTTTTTTTTTTTGAATTCCAAGAAAACCATGAATGGAATCTCAGACTCACTGATAACTCATCATATCTATCTATACACAAGTTTTCAGACAAATCAAAAGCTATTTATTCTTCTGGCATAGTTCCTGTAAAAAAATTTTGAATATCAGGATTATTTATGAATGTATTTACCCAACCTGTCAGCCACAGGAATATGACATAAGATCAATTTTTTAAAGCAAGGTACAATAGGTTTGAATTCAGAGTTTCCTTCTCCTAGACGGATTGCCTGACCAAGTTTAAAGAACTCAGTCTATCCTACTATTTACTCATAACTGGGGAAAAGGATGCCAATTTTATTTCCTTAGATGATAACCAGTACACTAATTATTTATCTATGGACTTTTATTTTCAACTACAGAGTTACAATGCTTTAGAGTTTGGTAGTAAATAATACCTAATAATATCTGTTCTGATTGCTATAATGACCTACATGAAATAACAAAGTTCTGGGTATTTTTGGTTCAGAAAAAATTAACTTTTTATATAAAATATTGTTAGGGGTGTATTTATTCATGGGTGATATTATAGATATTTTTCATTATACCCCTTTGATGTCTATGTAAATTATTTGCAAAATGAACACAATGAATAGTCATTTTTTTCCTTTGATTTTTAAACTTTGCAAAATAGATTTTTATCAATAATTTACTTTTATTTGGGTGGATCCAATGTTTTTCAATATTTTGGTATGAGCTAGTTAGCAGAGCATATATCATATGAACAAAACAGTTCTACCCGAGAGAGGTACCCATTGTAGTTGGTAGCATCATCATTGATGCACTGACACATTCACTCCATGTTTGATTTGAAAGCTGTACGGATGAACAGGTTTAATTTGGTAAAATTATGCTTTATGAGTTTTAACTGGGCCGTGTTATATCAAGCATCTGATTGCAAGGAAAGGACAAAAACACAGAATTGCAAATCAAACAAGAAGAGATGTGAAAGCTTTAACAACTGTTTTAACAAACAAGAAATAAAAGGTTCAAACAGTTGTGTTGGTAAATATGAAAATGTGTGTGAAATTGAGAAGAAAAATGTTCATAGTTGTATTGATAAGAATGAATTAATTTTAGGCATTTAGACTTGTGTTGAATGGTAGTGGAATAAAATGTTCCAGTATGCGTGTTGATGGGGGTGAGTCAGAGACTTACATGGTCAGCCAAAGTTGATGCCAACAGGGAAGGAAAAACGTAGGTGTTGAAAAAGTGGAATGTAGGTTGAGTGGCTTCCATCAAAGGCTGCAGTAAGAAGATTAAATTAAGACCAGCTTGTGTGATATTGAATGTTGCAGGCACTATGGTCGATGTTCAGCATCTGGGTATGTGTTCTTCTCTCTGTCTGTACCTCGAAATAATCTAGTCTTATATAGTTCTCCCTTTCTCAAATCAGATCAAGTTTGGTCTTTCTTTATTTTTCATCGTGAAGGTCATAGATTAGTCAAAAAATTACTTGTAATTCTATTTTTTGTGAGTAATTTTATCAACATTTGACTGTATGCTGAGAGCCCAGGTGCAGAGATGCATTTTTTTTCATTCTGGAAAAATATCTTGGCTCCGCTAACATACAGTGAATGGTCTCCTGTCCTATTAATTGGAATTGCCATTATTTTGTTTGTACCATAAATCAGAAAAGATCTCTATCCGTCATATAACTGCTGTGACACTGTGGAAACAACCAAAAATATTTGTTGTGTAAAAGGTGCAGGCACAGTTGATCACACTATAGATACCAGATGGTTCAAGTAATTTTGCTCAGGTTGTAAGACCCTCAATGATCAGGCACAATTAAGCCCAAAAAATATGGCAGATTTCTAGGCTGTGCTTCCAGCTAGAGATTTGTTTAGTTTTATGACATATCAACCCTTGTAGGTTATTTAATGCCAAATACTCTTTTTATATATATATATATATATATATATATATATATATATATAAAGTATATTATTTGTAAACATATTTTGTTAATAATGTTTTTAAATGAGCCTAAGCTCATTCTTTTGCACCCAGTTAAATGGATTCAAGTATTTCTTACATGAATAATTCTGTTTACTATTGATTATTTGTTTGAACATAGTTAAATGATATCAAATATTCCTCGGTAAAAGTAACAACTGAATTAAACATCAGTCATTTGTTTACGCACAGTTAAATGATCAAACAGTTCAATTTCTAACAATTCAGTTTAGCATTAGACACTTTTTTGCACTCAGTTTAAATGGTCAAACAGTTTTATTTGATCTATATCAGGTGCTACCACTCTGGGACAGAAAGGAACTGGGAGCAGGTCTTATCTCAATCAATGTATTCTACAGCCCTGGCTGCAAATCCAATGAGTAGCACTCAGTGAGGATCAGGTGAGCTCAGCATCTCACAGTCCAGTATGGTTTATTACTTTCATGACCTCAGCAAAAGCATTCAAAGTTGCTGAATTGAGCATCATGTTAACAAAATATTGCAAATTTTTTTACTCACCCAAGTATAACAAATATTTTTTAAATCTCAAACTTTGATGTTGCTATACCTTCTTCCTCTTGGATATTGCTGGAAAGATTTCTTATTTTAGGATTTAAATGTTTTCACATTTAAAAACCACAAGATAACATAGGTCATTTTTTTTATTGCTACTGCCGCAATTTTTTTTTTTTTTTGTATTTTCTGTCTCATCTAATAAACAACAGCTTCATGAATATTACATCTGTCAAATACTACAGGATGGTACCTTTCCAATTAAAGAAAACATTTCTTAGTTTTTCTTTTTAAAGATATATAAATATATTTTTTTTTTATATATACTTTTTGATCAATATTTTTTTTGTTAAAATAGCTTTAAATTTATTTATAGTTTTATTACATTTACTAGAATATTGTTTTTGTTCTACTTTTTTTTTTCCCTAAAGCCTTTGGGTAATGTCTGCTTAAAGATTTTAAAATATTTTTTCACAACAATTCTCGCATTTATTATTGATATTTCATGATATCAGAAGGTCAAATTTGGCCTGCTGTTAAAATTGTAAAGTTTTTTAAAATGTTGTTTACTCAACAAGTGAGAAAAGATAGAATTTAAGTGGATGGGAAAGAGGTAAAGGGAAATGACAATGTTGTCAAATAGTTAAGATAATGTAACAAGAAATCTAAAGAAAAGAAAGAAAAACTGATAACTAAAGGAAAGGGAATAAAAAGAAAACATAAAAGAAAGTACAGTAAAAAAAATCCCAAATAGCAAGCAATAAAACTATAAGAAAAATGTGTAAAGATAAAATAACAAAATTAAAATGAAAAATTACACGACAAGAAAAGATACAATATGACTTGTATCACCCACGAATAAATACACATCAAACAATGTTTTTTTTTTATAAAAAATGAATTTTCTTCTAAACCAAAGATAAAAGGATTTTATTATTTTTAGAGAAATATTATGCAATAAAAACATATTTCACCTTGTTGGTAGGACTTAGAATATGCTGTCTGTATACTCTGTAGAAATGGGTAAGACCCCCCCACCAAAAAAAAAAAAAAAAATGGTGTCCTGGGTATGAAACTTAACTGTATTTGATGGTGTTGCTCCAGTTCTACAGATCAGAGGGGTACCTCTTCATTGCCATTACTCCCAGGTCCACTCTGATTGGGCCTTTATATTGGTCAAATAGATTTGTTTAAAAATTCTTCTTATTCACTAGGAATACTTGATGCCATATAACTGCAAATTATTTATATTAAGAAACTTGTAACAACAATTGTTTTCTAAGGATTATTATTAATTTCTTGAAACCATATAATTTTGTGCAAAAAAAAGTGATTAATATTAGATGGAAATAATTACTTGAAACCATGTAATCATATTTACCAACCCCTCCGCTCGGGCAGGATATGACACAAGGTCAATTTTTAAGCAGAGTTTAACAGGTTTCAATTCAGAGTTTTCCTTCTCCTAGACTAGTTGCCTCACCAAGGCTGAAGAACCTAGTCTGCCCTACTATTTACCCATAGCTGAAGGGAGAATACTTGGATTCATACCTTTCCCAAGGGTATTAGTGCTATGTGAAATGCAATTAGTCTTGGCCAGGATTTGAACTTGTGTCATCGTGTCCATTTCCAACGACGATACCATTACACCACGGGCACCTCTTGAAACCATATAATGATTCGTATTATATAGGAATACTTGAAACCATACAACAGAATGCAAATTATTTGTATTAGATTGAAAATCTTAATGTCATATAATTGCATGCAAAGAAACAACAATTCAGAAAATATAGATGTAGGCATAAAATAATCCTATATTAGTTGACCTGCCATTAGGTTTAATCACTCGATCAATTAAAGCATATTATTAGATATTATTTATCATCAAACTCTACAGATTTGAAATTCTTTAACCAATGATATGAATATTTGGTTGTCCAAAAATAAGTATACTCCTTATATATGTTTATACAATTTTAATTTAGCTAGAAACACAGTTTCTTCCAGGCAGCGGTCGTGCTGATACTGTTATATGGATGCACTACTTGGACGCTAACTAAATGGCTGGAGAAGAAGCTAAACAGCAATTACACAAGAATGTTGCAAGCAATATTGAACAAGTCCTGGCAACAACACCCCACAAGGCACCAACTATAAGGCCACCTGCCTCCTATCATGAAAACTATCCAAGCTAGATGAACCAGACACTGCTGGAAAAGCAAGGACGAGCTCATAAGTGATGTCCTCCTATTGATCCCCGCATATGGCCAAGCAAAAGCAGGACAACCAGCTCAAACATACATACAGCAGCTATGTGAGGATACGGGATGTAGCCCTGAAGACCTGCCAGAGGCGATAAATGATTGGGAGAAGTGGTGATAGAGGGTCAGGGATATCCGAGCTAGCAGCACGACATGATGATGATGATGAAGGTGTTGCAATTTTATTTTTGGCTTGAAAACTTAGAGCTCTTGAGTTTAGTGATGAATAATACATTGTGATACCAATTTTAATTCTATGATATTCTGCTATCTTGGTATCTTTTGAAGAAAATGAACTACTTATAAAAAAAAATTAAAATAAAATTGTAAAGGATGTACTTATTTATTGATGATACTATATATATAAGGGTTATTCAAAAAGTTTTAAGCCTCACCCAGATTTTAGATTTATTGTATACCATTCTCCTTTATATGGGCTTCACATGCACAGAAACTAAGACAGTGTAGTAGTTTGGTTGGTTTGGTTTGGTTTGTTTGGTTTTATGGCATATCAACCTTTATAGGTTATTTAACGCCAAATCCATTTTTATGTAAATAAGCTGTTCTATTGAAAACAGTTCAGTTTAGCATAAGTACACAGTTTAATTGTCAAAAACATTTCCATTTCAAATTATTCAAGCAGTTATATGTAACAATTCAGTTAAGTGTAAATACAGTTTTAATGTCAAAAAACAGTTCTATTTGAAATAATTCAGTTAAGCAGAAGTACACAGTTTGACAGTGTAGTAGTAATGCCATAAACAATCATACCTCGAAGAAACAGAAGGTGTGCTCTCTCTGCTACCGACACATGAAACCAAAAGAAGAAAAAGACACAAGAGGTGTGATTTGTTTAATGGAGGAGAACGTGATATCTGAATTAGTTTTTCTAGTTTTATAAGTGGTAGTGTGTTGCCACACCAAAAAGGTTTGGTGATGGCTCTTCTTTCTAGGTAAAGCTTAGGACTTTTTGAAATACCCGGGTATATCCATCATACATCCAACTCTCAGGGCAGAGTAAGGAGAAATTTCATTGTTATGAGAACATTAGATGTTACTCAATGTCACTTGAAGCACAAGAGATTGTGTCACAAGGTAAACTACACTACTTAACCTTTCTTTCTTTCTCTCTCTCTCTCTCTCTCTCTTTCACTTTGTTCAATGTAGTCGTCTGCTTTCTCTGCATCAGTTCATGTCTTTTATTTTTTAATTTTTCATAGCTTCAAACTTATTATCTCTTCACTTTCCTCTTCCCATACTTTCTTTTTTCTTTCTTTTTATACAAGTTATTTGAGAGTATTTCAGTTGGCCAATGCCCTTCATTGTCAATTGAAGTAAATAACGAAGAAATTTTTTTTAAAATTAAATTAAAAAAAGGGATCAATGAAAAAAATAAAGGAGTTTAGAGATTAAAAACTGAAGTTCATTAATGAATAAAAGAAAAACGAAAAAACTTCATTCTAAACCAAAATGAAGAACAAAGAATTTTTTTTCAAAAATTTAAAAAGTAAAAGTGATGAATAAAAAATATGAAGGAGTTTAGGAAGAATAGAAACTAAAAATTGAAGTTCATAAATGAATTGAAGAAAAAAAGTGGAAGACTACATTTTAAACTGAAATAATATTTCAAAACATTTACAAGGAAAAGGTGATAAATGATAAAAATGAAGGAAGTTTGGAAGAATAAATGAATTAATGCAAAAAAATGACCTTTTAATAAAATTAATAATTATTCATTTTTTTCAACATTTGGTTCTCTTTGGCCTCCATTGTTTTTAATCTTCGATTTATTTATTTCTTTAGCTCTGTTTTCATTAACCCTCAGATTTGATAAAAAAACAAAAAACAGATTACAGCTCCTCCTATGATTAAAAGACAATGGAAATTATCTACTCAATCTAATCGAGGATGAAGAACAGCTGTAATAGAAAGAGAATTTGTCAAGAGAAAGTCATAAATCTTCAATAGTTAGAAGAAAGTAGGAGGAGAGCAACCATCAATATCACAATCCTTTTACCAGTAGAAACTTCAATCATCACTATGGCTGCTATCTTTACCACTCATCTTCATCTTTTAAAAAGCAAAACAAAGATAATAATGCACACAGGTATAAAAAGAAAGAAAGAATTATCAGTAGGAGACCAGAAATAAAAGGAAAAAATCATAGAAAAGAAGTAGTACTTTTAGTATATAGATTACAGTGTTTGGATGAGAAAACATATCCAGAATTCATAAAAAAGAAAGTAAAGTTGATGCTGAATGGACCAGTTGATAGTAATGTAAAAGGGCAATTTTAAAAAGTTCTAAGTGATAAAGAAGAACATTTTGGTCTTGTCAGAAATGAAACTTTCAATTGATTTGATGGTAATTTAGTTGACACATGGCATGGAATTCTGATTCTTTATTTTTTAGATCATTCAAGGAGTTTTCAGCAGAAATCTTTTAAGAAATTTTGTAAATAAGTAAATATCACAGACAAAGAAACTAGGTTTTTTCGTTACTCTCTCTACTGTTGATATACTTTTAATTATTATTTTTGATACGATCAGACAGACAAAAATTATAAAGAATATATATATAATCTAAACAGGTTTGGTTAAATACCACAGATTGATTCTTTTTTAAAATCTTCAAGTGAGGATATTCAAGTCTTCTCACAAGTCTTCTTACTTCTGGGTCAAGTTAGTAAAGAAAGATTCCTATATTAGCCAAAGTGGTTTCGACCATTTGGCTGGTCATCTTTGGGGTTGTGTTCGATCATTTGTTATTGTGAGTTTTATATCTATTTAGAATAGCTTAAAAGGAGTGTTTTTTTTTCCTTTTTTATAAATTATTGTTGAGCATGGTTCATTCTGTTAGGATGGGTGGTTAGTTATTGAATACTTTTAGTATAGTTATACTAGTGGTAAATGCTATTTTATTTATTGTAGGATTTTTATTTTTTACAGTTATTGCTTTGAGGATTTGTAAATGGTTTTTATTGTTATTTCTATTTATGATTTTTGCATTGTTAATTCGGATCTTTTTTTATATCTGGGGACTTGAGTTTGTCAGTGTCTTTGTTGTGCTTTGTCATTATATGCTATTTTATGGTGCTTATGTTGGAAAGGTGGTAAATAAGGCCACAAGAGTGTGTGGTTGTTTTATGGCCAATGTAAGTATTAGGTGCAATGTTTTTTTGAGAAACACTCTCAAAATGGACATGTAAATTTATATACTACATTAGTTTGAGTTGGGGAAATTTGGTGGAGTTTGTGTTATTCTGAACAATGAGGTTGGATATTTTAAATTTAGTGTAATAGAAAATGAGTTTGATTTGTTTTTATTTATATATTCATGGGTGGGCTGAAAAGTTCATGTGATGATGTCATATCTGCTGTTAATTTCTTTTTTGACCACAAGCACTGTGACACTGGCGGAAGAAGCATGTGGACTATAAGGGGAACTACATTGAAAAATAAACCTCATTTGGCCACATTTCATAAGTTTAGCAATTCTTCCTAATAGCAAATCAGTATTCTTGGTATTCTAAAAGATCAGACGAAAGTGACTCAAGTTATAAATTTTATAAAAACTGTTATATATATATATATAAGTTAGGATAGCATAAATATAGTGTCAATGATGCTTGGTAAAAGTAATTTTATAGCCTATATGATAATTAGAAAAGTCTGACTTCGTCTAATTATCACATAAGCAAGAAAATGACAGTTACCAAGTCTTGTTTACTGTGCCTATGCTTTTCTATACTTTATATATATATATATATATATATATATATATATATATATATATATATACACCAGACCATTGGCCTGATGAATAGAGTGCTTGCCAATGCTTCGGGAGACCGGGGTTCAATCCCAGGTTGAGTCATACCAAAGACTCAAAAAATGATACTTGATGCTGCCTTGCTTAACACTCCGCAGTATAAAGTACAGATCAAGGGTAAAGTGAAGCAATCCAGGGAAAAGAGTAACGCCCTTCCTAACAATTCAGTGTAGTAGCAATTGAAAAGGGAGCCTTCAGGTTATCTTTGACTGCAGTTGCCAACTTTACTTTATTTTTTACTTATATATATATACACACTCTGTCACTGATATTGAGTGTTCTTTATTCATGAATAGTGCTAGTTGAACTATTAAATTTATATATATATAATATCTGAAGTATTTGAACGAACAGGCAATAATCAGGGCTTTCCATTGGCAACAAGAGTTTTGAAGGATAAAAAAATTTTTTATACAAATTCCTTTTCCAGATATTTATCATTTAGAATTATGTTATATCATCATTATCATCATATCATGCAATCAGCATGGATATCCCTGACCCTCTATTGCCACCCCTCCCTATTGTCCATTGCTTCCTCAGGAGTGCATCACTTATGAGCTCGTCCCAACTTCTGCAGCGGTGTTCTACATGTCTGGTTTATTTAATTTTGATAGTTTTCACGATGGGTGGTCAGTGACCGTACAGCTGCTGCTTTGTTGGGTGCTGCCTCCATGACTTGTTCAATATTGCTCACAGTATTCTTGTGTAGATGCTGTCAAGCTTTTTCTACATACATTTTGTTAGTGTCCATGTAGTGCATCCATATAGCAGTATCGACCTGACCGCTACTTGGAAGAAACTGCGTTTTATTTTATTGGTCAGGCCTGGCTTCCATATGACTGATAGCCTATTGATAGCTGCCCCTGCCTTTGCTAGTTGCATGCTGACGTCTGTCTCGATTGATGAGACACTGCTTCGTAGGTATGTGAACTTTTCAACTAGTTTCAGAGAGCTTCCATTTAGTGTGGAGATGTCTCCTCTTTGATTAAAGCTCATATATTTACGTTTTATGTGCATTAATATGGAGGCCAATGCCTGCAGCCGCTCATTCCAGACTATGTAGCAGGGTTTTGGCTTGGGCTGGTGCATTTGCCAGAAGCACTATGTCATTGGCATAGTCAGTGTCAGTAATTGTTTTTGCAGGGTACCTTCTGCTTCTTTCCTTTGTTAGCTTGAATCCGTTTTCTTTGATTTTATCAATAGATGTTCTAAGCACGTTCTGTTGCAGTGCCTGGATTCTATTAATAAAAAAAGTCGTCAACAGCAGATATGATGTCATCATAAGAACTTTTCTGTCCACCCACGCACACATATATATGTGTGCGTTATTTACTAATATCTGATTACAGAGAAAATGCATGTTTATTAAGTTGATTGCAAACAAATTTTGTTCCTCTTTTTCAATACCAAATATTTGACAAGAATCATGCATACATACATACATATATATCTATATAAATATAAGTTAGGGCTTGCCCAGTTGGCTGGGGTTGTAGAATACACTGACTGCATCTCTACAGAGGGTTAAGACCCCTCAACGAGTGTCCTAGATATGACACTAAACAATTTGATGTTGAGGTTCCAGAAATGATGAAACTTTGGGGAATGCGGAGTACCCCTTCATTGCCATCGCTCCCAGCTCAACTCTGGCTTGGAGTTATAGCACCTGATAGGGTCCTATCAATGGATCTAATAGAACTAAAATGTGTACTGATGCTAAACTGAATTACTTGAAATAGAACTGTTTTGACATTGAAACTGTACTTATGCTAAACTGAATTGTGTGAAATAGAACTGTTTTGACATTAACTGTGTGTGGACAAAACTATACTTATACTAAACTGAATTGTTTGATTTAGAACTGTTTGACTAAATTGAATCGTTTGAAATAGAAATGTTTTTGACAATTAAACTGTGTACTCATGCTAAACTGAATTGTTTAAAATGGAACTATTTTTTACATTGAAACTGTACTTATGCTAAATTGAATTGTTTGAAATAGAACTGATTATTTGTATAAAAATAGATTTGACATTAAATAACCTGCAAAGGCTGATATGCCACAAAACCCAACCAACCAACTAAGTTAGGGCAGTCTTAACACAGTCAGTGGCAATTAGTGACTGTCATTTTTTTCCCTATGCAATCATCAAACTAATCTGTACATAAATTTATATATATCTATATAAAGGATGCAATGGGTAAATTGTCATGATTTTAGATTATAAATTTCCTTATTTGTTTCAGCTTCTGTGTATTAGAGTTAATGAGGACTTATTGGTGAGGAAAGCAGCATCATGACACAATTCATTCCTCCAGAAATTTGGAAACAGCATGCTGTACTGCTTGGCACTCATGATGAAAGCTCTAATACAAAGATTTCAGAGTGTTTGGTGTCAATCATATTACTGAAAACCAAAATGCTAGTCCACATCATAGTGTTTGGGGTGGTCATTTGTAATGGTGGCATAAGACCACTATTCATCTTCCCACAGGACTTCATACTCAACAGAGAGGACTACACCAAGTGCCTGGAGGATGTAGAATTCTGCACTATGCCACATTTGCAGGGAAGTCCAAAGTTGGCAATAAGAAAATTTCTGCAACTACATTATACCTAAAATCTGGCTGCTCACCTATGCCGACTGCAATCCCTTTAATTAATTTTAAGTAAAGTGCAGTTGAGAAAGAGACCAACTAAACTCAGAGTAACACCAAATGTGAACTGAAAGTGAAGATAACAATTGTGCCTGTGGTGTAATGGTTATCGTCGTAGGAAATGGACACGGCGAGACAAGTTCAAATCCTGGACGAGACTGATTGCATTTCACATAGCACTAATACCCTTGGGAACGGTATGAATCCAAGTATTCTCCCTCCAGCTATGGGTAAATAGTAGGGCAGGGCAGACTGGGTTCTTCAGCCTTGGTGAGGCAACTAGTCTAGGAGAAGGAAAACTCTGAATTGAAACCTGTTAAACTGCGCTTAAAAACTGACCTTGTGTCATATCCTGCTCGAGCAGAGGGGTTTGGTAAATAGGATAACAGTAGCATTTACCAATTTAAACAAGAATGACGGAAAGGCCTGAAGGATATTTTGAAGTCATCTGGAATATGTGGTTGAGGCTAATGTTAATTTCTTTGAATAAATCTAGTATTTCAAGATATTTTCATGAAATTTTGGTGAATATATCTGATAAAGGAAGATGTCTGTGTTATCTTCGTTTTTGCTTAATTCAAATGACAATTGACCTATTGCACTCTATATACATCATCATCATCAAGACATTTCAATGGTATGTATTCCTTTCTCACCATCCATCTTTACTGGCTATCACTCTTGAAAGGTCCTTGAACAAAATATATAAGTTTTTTGTAGATGATGTGTATGATAAAACTTTTATGATAATGATTGCTGCTGCTGCTTAGAAGATTATGTTGGCACATTACATTTTCCAAAAAATAGATTAATTTTTTTATGCTGTCATCTCAATTAACTATAGTTTCCAACAGAATTAAATCAAATCTTGGAGGATTATGCCCAACTCCCAGAATATTGGATGAGATATTGAATTGCTCATGGCTAATCAGTTCCAATAGTTATTTATGATTTTACCTTTCATATTTGTACTTTTGACATCTAAGTTGATTTATGAAGATGAAAATAACTTGCAGATATTTGGTTTGATTTACTGAATATAACAGCAGGTAAATTCATCAAGGGTTATTTTATGCCAAGATAGGGAATTATGTTCATTGTTCATTCATATTCATGTTTTTTTTGTACCGTTGTTTCTTAAGTTTGTAGTGACAATTGCTATTTAATAATATTCATTTGTTTGAAGACATTGACATGGTTTCAAGTTAGAAACTGTTTCTTTATTTTTCCTTTTTCTTAGGTGAATCTTAATTTATCAAGCCTTACTAATAGTTTTTAATACTTATTTTGGTTACATTAGAATGCATGCGACAAAAGTTCATTCTATAGGAGATTTAAGTAAAGTAAAGTTGGCGACCGTAGTCGAGGGCAACCAGAAGGCTCCCTTTTCAATAGCTACTAAACCGAGGTGTAGGGGAAGGTGCTACTCCTTTCCCTGGATTGCTCCACTTTATCCTTGATACGTACCTTATATTGCTGAGTGTTAAGCAAGGAAGTATCAAGTACCATTTTTAAAGTTTTTGGTATGACGCAATCTGGGATTGAACCCAGGTCTCCCGGACCATTGGCGAACACTCTCCCCACTGGGCCAATGAGCCGTTAAATTGGAGATTTAAATCCTTCTCAATTTGCAAGCAGTTATATGGTTCCAAGTAACTAATAATAATACCTTGGTTTCAGATTTTCTGCAAGCAATTTTGAACAAGTCCTGGACGCAATACCCCACAAAGTAGCAGCAATCCGGCCACTTACCTCCCATCATGAAAACTATCAAAGTTAGATGAACCAGACATGCAGGACACTGCCAGAGAAGCAGGGACAAGCTCATAAGTGATGTTCTCTGATGGACTCCTTCACATGGCCAAGCAAAAGCAGGGTGACCAGCTCGAACCTACATACAACAGCTCTCTCAGGATACGGGATGTAGCCCTGAGGACCTGCCAGAAGTGATGAACGATATGGAGGAGTGGCGAGAGAGGGTCAAGGATATCCGTGCAGGCAGCACGACAAGATGATGATGATGATGAATAATTCTATTTCATAATCATTTGTTTTCCCATAGTTATATGGTTTCACATATTATCCAATACTAATAATGGAGTACCCCTACATTGCGATTACTCCCATGTTCACTATGGCCTGATGTGGTAATATCTGTTAGGGTCCCATCTGTATCTAAAGTAGATCTGTTTAAGAATTATTTGATAGAACTATGCCCCCCACCAAATAAAAACTCTTTAAAAACAACTATACAAAAAATGTGAATATGTATGTACAACGAATGTGATTCTCTAACCTCCTGGGATAAAATAATCATTGATGGGTTGACATAACATCAAAATCAATCCATATTGATAATTCTTAAACAGATTTATTTAACCTAAAAATGGGTCCCTAACAGATATTACAACTCCTGGTCAGAGTTGTCTTGGGAGTAATAGCAAAGAATGTACACTTTGTTCTCCCTAGAGTTCCAAAGCTAGATACTCACTTTCAGATGCAGTTAAGAGTCATCCTCAGGACAGCCTTTTTTGGTGAGTTCTTACTTCGCTGCAGGGCATGCAGTTAATATACTTTAGACCATGCCAACGAGGTGGCTGATATTTGAAAAGAAATAAGAACCTCTTATACTTGAATTCTTTGCTTTACTAGTCAAGCCAAAACCTCAAATCAAATAATTTTTTTTTCATTTTGATGTTTCAAGAATGACAAGAGAAGATGATTTTTTTATTCTTGTTTTAAAACCTAATTTTTCTTTATTTTTATGGTAACTGAAGCCAAAATCTTTATCCAATGAAGGATTTAAATCTCCAACAGAATGGACTTTTGTCTCATGCATTCTAATGTTGCCAAAATAAGTATTAAAAACCTTTGAATTAGTAAGGCTTGATAAATGAAGATTCACCAAAGGAAAAGAAAAAATTATCTTAAAAGGAAAAAAAAAAAAGAAACGATTTGTATCTTGTAAATCAACTATTGAGGCTCTGGGAGGGCATTTTCAGTCCATGCTAATCTTATTATCTTTTCCTCTGATCATCAATATAATGATAATCAAATTGTTATTCATGTATTACAGTAACAGAGCAAAAGCATTGCTTTAAAGAAAGCTTCTTGTTAATAAAATATTGTTAAAATGCTCAAGAGAATAAACTGATTTCCTGTCAACTATGCAAATTAATAATAATAGAGTAGGGATTATATTTCTAGCCATCCTGCAAAGGAACAAAAATCTGGATTTCACTGTTGGCTTAGAATATTCTGACTGTATCTCTTGTAGAAACATAAGACTCCCTCTCCGAAAAGAGGAGTGTACTGAGTAGGACTCTTACATGCATTTGATGGTGAAGCTCCAGTTCTGTAGATTTGGGGAGTATGAAGTACCTCTTCATTGCCATTACTCCCAAATCCACTCTGACTCAGTGGTATTGCCCAGTCGGCTGGGGCTGCAGAATACACCGACTGCTTCTCTACAGAGGGGTAAGACCTCCCCAATGAGTTTCCTGGATATGACACTAAACAATCTGATGGTGAGGTTCCAGTGATACTGGAGCTTTGGGGAATGCGGAGTACCCCTTCATTACCATCGCTTCCCAGTCAGCTCTGGCCTAGAATTGTAGCATCGGATAAGGGTCCTATCTATGCGTTAAATAGAACTAAACTGTGGTTTCTTCACTTTACTGTTTTTTGCATTTAAACTGTGTACTAAACTGAATTGTATAATACAGAACTGTTTTGACATTTGACTGTGTGTAAACAAAATCTTTACCCATACTAAACTGATTTATCTGAATTAGAACTGTTTGAATAAACTGAATAGTTTGAAATAGAAATGTTTTTGACAATTAAACTGTACTCATGCTAAACTGAATTGTTTGAAATTGAACGGATTATTTGCATAAAAATGGATTTGGCATAAAATCACCGACAAAGGTTGATATGCCATAAAACCCAATCAACCAACCATCAGAGTGGTAGTTCATGTTAGGGTCCTATCTTTGTGTTCAATAGATTGTTTTAAAAATTATTTCTATTTGATAAGATCATGAGCAAAAAAAAAGAAGCAACTAGGCAAAACATTTTATTATGAACATACAATGAATGCAATTCCCTAACTTTAGGCCTGAAATAGTCTCATATAAGTTGACATGCTTTCAAAATCAGTCAATTTCTGGATGTTTAAATATCAGGGCATGGAGTTCTCTCTATTGAAAATTTTGTTTCTCATGGGTATATATTCTGAAAATCCTTAGAGTAAAACAATAACTTCAAAAAGCTTCACAGACTTAAAGAATTAAAGGTAAATGTATATGATCAAATAAGCTCAGAGTTAAAATCTGAAACAAAAATCTTTGAAGAAATGAAAAAAAAAAATTACTAATTTCACCAATGGGCTTTGGCATTAAATAAACCTAAAGGGTTGATAAGCTATCAAGCCAAATACCTGAACCTAACTTAATATTTCAAGATAATTTCTTCCATCTTAGAATGGCTTGCATTAGAATACTTTAGTTTTGTGGAGGAGACAAAACCAAACTATTCTACTTTTCAAAACATCCTGTCCAAAGGATTGAACTCATGACTGTCAGCTAACTAGATAAACTTTAACCAACACTTATATCAATTTTGGTATTGTTTCAAAGGTTACCATTTGCAATAGACACCTGACGAAAACCAGATGGCACAGTGGTCAAAACATTTTAATCATAGTAAAAACCAAGAGGAGAACAATAGTCTGAGTATATCAGTTTATCATAAGGATAATTCCTCATAAAAGAAATAGAAGCAAAACACATTCTTGATAAAATTCTGCTCGAAGTATGTATAGATGAGGAAACCATTTCCTTTATATATATATATATATATATATATATATATATATATATATATATATATATATATATAAACCTTTTTTTTTGGAATAGCACAGATAGGTTTCTGGGTCAGTCTCAGGGAAGGTTCAGAGATAATAAAATTCCGTTGTTATCTTTCAGCAATAAAAGATATTTATATGATGTGAACATCATGTATTTTTTATATATAATCCTGATCACAAATGACAAGAATACTTTTTTTTTTACTCAGTGCTCTATTTAGTTTTAATAAACTAATCTAACTGAATGATGTGGATTAGAAGCTATTCTCTTCCTCTGACCTGTTTGAAGTTAATCATTATGCAAAAAATAGTAGTCTTTGATTAAATACAAAAAATAAGCATTTAAACTAGACAACAAGAGGATGGGTGAACTTAAGTCATATTAAATTTAGTGAGGATTATTAATCCAAAACTTATTGCCTGGTCAGCTGGGGTTGTAGAATACACCCACTGCACCTCCACAGATCAGTAAGACTCCCCAATGAGTGTTCTGGATATGACTATAAACAATTTGATGGTGAAGTTCCAGTGATGCTAGAGGTTTGGGAAATGTGGAATACCCCTTCATTGCCACTTTGCCCTTCAGGTCCACTTTGGCTTGGAGTGGTAGAAGCTGATAAGGGCCCTATCTATGGGTTAAATAGAACTGATCTGCATACTTATGCTAAACTAAATTACTTGAAATAGAACTGTTTTGATATTTAAACTGCATACTTATGCTATACTGAACAGTTTCAAAGAGAACTGTTTTTGACATTGAAGCTGTACTTGAAAGAATTGTTTTTGACTCTGTACTAACTCTAAACTGAATTGTTTGAATTAAAACTGTTTGACTAAACTGAATTGCTTAAAATAAAATTTTTTTTGACAATTAAACTGTCTGCTTACGCTCAACTGAATTGTTTGAAATGGAACTGTTTTCGACATTGAAACTGTTCTTATGAATTTTTTAAGAATAGAACTGTTTTGACATTTAACTGTGTCAAGAAAATCTATACTTCTACTAAATTGAATTAGTTGAATTAAAACTGTTTGACAAAACTGAATAGCTTGAAATAGAAATGTGTTTGACAATTAAACTGTGCACTCATACTAAATTGAATTGTTTGAAATAGAACTGATTATTTGTATAAAAATGGATTTGGCAACCAACCTAATCTAAAGTTCAACAAAAAATCTAGGCTTGCTTTTTTTTACTTTCTATGAGAGCAACTGTTGCTCCGGGTTGATTTAATGTGTGCCTCTAAATACATGCATGTACACAGAGGCTATAATTTCCCAGTTTTGTAGCCCAACCTATCCTTTAGTGAAGTGGGGAGGTGCTAACCAAAAGTTGGAATCTTCAACGTCTACAATTTTATCACCTGTTTTACTTGAAGGGCTGTTTCAATTTATTTTTCTCTCTAGGTACTATAAAGTACCAAATAACTTGACCTCAAATTTCCAATTTCATTGTAATAACTATTGAGCTCATTCAAAGAATTAAATAATTCCAAGTCTGTAATACTTTTATTATCTTTAAATGAAAATAATATACTCATTAATTATACTAGAAATTGAATAATTAAGTAATGTTTTTTAATCCAATAAATTCACATTGAATCTACTTACATAAAATACAATAGAATAATAAAATGAATAAATATATTTGTGTACGCATGTGTGATTATATGTATGTATGTCAGTGTTTGTGAGATATACATTTCATCTTGGAGTCTGTGGCATAGTGGATATCATGCTGGACTGTGACTTCATAGTAAGCAAGTTTGAATTCAAGTTATTCTATTAAATTCACTTTCAGACGAATACCATTGGGAAAGGCATGAACCCCTTCATCCCTCCCAGCTATTGGCTAAATTGTACTACTGCTGTTCTACAATGATAGCTTTAGCATTAAATAACCTATAAAGATTGATATACCATTAAACAAAGAAAGTGAAGCACGCACACACGCACACACATATATATAAGAGGGAGGAGGCTCATGTTATATAATAGCTGAGGGATTTCGGTTCATGCCTTTGAGTTTAGTTTGGCTGAGAACCTTTCGGCTTAGTGCATGGGTTAGTTGGGTGCAACCTTGATGCAGGTGGTAACGTGTGAGCACGCACAGAGCGGACATGTCACTCAGATGTCACAATAGTCAAAGACGAAACGAGGTGACAGGGTGCAGGTGACGTCACTTACCGGAAGTGCGCGGAGGTTTGTGTGAGAATCTGAAGGAAGATACAGAGTGGAGATTAGACACTGGATGAAGACGGTTGACTTTTGGAGCTCGCAGACACGAGGCGAACTTTCGCTCTATGAGGGCCGCTCGAGACGGGGGCCGCTCGAGATGGGGGCCAAATGAATAAGACAGCATAGAAGATTATGTCTCTCCTCCTTACGTCGAAACCTTTAACTCAAAGTTAATAAAAATGTTTCATACCTGAACAAGAAGTCGTTACGTGTTTTCGAATTCCTAGATTCCTATGTTCTTTATATGTTCTATCGTTATGAACATTATATGTCCATTTTGCACATAGCGTTAATTGTGAATATGGTACACTCACACCCTGATCTTATTACTGACTAATGAGAAATATCATTGTTATGGTGACATGAGGCATGTTACTTTTAAAAAATCATATTGAAATTTGAATATTTTTGTAATCTTTTTCACTGGTGTATATTTACACAACCATCAACCATGAGCAGGATGCAACACACGGTCATTTTTAAGCAGAGTACAGCTGTTTTGAATAGAGATTTTATTTTCTCATTGACCAGTTCTCATGTCAAGTTTGCCTAGTTGGCTGGGGCTGTAGAATATAGACTACTTCTCTGCAGAGAGGTAAGACCCCTGCCAACAAGTATGCTGGATATATGATTAAACAATCAGATGGTGAGACCCCAATAATGCTGGAACTTTAGGGAATGTGGAGTACCTCTTCATTACCATCTTCTCCCAAGTCCACTCTGGCCCACAGTTGTTGCACCTGATTGGTTCCTATCTATGGGTCAAATAGAACTAAAATGTGTACTTATGCTAAACTGAATTGTTTGAAATAGAACTGTTTTACCATTGAAACTTTGTACTTATACTAAACTGAATTGTTTGAAATAGAACTGTTTTTGACATTGAGCCTGTGTACTTAGGCTAAACTGAATTGTTTCAAATAGAACTGTTTATATGTTTGAAAATGGATTTGGCATTAAATAAGTTGATGTGCCATAAAACCAAACCAAACCAAGCGTTTAGAGATATAAGGTTTTATATATGCAAAAAAAGAATTTGGTTTTAAATAACTTTCAAAGGCTTATATACTATAAAATCCAACCAACCAACTGATATCAAGACTAAAGAACCCAGTCTGCTCTAATATTTACCCAGAACTAGGGAATAAGAGATAGATTCATGACTTTCCTCATCCAGAATTTGAACCTGAGTCTCTGAGCCTACTTCTTATGATGAAAACTGTTACACCCACTTTTTCTTACTGACAACGTTACTTAATCTCTCTATCTCACAAGTCTTTTTTCTTTTCTTACTATAACTTTGTTTTTCAGTCACTTTCCTTTTTTTCCTTCATTTTATGATCTTTCTCTCTTTGTATTATATTCCAACTTACTTTCTCTTTTAACTATTTAAATAGGTTTCATTAATGAATTAATTAATTGACTGATTTTAATGATATATCAACCCATCTAGGGTGATTTTATGCCTAGAAATCGGGGAATAATGTTCATTGTATTTCATTTTTGCTTTTTTTGTGTGTTGTTTCTTAAGTATTTTTTGCACACAGTTATGACATCAAGTATTCTTATCTAAGGCAAATAATTCACATACTGTTGTATAGTTTCAGGTATTGGTATCTCATCATCATCATGTTGTGCCACCAGCATGGATATCCCTGACCCTCTCTCGCCACTTCTCCCTGTCATTCATTACCTCCGGCAGGTCTTCAAGGTTACATCCTGTGTCCTCACATAGTTGCTGTATGTAAGTTCGAGCTGGTCGTCCTGCTTTTGCACGGCCATATGTGGGGGTCCATAGGAGTACATCACTTATGAGCTTGTCCTTGCTTCTCCAGCAGTGTCCCACATGTCTGGTTTGTCTAACTTGTATAGTTTTTGTGATGGTGGGCAAGTGTCTGTATAGTTGGTGTCTCGTGGGGTATTGTCGCCAGGACTTGTTCAATACTGCTCTCAACATTCTTGTGTAATTTCCGTCTAGTTTCTTCTCCAGCCGTTTAGTTAGCATCCATGTAGTGCATCCATGTAGCAGTATCGACACAATTGCTGCCTGGAAGAAACTGCGTTTTATTTTATCGGTTAGGTCTGATTTCCATATGATCAAGAGCCTATCGATAGCCATCCATGCCTTCGTCACACACAATTATGTTTTAAAGTAACCGTTTCAATTCAATAATGAAACTTAGTTGCTTGCACATAGTCAAATGGTTTCAAGTATTCCTATCTAATACAAATAATTTGTAAACAGTTACATGGTTTCAAGTTGCAACACAACTTGATGATAATTCTCTCTTTGCTTTCTACTGGAGTGATTTGAATAGATTTCATTGCCTGATTAATTGATTGTTTTTAATGGTATATCAACTTGTTTAGGGCTATTTTATTCCTAAGGGAATCATATTGTTTAGGGCTATTTTATGCCTAAGGGAATCATATTCATTTTACATCTATATTTACATACATATAGTTGTTTCAAGTATTCCTATCTTGTACTAATAATTCATACAAAAGCATAAAGTTTCAAAGAATTTATTCTATTTACTCCTGTGGACCCCTTCACATAGACGAGCAAAAGCAGAACAACCAACTAGAACCTACATATAACAGCTCTGTACCGATACAGGATGGAGGCTTGAAGACCTACTGGAAGTGATGAACGATAGAGAAGGGTGGCGGGAGAAGGTCAGGGAGATCCGCACTGGTGGCGTGATATGATGATGATGATGAGTAATAATCATTTACTTACACACAGTAATATAATTTCAAGTAACTAAAAAAAAAATAATTTTTGCTATTCTTAATACAAATAATTTGTCCACAGTTACATGAAATAGCGCATTCCTATCTTGTGTGAAGGATTTTCAAACAGATCTGTTTGATCCATACATAGTACTACCACTCTGGGTCAGAGTGGACTTGGGAGTAATGTCAATGAAGGGATTCTTTAACCTTGGTGTGGCAAATGATCTGGGAGAAGGAAAACTCTGAATTCAAACCTGTTATACTCAGCTTAAAAATGACCTTGTGTCTCGTCCTGATCATGTGAAGGGGTCGGTAGATACATGTATAAGGTATCAAGTATCACAATCTTGTACAAATAATTTTCAAACAAATCCATTTAGTTCATAGATGGAACCCTAACAGGTACTATCACTGTTCCGGAGCAGAGTGGACTTGAGAGTAATGTCAATAAATAAGCACTCCACACACTCCTGATCTCTATAACTGGAGCCTCACCATCAGATGCAGTTAGGACATCTCTTTTTGACAGTCTCCAGGGGATAAGATCAGTATATTCTAAGCCTTCCCAACAGGACAAGAATAGATTTCTGTCAACCAACATGACTGGCACAGCCACCATCTTGAATCTTTCACGAACATTCAGACATAAATGACAGGAAATCTGCAAGTATAAAATATATCAACTTTTTTTAAACTGATAAACATGAAGACAAAATGTTTTAATAGAAATTTCAATCGTGATACATATTGCTTGAAACTGTGAGTTGCATCTCAAATCCTACTTAAATATTCAGACAGATTTATACAATCAAGAAAAAGTCAGGATTTATTTTTCAGCAGTTCAACATGATTGTCTTTTCTTTATCATTCTTTACGTTTCCCTTAGTTCAGTTCATTAAGGACAATACTCATAATAATGTCCAAAAGATCAACAGCCAAGATGCAACTTAAAAATACTTATCTTCTCATATCAGTCAGAACCTCAAATACGTTTTAACATCCCCCTTTCACTGTTATCGTTATCTTCTTAACTTTCACAAAGAGCTATTCCTTGACAGTAGCATTTATAGTGATTCTCTCTAAGCAGATCACTGACTTTCTTTCCAACCAAAAGGAAAGAGTCTTTGTGTCTACTTTTCCATGAGAATCATATCTGTGATTTCTTTTAATAATGAACCAATAAAGAATATTTGTTCTGTTTTTAAATCTTTCATTTTTTTTTTTTTTTTTTTGCTTTTCACAAATGATCTTAATTTATTAACAATGAGACAATCAATTTCAATCTCTCTTTACAAGATAATGAAGCTGCAGTGTGGGCTTATTTTGAACATTCTCATCACCTGAAAATAATTTCTTAAATTATGTTGGTATTATTCACTCATCAGTAGTTCCTACTCGAAATGTCAAATTCATGTTTCTTCTTGATTCTATTTCATTGTGTCACAATTTAAACTCAAACAAAAAGAATAGTTCCATTCATAATACAAACAACATATTTTCAAGAAGGAATAAAACAAAGTGAAATATAGAAATAAAATAGCCAGATTTACAATACCAAATTTAAATCCATCTTGAAAGAACCAAATCATGGTCTGTCATGGAGCAAACATTTTAAGTAATTTAATCTTTGATATTTCCTTACATATACAGATCCCCTATTTACATTGATAGCCTTGTCATTAGGGTTTAGTAACCGGTTCATTGGCCTTGTGGGTAGAGTGTTCGCTAATGGTTTGGGAGACCTGGGTTCAATCCCAGGTCGCATCATACCAAAGACTTAAAAAACGGTACTTGACACCTCCTTGTTTAACGATCAGCACTATAAAGTATGGATCAAGGGTTAAGTGGAGCAATCCAGGGAAAGTAGTAGTGCCCTCCCTTACACCTCATTGTAGTAGCTATTGAAAAGGGAACCGTTGGGTTGCCCTTGACTACGGTTGCCAACTTTAACAGAGACTATATTCCCTTCCGAGAGGTGGAACCACCCCCAAAGGAGCATCTTGCGTATTAGTACCTGGGATTTGTTCAAAAATGCACATAACATTCTCGTGTAGTTTCCATCAAGCTTTTTCTTCATATGCTTTTCCATAGAGTCCAGGTGTTGCATCCATACAATACTACCACCACAGTTTGTTAGAAATATCATTTTATTTTATCATAAAGAATAGCAGTCCATGCCTTTCCTATGAGCATGTTGTCATCACATTCAGTAGATGAGATATTACTGCCAAGGTATGTGAACTCGTCTACTAATTTCAGAGACTTGCTAATTAATGTGGAAATTAATCAAAATAATGAACTCTGTTTTATTTGCATTCATATAGATACCAGTGTTTCCTGCTGCACAAGCAGCAGGTTTCTGCTTGGGAAGGTGAATTTTCAAGAAGCATTCGATCTTCTGCTGAGTTTGTCATATGTAATTTTATCTTTGGCTCTATTTTAAATGCTGCAGACGTCAGCAATAAACAGGAGCTAATGATATCTGTTTTGATTGTATAATGTTCTACTAGAAAAGAGAAAATCTTGGTATCTTTGTTTTCGAAGAAAATGAGTTTTTTAACCAAAATTGCCAGAAGTGTATATATATATATATATATATATATATATATATATGTGTGTGTGTGTGTGTGTGATAGTGTGTGTATGTATTTATATATACACACAAACATAATAAAGAATAGGAAATCTTCGTAAAACTTGTCAGATTTTCATCACTATTTTTTAGAAGACATACTTGCTAGAGTATTATTAGATATTTAAAAATAGAAGTCTACTTATAAGCTGATAAAGAGTTCATGAATTGAGCACCTGTGTGGACTGACAAGCTGAGAATCATTTGTGTTCACTATTAATTTCTCTAACCATCTGTTATGATGATAACCTAATGTATTTGTTTGTTTCTTTTAGAGGAAAAATAAGCATTGCTTTTGGAATGCAAGATTCTTTTTCCTTTTATTCATTTAACACCAAACAAAATATCTTTACAAGCCTCATCTTGAAAACAAAGTTTAAAAGAAATGTTCCGAAACTCTTCTAAAAATTCAACTTAAGCATTGTGAAGGACACATATAATAATTTTGGGTACCTTAATTATTTGTGTTTATCATGCACTCTTAAATTTAGGCTCAGAAATTCTCCAAAAAAAAAAAGATAAAACAAGCAAAAAAACATGTCTTTGAATATATTACAGAGTAACTTTTTAGAATTTGCAGCAGCTAAATTTAACATTTATGCAACTTTTTATCCAGTTCATTGAGACTAAAAGTAAAAATTTAAACTGTTTGAAACAGAACATGTATACAATATTTAGAACAAACATGCAGACGTGTTCCCATAAAAATGCAACAAACTTATGATAAAAATGAGCTCACACAAAGAGAAATAAAATTATTGACAAACACCCACTCCAGGGGCTATTTCTCTGTAGTGACATAAAACAGAAGTGTTTGTTGAACATTAATTTATTTGGATCATAGATATTACTTATATTTGGTCATAGCTTCCTGAATATGGTGATCCATGTAGCTGGATGAAAAGCTTAGATTAAGTTCTTATCTATAATATGCCCCTCTTTTAGGCTTAAAAATGTGAGAAAAGGTGTGTGTTATACACAAATGATTATTGTGTACATATATATATATATATATATATATATATATATATATATATATATACAGGTGTTTGTAGTGTAATGGTTACCATCTTTGGAAATGGATATGATGATGTGAATTCAAATCCTGGATGCAACTGTTGGCATTTTACATAGGGTTAATACCCTTGGGAAAGGTGCAAATCCAAATGTTCTCCCTCTAGCTATGGGTAAATAGTAGGGCAGCCTATGCTCTTCAAATTTAGTATGGTGACCTACCTAGGAGAAGGAATGCTCAGAATTCAAGCCTGTTAAACTCCTCTTAAAAATTCACCTTTTGTCGTATCATGGTTGTTGGAGGGGTGGGTAAATATACATACATATTTATACATATATATATATATATATATATATATATATATATATATTGAGAAAAGAAAATATATTTGGTCACATCTGTGAATTTATTTACATTGAGCTATCTGCTAGGAATATTCAAATATTCAAAATTTGAATAATTTATTTGTCCTGATGGAATTCTTCCCAACTCCGGATTTACTAGATTGAAGAATACCTTACATATATATATATATATATATATATATATATATATATATATATATATATATATAGTTAATTTAGCTAATATATATTCTTGGCAAGGTTTATTCTTACTTCAAACTGCAAGACAGTTAGATCTAAAAATGTGAAGAATTAAACTAGTGTCAACTGTAGATATAAAGATATAAGGGAATGACTGATATCAATTCTTTTCATTTAATGGATTCTCATTGCTTATGTGAATTTTGACTGATGAAGTTCATCATGATAATCATATCAATTCTTAATGCAAGAAACTTCTTACTTTGACCTGAGTATATGTGTATATATCTATCATACATATACAACTAGTCTGTTCATCTGCACAATCCTGAATTCTCTATTAAACTACATTTCCAAAACAACCACTTCTTCCTACCTCAAGCAAGTTTCTTAGTAGCCTGCTCTATGACTTAACAAAGGTTTCGATTGTTGTGATGGAAAATTTGCGTATTTTGTTTTGAAAATCACTTATTAAAAAAGAAATAGTTTTTAATATTCATTTTCAATCTGATTTTTTAAAGTTTTCAAAAAATTATACCGTTGTTTTTTGATAAATTTTGAAATTATTCTGGACTGTAACAGCTGAATATGCTGACAAAATCTCTGCAGTGAGGTAAAACCTTTCCTCCTCCAATGAGTATCCAAGATATGACGCAAAACCATCCCATGATGAAGTTCCAGTCTTGGAGCTTTGGGGAATGTGGAGGAACTCTTTATTGGTATTACTCTCAGGTCCACTCTGACCCAATGTAGCAGTACTTGATTGGGTCCTATCGATGAGTCAAATAGAATTGTTTGGCTATTCAACCATGTGTAAACAAATAACTGATGTTTAATCGAATTGTTAGAGTTACTCAGAAGTAATAGAAACCATTTAACTATGCGCAAAAATTGTATTATTAGTATAACAAACATGTTGTTGTTGTTGGAGAGTGTAGTCGAGGATGACCTGAAGGCTCCTTTTTCAGTAGCTACTACACCGAGGAGTAGGGGAGGGCACTACTCCTTTCCCTAGATTGCTCCACTTTACCCTTGATATGTACCTTATAATGCTGAGTGTTAAGCCAGGAGGTATGAAGTATCATTTTTTAGTCTTTGGTATAACTTGACCTGGTTTAATGAGCCGGTTTACATAATTACAACCATTTGACTGTGTTTCAATGAATGAATAGCATTGAATAGAATTATTAGTGTTTGATAACAATACAACCTGAAAATCTAACTAATCTCTTCTCCAAAATAAGATAGATATTTATTGCATTCATCTACTGAAATTATAAAGCAATTGTTAGTTACAATTTCAATACTGCTGTAGTGCTATTATGTTCTCTTTCATACTAACACCCTAGGGTAAGGTAACCCCCACCCCTTGTCTCCCCGGCTATGGATTAAATAGAATCACAGCTGTTCTTGCAAAAGAATGGTTTGGGCATTAAATAACCCATGAAGATTCATATGTCATTAAATGAAGAAGCCAAAAGCAGACCAAACTCTTTGGAATTAATGAAACTTCACTGACTATATAAACTAGTGTTGGTAAAGTTACACCATTCAATTGAATCTGAATTAAACTGTTGTTTTTTTTTTCTCATTTTTCATTAGTGAGAAAATATGTTTCAGCTTATTGTTTGTCTTCCAATGTCTTAACTTGATTTTTCTTCTTAAATTTACCGGTGGACAAAAAATGATTTTACAAAATTTGCTTATCTGTTTAAATGGTGGATATTTTTCCTTCCTGGTTGAAGTTACAATATTCACAATACAACATGAAAGTGAGATAGTGTGATGGAGAGCAGGTTTGGTTTGGTTTTATGGCATATCAACCATTGAAGGTTATTTAATGCCAAATCTATTTTTATATATAAAGTTTTATTTCTATCAATTCGGTTTAACATAAGTATACAGTTTAAATGTCAAAATAGCTCTATTTCAATCAATTCAGTTTAGCATAAGTACACTGTTCAGTTCTATTTGACCCATAGATAGGACACTTTCAGATGCTACCACTCCAGGCCAGAGAGAACCTGGGAGTGATTGCAATAAAAGGGTACTCCGCATTCCCCAAAGCATTACTGGAGCCGATGGAGAGCTGTTTACAGGGACAGATGTGATAAATCTTTGGGAAGAACCAGTGAATTTAGGAATAATTTAATCTGTAATTGAGGTGGGGCATGTTAAGTTTTTCTATCCCTTCTCTCCCACTCCACACACCATTAACGTTGATACATTGTAAAATTCCTGTAGCTTTTTGTCACAACTGTCATGTTGCTTTTGATTGGTAAACATTTTAAAGCTCCAATGATTATTAAGTAAACAGAGTAAACTGGGTGTAAAAAAGTTGCCTTAAAAGGTGAGAATGACCAATATTTCTTTAAAAAGAATACTTAGAAGCATTAGAGTTTTTCACATCAGCGTTAGCTGTTGGTTTTTCACTGGAGTTTGAGGGTTAGCAAGTCTCCTCAAGTCTCCAGAACTTTTCTCAGTATTCTGGCTGTTCTCAATAATGTAGTAGTTTGGATGGTCTCCACTCATCTGCCAACTTCCAAGTCCTCCAGTCCCTTTTGTAATCCTCATTATTATTATTATTATTATTATTATTATTATTATTATTATTATTATTATTATTCAGTCATTAGAGTTTTTCACATCAGTGTTAGCTGATGGTTTTTCACTGGAGTTTGAGTGACAGCAAGTCTCCTCAAGTCTCCAGGACACGTCTCAGGATTCTGGCCGTTTTCAGCAATGCTGTCATTTGGATAGTCTCTCCCCGTCCGCTAACTTCCAAGTCCTCCAGGCCTTTTAATAATCCTTTAGTTATTGTGCCAAAGGCACCAATCACAATTGGTACAATCGTCACTTTCATGTTCCACAGCTTTTTCAATTCTCTAGCTAGGTCGAGGTACTCATCCTTCTTTGCACATTCCTTCAGATTTATTCTGTGGTCTGCCGGGACAGCAAAGTGGACAATTTTGCAAATTCTCTTCTTATTGTTGATTATTATAAGGTCTGGTCTTCTGGCCCGGATTAGGTGATCCATTTGTATGTTAAAGTCCCATAGGAGTTTATGGGTGTCATTTTCTTGGACAGGTGCCATTTGTTAGTATGGTCAAATTTACATTTCTTGCCAACCCAGTCGTGTCTCACTTTATACTCCCTCTGTTATTATTATTATTATTATTATTATTATTCTCATTATTAGGTTTTAATACCAGCTGGAACTGGTGACTTTTTATTGAACTCACTGTGACTCAGTCTCCTCAGATCACCAGGAATCTTCGACATATTCTTACTGATTTTAACAGTATTGCCATCTGGATGGTTTGAGTTCTTCTTCTGATCTTCCATTCTCCTAGTTTGTTTTCAAGCTTCTTGGAGACGGTTCCATGGGCACAAACTATAATTGGTATCAACTTCATGTTCAATAGGTTTTTTGTGTTCATTTATTTTCACTCAATGGACCACTGGAATTACAAAACTGACAACATGTCAAAATATTTACTTCTTGTTAATCAACATCAGGTTTGGTCTGGTCTTCTATTTTGGATTGAGTTTTCAGTTTGTATTTCAAAGTCCCAGAGAATTTTATACATCTCATTTTCTTTGACAGATTCTGGTTTGTTCATATACCATTTCTTACTATGGTCAAACTTTAATCTCTTGCACAGTTCTCAATGGATCAATTTAGCATGCCTACTCATGTATTCCTTTTATGCTTGTTTGCAGCATTTGCTTATTACATGATTAACTGTTTCATCTCTGTTACAACATAACCTACACTTGCTATTCTTCTGTATATAATTGATATCACTCAAGCATAATTAATCCTAATGGCATTATTTTATGCAGTTATCAATAGAGATTCAGTTTATCTGTGCATTTTCCCAAGTTTGATGCTTCACATATTCATAGCTGTTTTGTTTCTCATCACTGTCATAGCAATTACAAGCTGTGTAAGCTGTGTGAGTTGCTATAAAAAAGCAATTAAAAGTGAAAGATATTTTTTTAAATAATCAAAATTAATAAAAATAATGTTAGTTGGTTTTATGGCATATCAACCTTTGTTAGGTTATTTAATACTAAAATCAGTGCATTTTTTCTAACAATTCTATGGTATTGAATATCAAATAATAATAATTCTTTGTAAACGTAGCCCATTCAGCTGGGGCTGTGAAATATGCTGACTGCAGCTCAGCTGAGGAGTAAGACACCCCTAATGAGTGTCCTAGATATGTCACTGAGCCATTTGATGGTGAGGTTTCAGTCCTGGAGCTTTGAGGAATGTGTTATACTTCATTATGACCTGAAGTAATTGTACTTGTTAGGGTCACATCTATGAGTCAAATAGAAATATTTAGTCATTTTCTATACTTAAAACCATTTGTGTGAAAGCAAATAATTTGAATTTAATAGAATTGTTAGTATTAAATAACAATACTTGAAACTATTGTTGCCCAATCGGCTGGAGCTGTAGAATACACCGACTGCACCTCTGCAGAGGGGTAAGACCCTCACCCACAATGAGTGTCCTGGATATGACACTAAACAATCTGATGGCAAGGTTCAAATAATGTTGGAGCTTTGGGGAATGCAGAGCTCCCCTTCATTGCCATTGCTCCAAGGTCCACTCTGGCCTGGAATGGTAGCACCTGATAGGGCCCTATCTTAGGGTTAAATAAAACTAACTGCATACTTATGCTAAACTGAATTGTTTCAATTAGAACTGTTTGACAAAACTGAATAGCTTGAAATAGAAATGTTTTTGACATTTAAACTGTGTGCTTATGCTAAACTGAATTGTTTGAAATGGAACTGTTTTTGACACTGAAACTGGGCTTAGACTAAACTAAATTGTCTAATTTAGAACTGTTTTGACATTTAACTGTGTGTAAACAAAATCTGTACTTATACTAAACTGAATTAGCTGAATTAGAACTGATTGACTAAACTAAATAGCTTGAAATAGAAATGTTTTTGACAATTAAACTGTGTACTCATGCTAAACTGAATTGTTTAAAATAGAATAGATTATTTGTATAAAAACTGATTTAGCATTACCAACAAACTATTAATTTGCAAAGCATATATCAAAGATATATCAATACAAACAGGATTTGGTATAAATATCAAATAATAGCATTTAAAACAATTTAACTGTATGCAAAAAAATAAGCTCTACCTCATTTAAAAATGTTACTTACAAACTATTTATTTAGAAATCATATATTTAATATATGTGTTAAGAGGATTTGGCATTAAATAACTTACAAGGGTTGATATGCCATAAAATACAACCCACCAATCTTCGTAAACAACTACAGCTTCAAGTAACTATTCCCAAATAAATAATTTACAATAATATAAATAATTTTCAAGTATTCCTATTTAATGATAATTAATACATAATCATGTGGTTTAAATTAACTAATCTAATTTAACAATAATAATCATTTGTGTTGCAGATACTGACATGATTTCATGTATTTTTTTCTAATACTTATTATTTTCAAATAATTCTATTTGATCCTCAGGTAAAACAAAAACAGGTACTCCCATTTCAGTTCAGAGTGAACCTTGGGAGTAACGACGATGAGGGAGTGACTGCACACTCTCCAGAGCTCTAGAACAGCATTCTCAACACCAGGTGGGGGTTTTGAGAGCTGCTTTATCTTTTTATCGAAGATGCAGTAGGCATACTTTAAGCTTTGCCAACAGAGCCATTGTTATTCTGTCTTCTGGATATCTATTGCATTTATTTTTACATAAATATTATTTTGGCAAGCAGGTGGCAGCTGGGGGAGAGGTTGTTGCCACCCCAGCAAGGGATGCAATTGCCATATTCTAAGCCCTGCTGACAAAGCAAAATAATAATAGTCGGCAATGCTTCATCTAAATAAAAATAAATAAAATATGCAATTAACACAATGAAAGAAAAAAATAATACTAACAAACAGGATGATGAGAGATTGGAGACAAGTATATATGATGAGTTTATAGGTGTGATTTGGATTTCTGTAATACCACTTGCTCTTATAGCTTAAATGGAAAAGCAGCTGGTAGAGGTAACCAGACTTTCCCAAAGCAAATTGTGTGAAAAAAAGACTGATTTCAGCACTAAATAACTTAACAAGTGTTGGTGTACTGTAAAATCCACCAACCAACCTTGTACTAAGCAGTGACTTTTGAAAATGGGCCAAATGAATAATGGAAAATACAGGAAGTTAGTTAGTCACTAGAATGGCTGGTGAGAATAACTTCTTAACTACAATTCTCTAACAGAAGACATTAATGCTTTACTTTACTTTTCTAACTAAAAAAGTAAGAGAAGTTGGTGACCCAAAAGCTCCCTTTTTGATAGCTACTACACCAAGGTGTAGGGGATGGTGCTACTCCTTTCCCTGGATTACTCCACTTTACCCTTGATCCCGACATTATATTGCTGAATGTTAAGCAAGGAGGCATCAGATACCATTTTTTGAGTCTTTGGTATGACTCAAGCTGGGATTGAACCCAGATCTCCTGGGCCATTGGTGAACACTCTAACCATCATGCCAATTATTCTCATTATTATCATCAAAATATATGCATATATGAAGGTCTTCTGGGTCTTGAATTTTCTCTTGATTTGAAGGAGATATATATAACACATGTTGCAGTGGACTCAGCTAGAATTATAGGCTTTCTCTTGAAAGATTTTCACACTGAGAGCTGTGTTGTATGTCTGTCTGTGAAATCCTTTTAATAATGAAGCACCAATTCCTTACTTGAGCAATTGTGTAGATGTTTTCCTGGGTAGAATTTTTCTTTTTCCTATATTGGTTGTCTTACTAAAGCTCTCACTCTTGAACATGAGTGACAGTTTATCTGATATAATTACTTCTGATGTGTGCTATTTCTCATGGCTGGAGAAAGTATCACCAGAATGAATTGCAACGAAAGTAAAATAAGTTGGCGGCGACTGTAGTTGAGGACGACCCGAAGGCTCCCTTTTCAATAGCTACTACACCGAGGTGTAGGGGAGGGTACTACTCCATTCCCTAGATTATTCCACTTTGATCACTTTGCTCTTGATCTGTACCTTATAATGCTGAGTGTTAAGCAAGGCAGCATCAAGTACCATTTTTTTAGTCTTTGGTACGACTCGACCTGGGATTGAGCCCCAGTCCCTTAGGCCATTGGTGAACACCCCAACCATTATGCCAGTGGCCCGATTGCAGTAGAAAAACAACTAGGATAAGAGATTGAAAGAAAATATAAGTCAAAATCAATGACTGACAATGCTTCATTTAAAAATGAATAAATAAAATTCCAGAGTTTTTATTATGTTATTCTATTTTAATTTAACTTTTTATAAATTGACTATCAGACATTGAATCATCCAAAATAAAATAAAGTGACTGACAATGATAAGTGATTTGCCATTTTACTAACAAAATTTGTCCAAATAGACTAGTTTTTTGTTAATTATGCTTCCTGAGAGCCTGCTGTGTTCTTGCTATAACAACAGTCCATGTTTGTATGGATGATCCTATTTAGAATGATTTAAAGATTTTATTTCTTATTGTATGGTTATCTCTGTTATATCAAGAATTAGGATGATTAGAAATGACACTGAATCTGAAGACAGACACTCAAAATTATTTAGTAGCAAATTGAATAGTAAATTGTTTTTATTCTCAAAGAAAGCTTTCAGTGTATTGCTCTAATAAAAAATCCTGTGTATGATGTGTTGTTTTTACTTGGGTATGTTTATATATACAAGGTGAGTCCAAAATGTATCAAGACTAAAGCTGTATTTCACAAGACAGAAATGAATAATGAATAAAATGTTAATTTTTTTTTAAATAGTCCCATGAAATTCAGTACATTACATCAATTTTACCATTTGTTGAATAGAAATGTTTTTGACAAACTGTGTACTCATGCTAAACTGAATTGTTTGAAATAGAACTGATTATTTGTATAAAAATGGATTTGAAGTTGAATAACCTGCAAAAAGTGATATGCCATAAAACCCAACCAACCTACCAACCATTGATTGAAATACCTCTGAAATTCAAAGGGAATTTTCAATGGTGTTGTGGTCAATGTGCTGGATTGCAATATTATGTTCTCTTTCTGAGTAATTCCCATGGGGAAGGTGTGAACCCATTTATCTACCCAGCCATAGGTTAAATGGTACCACTACTGTCCTTTTACAAGGATGGATTTAGTATTAAATAACCCAATAAGGTTATTATACCATTAAACAAAGAAACAAAACCAAATTACTTCCAGAAATCTTAACCTTGAAAAATATTTTCATTTTGAAAAATAAGAATCGTTGAAAAAAAGCTACGTCTAGTGAGTATAGAGGATACTGCATTTGTGCAATCCTGTAATTCACCAGAAAATGCAGTGCAAAATGAATCAAGATTGGTTTCATTATTATTTAAGGAATTGGCACTGCTTAGTCAAGATGGCAATTTTGATAAAACTTTATTAAATAAGTTGCTCAGCTATACTCATCTTCATTTGAATTTTAAAAAGACCTTCAGTTTCAGCAATTCTTATTCACACCGTACATATATATATATATATATATATATATATATATATATATATATATACACACACACAATCACAGAGAAGTTAGGATTGTATAGACACTTGGCATTAAGATAACATAGGCAAGAAATTGACCGACACCAAGCACTATTGACTGTTTCTACGTTAACCTAACTGATATATATTCTATATCTCTCATATTAGCCCCTCTTTATGAATAAATATATCCATCTATATTATTAATATTAATTTATATATATATAATGCGAATTTTAATAATAAAATCTTAAATGAATGAAAAGTCTTTGGGGAATCAAAGTAATTTGTTTAAGTAGGTAGGAAAATTATTTATGTTGCGTATATTTTTGTTATTCCTGCCATTAACTGAGGATTGCATTTGTTTGTTTTCCAGGTTCTATTGTCTTATTCTTGAATCAGAATTTGTTTTTTTTTTGTTTTGTTCTTTTTTTGTAAATGTCAACTGTAGGCAGCATTCATCAGGGAACGGAGCAATAAAAGTTATGTGAACACAAAACACACAAATATGTGTATCTGTTTAAGTAAACAGATCTTCAACAATTCCTGTTGTGACTAGAAATAATGATAATTATAATAACATCAAAAATAACAAAAAGAGCCAATCATTTTTATGGCTACCTCTATTTCCTATTTGATTGTGTTACCAGTCTGCTCGTTTTTATTGTGTCTCAAATTCCAATGAGAGAAAAAATAAAAATAGTTCTCTATTTTTCTTCTTCATTGAAACATTTAATAACAACAATGGTTTCCATGATGACATTAAGATATTAAGATCATACTTATAATACTCACTATCAATCCATACACACTATATATATATATATATATATATATATATATATATGTGTGTGTGTGTGTGTGTGTGTATTATGTTGCTGTAATGGCTGAGCAGTTAGATACTATGTCTAGCATAAAGTTAGGTGGATTTTTATCCAAACTTGAAGTGTCCTACATGTCTAGCCACACTGAAGAGTTGTGATACAATGAAACAGTCTGTCTGTGGATGACAATATATATGCTCCCCTCCCAGGGGTTGAGTACTCAGCCACATATGTAATGCAAAGCCCTTCTAGCAAATTGAGCACTCTGGTATTCAATAGGACAAAATGTAAACAAACAAAAGTTGATAGATGACGTGTTCCATGATGTAGGTTACTGAAATGGCTGAGCAGTTAGATACCATGTCTAGCATAATGTTAGGGGGGTTTTGATCCCAGCTGGTAGCATCCTGCATGTCTAGCCACACTGAAGAGTTGTGATACTATGAAACAGTCTATCTGTGGATGACTATAAATATATATATATAAGGGTCATTTTAAAAGTTTTAAGCCTCACCCAGAAAGAAAATCCATAACTGAACATTTTATTTGTTGAAATTTCTGAGATGAGGCCTGATAATTTTTATCACTTAGGGTATTCAAACTATTGTCTTCATCTTCATTGATATATTCACAATGTTTCAGCTGATGCATCCATCAGCTTTTTTTAGGTGTTTCATGTCAAATTCAGGAGACCACACTGAACATCAAACCTAACCCTTTATTTAATCCATGGGGGTTGATTGTTCTAATTCCAATGACCAGGTATAAGGGTTAAGCTATTGTAAGAATTCTTTGTTATTTACCTGTTGTTGGGATTGAACCTGCTATCTCCTGATGATTTCACTTAGAAGTATTTTTGAACCAAATGCCTATATCCATTGTTCTATGTGTCCTGTTGGATAATGCAGAGGAAATTTTTGGTACTTATAAACCTAATGTGCCCATGGTGTAATGGTTATCGTCGCAGGATATGGACACGGCGACATGAGTTAAAATCCTGGACCTGACTGACTGCATTTCCCATAGTACTAATACCCTTGGGAAAGGAATGAATCCAATTATTCTCCCTCCAGCTATGGGTAAATAGTAGGGCAGACTAGGTTCTTCAGCCTTGGTGAGGCAACTAGTCTAGGAGAAGGAAAACTCTGAATTCAAACCTGTTAAACTCCGCTTAAAAATTGACCTTGTGTCCTATCCTGCCTGAGCAGAGGGGTTGGTAGATATGATAAACCTAATGTCTCCATCAACCTATGAAATACTATTCAGTACTATTAGGGATGTTTTTTATTACCTTAGCACATACTGCATTTTTTTTCATCAAGCCTTTTTGATTATTGGTTCCCACATTGTATTCATCTCTCTATACTTTGTCTACTTAATAGGTCACATTATCCCCACAAATGTGATGCTTCTTATTCTCCAATGTTCTATCAATCTAACTTCATCACATAAGAGCAGATGGCTTCCCTTTTCTTTCTATATATGATCAGCCATAACCTAACTTTTCTACGTCACCCCAACATACAGCTTTTTGATGTGCTTCTGACCTCACTTTTAGTGGGTGGCATGTTTCACCTTTTGTATACTTTACAGCAACTGCATGGGACAGGGGTGTCCTCGTAGTGTAATGGTTAAAGCGATTGACTGCGGAATCGTAGTACGTGAGTTCTTACTCCAGTCGTGCTATTACATTCACTTTCGGGCAAATACCCTTGGGAAAGGTATGAACCCCCCTATCCTCCCAGCTATAGGTTAAATAGTACCACTACTGCTCTTCTAGGAGAATGGCTTTGGCCTTAAATAACCTAAAAAGAGTTGATATGCCATTAAACAAAAAAAAACAAACCAAACCTGCATGGGACAGACTACATGCAATTCTTGTTCATGCTGTATTCTGTTGGGGGCTTAACTTGGCAGAGATATTTTCAAAGAGTTGTGCCACTCCTGAATATTGTTCTGATATCATATGATCTACATATCTTTTGAATCTTTTTGGCTTGGCCTTTGACATAGAACAGACAGATGATGGTGAGTTTTTGGGTATACTGGGGACAATGGAGATCCTATTGCAAAGTCCATCTTCTTGTTGGTATATCTCAAACCCCATAGCAAAGTAGGTCATTTCCACACAGAAAGTCAATATCTCCATTAGGTTTTATTTTGGAATACAGGTGCATCCTTCCAGTAAGAGGATCTGCAGTCAACTTATACCAGACCACTATTAGTGTCTCATCAGTGCGTACCCTTGTGAACATGCTTACTACATCTAGACTCATCATCTGGTTGGAATGAATGGGTGCATTACTGATTTTTTTCCCACAAAGTGAGTGGAGTTCTTGATATACGATGAGGACTTAGCCATTAGTGGAGTGACTATCTCCACAAGGAAGTGGCTCAAAGGTTGACATGCTGAACCTCTGTTACCGACTCGATGAATCTTAGGAAGGCCATATATTTTTGATAGCTTGCTGTGGTGTTGCATTAGGTGTGTATATTTCATTTGTGGTACAAGATCTTTGTTCTTACTCAGGATCTGTGACCCATACAAAGGTGATTGGTATGTGACAAATGTAAAATCTGAGTGAAGCTTAAAACTTTTTGAACACCTTTCATATATATATATATATATATATATGTGTGTATGTATAAGAGAAAGGTGTTTCAGAAAAATTAATACCATTTTGTAATCTAATTACTTGACTGTTATTCAAATGATCTCAAATTTTAATAGCATGCGTAGAAACAACTCAGAAGCCTATGTTTAATGTTTTTTTTTATTTTCAGGAATTGAAATGCCGTCTAAACATTAAGCATAGTATTTTTGGTTGTTTTTATATATTCTGCTAAAATTTGAGATTATTTGAATGGAAATAAGCAAAGTTAATACATTAGAAAATGTCACCAAATTTTCTGAAACAACCTCTGTGTGTGTATATATATATATATATATATATATACACAGAGTCTTGCTGGTAAATATCTTAATAAATAGTCTGTCTCTCTCTATCTATCTTCTCTGCCTGTTTCTCTCTATCTTCTCAGTCTGTTCCTATGTATCACATCATTTTGTTTAAAAAGTCTGCATAAAAGTTCTTTCCTGATTTGATACAGAATTTTATACATGGTTCAATTTGAGAAAAAAGAACAAGTGCACTAAATATACATTTACTCTAGAAGTTGGAAGAGCAATGTGGAAAAATGTATGTTTTCATATAAAAGATCAAATTTATTTTCTCTACGACAGAATTTAAGCCATGTGCCAAATAAAATACTTCATTGGGTATTTTTTTTAAAAATCTTTAACTTCTTTTTTAACATACTTTGCACATTGTTATTTACTAAGCTTTGCTTAGTTGTGGTACAAGGCCAGATGTATATGGCACCCAATGAGATTCAAATTCATTTGTAATCATTTGATGGCTTGCTAACCGTTATCCTATGTGTATCATGTTAACACACTTTAAACACTCATAAACATACACCTTCAGAAATATCAAGATACAGATATACTTTGTGCATGATATAGAAATGTTTGAAAGCACAAACTAAAAAATTATACAATTCTGTTGCACACACTACTTTACACCCTTATACACTTAACAGAATGAACTTGCAAATTTTTTTGACAATTCCATGATTTGCAGAAATTTGAGAAATGCCTTATTTCCAAAATAAGAGCCAAGTCAGAAGAGTTGGTATCAACTGAAGAGAGAAATGCTATGGAAGTGAAGTATTGCCAATGCTAGCTAGACCATTGTGAAGGCATGTTCCATTTTAAGAGAGAGAAAGAGAAAAAAAATCACACAATGACTCAAATCCATTAGAGCTGCCTTCTAAAGAATTGGTCCTAACATTATTTGTTTGTCATGTGTCATGAGTGATTGCCTGAGATGACAATTACAACATTTCATTCTGATCAGGGACAAAGAAACAACAACAATAACAATGATGATAGCATTTTTGGAGATGCAGCCCTATTATTATTAGTAGTAGTAGTAGTCGTAGAAGTAGTAGTAGTAGTAGTAGTAATAATAAAGATGAAGAATAAGGAAGACAACAATGAACAAAATAAAAAGAAGAGGTCATAATGAGTACAATACTATGAACATCACTACCAAAGACATTTCTGTTTGTATTTTTATTCAGCATCGTGATGGTGGGAGTGTTGACAAAGCAAATAAATTTAAGCCCTGACAATGATCAATAATTGTTATTGGGTCAATAATATTAATAAAGAATTAATTCATTAATACCAGTGATGTAAATTATATAAACTGTTGTGATTTTTTAAGCTTTTAATGATAATTACACCTTTTTAATTGCCCATTTGGCTGGGGCTGTAGAATACACGGCACCTCTGCAGAGGGGTAAGACTCCCACCCCAATGAGTGTCCTGGTTATGACACTAAACAATCTGATGGCAAGGTTCCAGTGATGCTGTGACTTGGGGGAATGTGGAGCACCTCTTTATTGCCATTGTTCCCAGATTCACTCTGGCCCAGAATGGTAGTACCTGATAGGGCCTTATCTATGGGTTAAATAGAACTAAATGGCATACTTATGCTAAACTGAATTTTTTAAATTATAATTGTTTGACTAAACTGAATTGCTTGAAATCGAAATGTTTTTGACAATTAAACTGTGTACTCATACTAAACAGAATTGTTTGAAATAGAACTGATAATTTGTTTAAAAATGGATTTGGCATTAAATCACCAGATGTTGATATGCCATAAAATCCAACCAACCAACCAACCAACCAACCATCTTTTTAATTTTTACAGTGTGAGTCTAAGTGACCATCAATATATACATAACATCAGCATTCAGGAAACTTGGAAATAAGGCAGAGTAAATGGATGCTACATTGATCCTTGGAGAATGGGTAGGCCGTGATTTTGCTTTTTTCTTGGGCAGAGTGTCAAGATACTCTGATTCTCAAAAGAAGTGATGATTTATATTAAAAACATAAGTATATTTGCTCAATTGGCTGGGGCTGTAGAATACACCAACTGCACCCCTGCAGAGGGGTAAGACTTCCCCCAATAAATGTCCTGCATACAACACTAAACAATCTGATTGTGAGGTTCCAGTGATGATAGAGCTTAGGGGAATGTGGAACACCCCTTCATTGCCATTGCTCCGGAATGGTAGCACCTGATAGGGCCCTATCTACGGGTTCAATTGAACTAACTGCATACTTATGCTAAACTGAATTGTTTCAATTAGAACTGTTTGACTAAACTGAAAAGCTTTAAATAGAAATCTTTTTGACAATTAAACTGTACTTACATTTAAACTGCTTATGCTAAACTGAATTGTTTGAAATGGAACTGTTTTTGACATTGAAACTGTACTTGCACTTAACTGAATTGTTTAATATAGAACTGTTATGACATTTTGTATAAACAAAATCTGTACTTATACTAAACTAAATTAGCTCCATTTGACTAAACTGAATAACTTGAAATAGAAATGTTTTTGACAAACTCTTTACTCATGCTAAACTGAATTGTTTGAAATAGAACTGATAATTTGCATAAAAATAGATTTGGCATTAAATAACCAACAAACTTGGGTCCCCTTGTTCATTTCTTAAGATGATGACCATTACACCACAAGATTTTGAGATGTACGTGTGTAGGTAAATAGTTATCATATATATGTATTAGAATATACTTTTTGCTCAATATTATGCAAGGAAAGCACCCATGGTGTTCTGGATAATGTGCTGGATTGTGATATGAAAATGAGTTTGAACTCCTGTCACACAATGATGCTCACTTACAGACTAATTGGGGAAGAAATGAACTCGTTTATTCCTCTCACCTATGGATCCAATATTACAATTGTTTTTCTACAGAGATGACTTGATATGCCATTAAACAAAGAAACCAAACCAAACCATTTATCTTATGTGGCTACTATACTAGTTATAATAATGGAAATTTCAAGATGCAAATAATTTGAATTATAGAACAAAATAACATTACAAAGAAAAATCACTATGAATAGTAATTGAGAACTAGTGTCTTTAGAACAAACTAAAGATCCTGTTCACAAACAGCTTTTAAACTTTAAAATGTTTCAAAAGTGATGAATATTCATGTGACTATCACATCTTGTTTAGTACATAACATGAGGTTATTGCATATGTTGTATATTGACCTTCGACCCAGCCAAACATGCCATTCCAAACAGATGCACCGGAATGGCAGTTATGGGAAGAAATCGTGTAGGTGGGCTTGGCTGACAATATGAGACAAGGTAAAATCCCATGGTACAGTCATAGACTGATGCACCGGAAGAGAGTGACCTGTGAACTGCATGACAGTTATTTCCGCATGATGACAATCAAACATGCCATTCCAAAGATATTAGTGGGTGATTGAACTATTATATAACTTGGTGAAGACAGGAAGTCAGTGAGTTTGGAGACCAGGCCCATTGGTGACAAGATGTGGTCGAGAAAGCCAGCATCCAGCAGAGAGTGGGCCCCCAGGCCTCTGGTTGAGCAGCCCTGGAGAACGAGAAAGACACAACGCTGATGGCCATAAGAGTGGGGGGGTCAATATATTGCAGTTCTGCTCGGTCTCCAACTCCATCTCAAAATAAAACCTTGAGCAACTCTTTTGAACCCTTTCAATAAAGTGAGAGGTATATTTTTCTAAGAACTGTGTCGCTTGTCTTCATTGCCTTGTCATCATTATCATTGTGTCGTTGTGTTCTGCATGAATCTGCATATGACTATACAACACATATAGGAATGTGCATAACAGATCTTATAAGTTTTTAGTTTGCATGTGTTTTGGAATATTCTCTATTTTACAAGAATTTTTTTTGTCTTGAAATGTTTGAATATATGTTTATATGAACCTAGTGGTGCAACATCATATTTCTACCAAAAGAAAAAATAGTCGGGTGAGTCAGTAGTTTTGCAATATTTTGGTAATGGGATGTTCAGTTCAGTTCGACAGCTGTGGATGCTTTTCGCAAGGTCATTAAGATGATAAACCAAACTGGACTGAGAGATGCCAAACTCAAAATAGACTATATTGTACGTTCACCTGTGCAGTTTTCAAATCACACACAAGGTGAAGCAATGCACAACATGTCAGTATACCAACCACCTCAATACTACCAACCACAGTAGGTACCTTCCACCTCTTAAACTGCTTCAGCCATGAGATATAAGTACCACAAACTAACATGTCCCAAAATATTGCAAAATGTTTGCCTTAAACACTTGTTTCACTTGTGATTAGGAAAGTTAACATTTCCCAGTTTTCAATCTTTTTAACTAAGTTTGGTTTCTTTGTTTAATGGCATATCAACCTTCATTGGTTATTTAATGACGAAGCCATCCTTCTAGAAGATTAGTAGTGGTGCTATTTAACCCACCTTTGGGAGGATAAGGGGGTTCATACCTTTCCTAAGGGTATTTGTCCAAAAGTCAACATAGCACAACTGGAGTTCGAACTTGCTAACTACAATTCTGCAGTCCACGAGGACACCCACCTTTTTAACTAATTAGATCAATTTTGCTCATTTGAATTTCTATATTAGGAGAGAATTTATTGATCTTAATGGCATGTCAACCCATGTAGGATTATTTTATACCAAGAAATTAGTGAATCATGTTTGTTGTACCTTCATGTTAACATTTTTTTGTGCAATTGTTTCTTAAGTATTTTTTGCACACAATCATATCACATAAAATATTCCTACCTAATAGATATAATTTGCACACAGTTTTATGGCTTATTGATTTATATGAGGAATATTTACTTTAATATGTATTGTGTATAAATATACACTATTACGTATTAAAGTTGTTAAGCATGCAAGTTATCTCCCCTGATACTCTCGAGAAGAGAAGGCGTTATTCGGGGACTGGAAGTAAACAAACGGCCATATTGGTTTATGTGAGAGTAAGAAGAAGGGTGTAATAAAGGCGTCTCCGTATGCAGAGTGTTATAGTCTGAGTTCTTTGTTTTTAACAATGTTAGCAGAGCTAAAAGACACTATGGCTTCAAAATATTTTCCCCCACCCGCATTGTTTAAAGATAAATACAGTACATGGCGGAAAGAAATGAAGATATGAGAGCTTGTAACTTCACTGGATAAAACAAAAAGAGCCATCATGATGTTTTTGTCATTGGAAGGAACAGCCAGAGTAGCTGTTTTGGAATTAGATACTGCGGTTCTTAATTCTGAGGATGGAATGAAAAGGTTATATGAAAAACAGGATACACTTTTTCTGGAAGATGTAAACCAGTCTGCCTTTCAAGCATACGAAACATTTGAAAATTATCAGAGTCCACCTGGGACATCATTAGAAGATTTTCTAATTGAATTTGGCTGACATGTCGCCAAATTAAAAGACTTTAACATTCTTTTACCAGAACCCGTACTCGCCTTCAGAGCACTAAAGAGTTCCAATATCCCCCTGGATAAAGAGAAATTGGTCAAAGCTACTGTCAGGGAGTTAATGCTATCTTCCATGTCAGAACAGTTACGGAAGATTATGCATGGGCATTCTTCTAGCGATTCATCACCCAATACTTCACCTGTCGTGGTAAAAAAACGAAATGGATATTGTTAACTATGCAGAAAATAACCAAATGGATCCTACTGGAGTATATTTTGGCTGCTCCTCATATCGACATGATTCGCATTTTGATAATTTGTGAGAAAAGAGAAACCACGCTGGAAGGCGACAGGGATATAAAAATAAAACTGTGCTCTGCTAGCATTGTTAAAAATAAAGAACTCAGACTATAACACTCTGCATACGGTCTGCGTATGCAGAGTGTTATCATCTGAGTTTTTTGTTACACCCTTCTTCTTACTCTCACATAAACCAATATGGCCGTTTGTTTACTTCCAGTCTCCGAATAACGCTTTCTCTCTTATCGAGAGTATCTGGGAGATAACTTGCATGCTTAACAAAAGTAACTATTCCTATCTAATAATAAAAATCATTTGCTAGCACATATGCTGTTGAGTATTCCATTCTAATGTAAATAATTTGTAGACAGTTATGATATCAAGTAGCTATTAATTTAAACTTATTCTCTTTGATTTCTTTTTGAATGATTTAAATAGATTTCATTAATTGATTGATTTTAATAGTATGTCTTGGGTTTCTGGTTATTTTATGTCAGGTGGTTAGGGAATCATATTCATTTATGTTTATACTTACATTTGTGTTATTGTTTAAGAGGGGTTTTTTCACATTGTTATATGGTATCAAATATTCCTATCTAATATAAATAAATTGCATTGAGTTGTATGTTTTCAAATATTTCTATCATATACAATTAATTTATCAAAAATTATATGATTTCAAGTAATGGTTTCTATTTAGTAAGAATCATTTTGTTAAGACATGAAGTTACCTCCCCTGATACTCTCGAGAAGAGAGAACATTATTCGATGACCAGAAGTAAACAAACGGCCATATTGGTTTATGTGAGAGTGTAAGAAGGACGGGTGTAAGAAGCCGTCTCCGTATGCAGAGTGTTATAGTCTGAGTTCTTTGTTTTTAACATATTTGTTTGCACTCAGTTATATGGTTTCAAGTAACTCATAATAATAATCCTAAATAAACAATAATAGCTTTAAGTTGGAATTTTTAATACAAACAGTTGACAATTATATGGTATCAAGCATTATTATAGGGTTATTTTATGTCTAGAGATTGCCCAGTCGGTTGGGGCAGAATAAACCAACTGCTTCTCTGCAGAGGGTTAAGACCCCCACTTCTAATGAGTTTACTAAACAATCTGATGGTGAGGTTCCAGTTATGCTGGAGCTTTGGGGAATGTGGAGTACACCTTCATTGCTCCCAGGTCCACTTTGTCCTGGAGAGGTAGCACCTGATAGGGTCCTATCTGTGGGTTAAATAGAACTAAACAGTGTATTTATGCTAAAGTGAATTGCTTGAAATAGAACTGTTTTTGAAGTTGAAACTGTACTTACACTGAACTGAATTGTTCGAAATAGAACTGTTTATTTTTACAAGAATGGATTTGGCATTAAATAACCTATAAAGGTTGATATGCCATAAAATCCAAACAAACAAACAAATGCTTTGAGTTTAGGGAGTTATATTCATTTTCTGTTCATATTTACATTTTTTGTTTAGTTATTTCTTGAGATTTTTTTTGCACACATTCCTATCTAAGATGAATAATTTTCAAACAGATCTATTTGATTCATAGATAGGACCCTAACAGGTACAGCCAATCTGGATCAGAGAGGACCTGGGAGTAATTGCAAGGAAATGATACCCTCTACTCTCCAGACCTCCAAAACCTGAGCTTCATTATCAGATGCAGTTTAGGGTCATACCCAGGACACCCATGTTCATGAGGGACAAAATATACAGAAATACAGTCAGCATATTCTAATCCCTTCTGATATGGTGTTGAATCCTACAATTCTCAATATATTTATATATGTTGTATACAACAAAAAACAACAATGCTGATGTATAAAAATATAATCTGCTTGTTTTCTTTTTTTTTTTTTTTTTACCCAAAATATATGTACAGGTAGAGTAAGAGAAATGGCTGAAATGCACACACTCAGGGGTGATGGTTTTTCAGTGAAACCTCTCTGCCTTTCTACTTCCAGTGTCTGACCCTTCTAGCATGCCACACATACAACTTAAGCAGTATTTCTACTGGGGCATCTGTGTCCTGTTCATTTTAAGAAACAGCTCTATTTCCTATTATGCCACCCATGCAATTTACATAGCATGTCAAAAAGGGTCTTTAAAGTCAATATTCTACAAATATATATATATATATATATATATATATATAAGATGCTTAGATGAAACAGTAATTTCAAATTTTATAAATCTAATACTTCCTCAAAAATAAATACAAAATACAAAAAAACATACATAGATATAGAGATGATTATTTAAATCATTAAAAAATATACCAGTATTGGTATGTTTGATGAAAAGAAAGATATTTATTCAAGTAATCAATCACCTAGGAGTAATATTAGCATTAATTTATTCATGGTATACTAACACTGAACACAATGAAAAAAGGCAAGATAAACACATTTCTACATACAAGAACATTTAACCTTTTATATACATAATATATAAGGAGTCACTCTTAGTGTTATGCTTATCATCATAGGAAATGGACACAGTGACCAAAATTCAAATCCTAAACACAACTGCATTTCACATGGTGTTAATACTTTTGGAAAAGGTATGAATCCAACTATTCTCCCTCTGACTATGAGTAAATTGTAGAATGAACTAGGCTCTTTAAGCTTGGTATGGCAACTGGTTTCAGATATATAAATACCAATGGTATTAGGAAAAAAGACTACGCAGACGTCTCCCAAAAGCTGAAAATATACTCAAATTGACATACCATTAAAAAAACCACAACAACAAACAATACTTTCGGAATATGCAGATTTCGTTTTGCTGAAACCCTCAAGTAACTGTAAAGAGAAACTCTTCAGATTGCAACTGATTTTTTTTTATGGACAACCTTCCTTATTTGTCACAATGTTTTGAATTTATTAAAATGTGAATGTTATTGATTTGTCAGCAAGGAATGTGAGGATTTTAAATTATGTTCACTCACATGCAATAAATTCATCAGGGGAACCAACTATTGGTTGTGAGAAGATTTCTGTGACCACATCACTCTTAACATCAAGCCACCTTACTTCCAAGATTGCAAGCCCTTTGTGTGAGATGCAATTGAGTAAGACTAACAAAACTGTGCAACACTAAATGTAACAACAGCATTCACAATTTTAAACAAGGAGACTATCAGAAAGGCTTGCAGGACATTCCAAAGTCTTCTGGAGGTCATGGTTGAAGATAATGGCAAATTCTTTGAATAGAATTAATATCTAGTAAATTGCTGTCTAAATTATGCTAAAATGAACATAAGCCAGACATCTCCCTTTATCAGATATATTTACCAAAATTACCTGAAAATTTCTTGAAATACTATCGTCAAATATAATATGGTAACCAAAAATCTTTCGACCACCCTGTTGACGGAACTTAGAATATGTTGATTTTATCCACTGCAGAAAGGTAAGACATGCTCTAAAAGTGGTATCCTTGATATGACACTGTTGTGGACCAGTAAAAGGTCTGGAAGAAATACATGAACTCAGGATTACGTGAAACAAGTATATTGAACAAAAGTGTAAATACAGCATAGGTAAAAGAGTGTTAAACATCAGTCTGACTGCCAAAGTCTTAGGCTGGAGTTAACTTAACACTGAGATGAATATTCTCCCGGTATTCATAGTAATAGAAAGAGTTCATTATAGTCCGTAAGGTATGTAACATAACAGACACTTTTTAACATCTAATGGAGAGACTCCAGTTCTGGAAATCTGAGTACTGTAAATATGCTTCCATAACCATTATTCCTAGGTCTACGCTGACTTGGAGTGGTAGTATCTGCTAGGGTCCCATCTATGGGTCAAATAGATCTACTTGAAAATTATTTGAATATAATCGAACCCTGTGCAAAGGAAAAAAACCCAAAACACCGACAGAAAAAAATGTAAATTCGAATGCCATATTCTAATCTCTAGGCATAAAATAACCCCAGATGGTTTGACTCTCAACTAAAATCAATCATAAGTGTATTGATAAGAATAGTCATAATGATATCAAGGTAATAAAATAAGATTTAATAATAATAACAACTTATATTAATTTTTTTTTTGACCAAGCAAATATTTTCTCTGAATAGATAGGGCTATCTGCATAAAAAAGTAATTTTTTTTTATAAAAAATGTAACATTGAAAAAAAAAAAAAAAAGAAAAGAAAAGAAATCAGCTATTAACCACCATCTTTATTCTATTCACCTCTGTACAAATAATGCCCAAACACTCACCCAGCCCTGAAACTAAAAAAAAATAAAAAAGATGAAGTAAAATTTAAAAGAACTAAATTGAAGATTCTTGAGTTCTATAAGAAATGGCAAATTAAGCAGAAATAAATGGATTAGCATGCATAAGAATGTTGCATTTCAGTGCCAACTTAAATTCCTGGACTTGTCCTATTAACAGGTAGACAATAGCTGTTGACCAGTCTCTGCTATAGGCAGCCATGGCATCCATTGATGCAAGCAATAAAGATTTTGCAAGCCTATTGTTTGGGTTATTAATGCTCAACTCATTCTGTCCTAGAGTTGTTGCTATTGATCATTATCTTGTGGGGCCACAGCTTCCATGACTCATGACTGCTCTCTCTTCATTTTAACCTGCTGACATTGTATTTTTATTCAGTCTCCTTTTTTTTTCATATTCTTTCTATCTTTTCTTTTTGCTTTTCTATCAATTTTTATTGTTTTCCATTACTTTGTCTTATTTTTTACTGGAATAGGAAATTCTTTATTTCTGCATTTTTTTGGTTAAATACATATGAAATTTTTAGGAAATGAAATGGAATCTTTCTGCAATTTCTTCTCTTTCTTGTCCGTTCATCCATGTTGCTTTCTGTTATTTCCCTTATCTTTAGTTTTCTCTTTTTTTTTTAATCATTTATTCCCTCCCCTTTTTGATGGTGCCTTATTTTCATTAATTTTTCATTTTCATTCTCGCTGCAGTTCTTTCATTTTTTTCTTCATTTTCCTCTTTCATGATCTCAAATTTAATACTCCTTTTCCTTTTTTTAGATTTATTTATTCTTCTCCTCAACATTTTTCTGTCAGTTAATTCTTTTTTCTTTCTTTGTTTTTTTTTCTTCCTACTTCTTTGTTTCTATTTCCATTTTTTCTTCCTTCAACATTTTTTTCTCATTTTTTTTCTTTCTCTTTTCTTTTCTGTATTTGTTCTTCCATTTTCCTTTAATGCTTTGATACTATATTCTTTTTCTTAACTTTTTTCTACATACTCTGTCATTCGTTTTTTTTCCTTTTTCTTTTTTGAATATTCTGTCACTTTTTTATATTCTTTTTATTCCTTCTTTCATTTTACACTTGTTTTTGTATTCCTTGTTTTAATATTTTCAAACACCTTCTCTTCTTTCTTTTTCCCATTATCATCCAACCTGCTCACTACTTCCACCACCACCACCACCACCACCACTTTTAACCAGCAACATGCCCCATTTGCGATTCCCTGCAGTCCCCAGTGGCTGCCTGAGAAATCAATTGAACATCTTTGTCCCCTTTTCTCTTGAATATTTTACTGGGCATTTCAATGGCCATTCTTTTTTTTTTCCAAGACTGGAGACCATAGCACATCACATTAGCTACAATCTTTCCTGAATATTTCTGTAGAATTATGCATTTTGTCTTAAGTTCTGGGATAGGAAGACAATGATTTGAGTCCCCCAGCCATTGTTATGTGTATCTCTGTCTTTCAGTAATTACAAAATAATGAACAAACTAAGCAAGGAATTAAAAAAAAAGACCAACAAAAACACAGTCTTTCACGGACATTTTTCTGTTTTATATTTTTTTCTTGCATTGGGAAAAGTGAAAATGTTTTCCATATGTTCAGATTTGCTTTCCAATGACAATTGTTATATCTTTACACACACACACACACACACACACGTATATGCAGCAATGAAGGGAAGAAGAAATCTTTTCATTTATTTTTTTGTGAATGCAAATATGCCTATGTATTCTTCTATATGAGTAATACATCCATCAATATATATATACATATATCCATACAAAGAACACTCAGAAAGAAAAGACTCCCATTTATTTCCATTGAATGGGCTCAGGGTGCCCAGTAATAGAACTTATGTATTTATCCAACCCCTCCACCACTGATAGGGTGTGACATAAGGTCAAATTTCAAGCTAAGCTAAGTTTAGTTGGTTTGGAACCCCAAGTTTTTCTTCAAGATTTTCCATGGGTTTAAGATCGGTTGCCAAACAGGCTAAAAAACTGGTCTGCCTAACTATTTACCGGTATCTGGGTTGGTGGGAGAACATTGGGACCAATGCCTTTTCCATGTGCATAAGCATGAAGTGTAACACAAACAGCCTCATCCAGGGTTTGAACTCTGATTGCTGATTCCATTTCCAATGACTTTAACTGTTAAACTAAGACTGCTTCCAATGTGAGCATAAATCTATATATATATGTGATAGAAATATGTGGAAAGTTGGATAAATCAAACACTTAACTTAAATTTAGATGTGTGATTTTTTTTTGGCTTTATTTCATCTTCCCAAACTTCTATAAGACAGAGACTGTTTTCTGAGATTTTCAATTTAAAAGCATGTGAAGACAGTGATGGGGTTATAGTTGTAGCAGGAAAATTTGAGAGGGATTTGAAGTCAAATGTATCAGGTTTCATTAAAGATTTTTTGTTTTGAAATTGGAGAGAGATTTTAGGGAGCTGATAAGAAAGAAGTTGGGAAGGGTTTGCGTGAAAGGGGTTAGGGTTATAAATCTTTTCATAGAAAAGATATTGACTATAATGTGATGTCACAGAAAACTGTCTATATTGTGGTGTTTGGGTTGTAATTGGGGTGAGGAAGGGCTAAGAGGAAAATGATTTGGAAAAGCAAAAGGAAAGGATTCTCAAAAGTATGGTGGCACAGAATGAAAAAATGTTTTTTTCCCCAATCCAGTTTCTATTTTGATTTTGTTTTTTGATGTTATGTTTGCTGCAATCTTTGCATGGGATGGAGTATATGCCTGAATGAGAATTGGTTTCATTGTTGATCCATTTTGTGAGGTTTTTAATGATTTGTGATGTTGTTTGTATGATTGATATTCCTAATTTGGTTAGCTTGTCACAGAATGTTATGTTATGTGTGTTTTTTGGAAGAGAGATCGGTGTATGGGTAATAGGGATAGTGGGGTTGGTTCTTTTTGGTTTATTTGATGAGTATATCTTAAGAGCTTTTTTCTAGCATTTAATATAAAAAAAAATTGGGTTTGCGAGAGAGCAGTGAGGATGATTCCTTGGATGAAACCTTTGGAAAAGTCAGTGTCGCAGTTTCGGTAGTTGTTAAGTGTTGTGTTTGTGGTGATGTTTTTGTATATGCCTGTTGCAAATTTTAGTCCTTTTGGTGGTGGAGAATTGAAAGTTCGTTAGGTTTATGACCATTTCTGGGCATCCGATGTGTTTCCATTTACTTTCATCCAGGAGGCTGGAGAGTTGGATAGCTTGTGAGAATGAGAATGGTTGAAATTTTCTATCATACAGTGGAAGCTTAGGGCAATTCTGTTCATGAAGTTGTGGAGTTTATGCAGTTGAAGTGACAGTTGGTTGGCTTCGTGAAATAGTGCTGTGGCTTTGTGGTTTAGAAGGGTTTTAGATGTTTCTAAGGGTTCTTGTATGTGGCGTAGAAAAATGTGAGGCAAGCGTTTGTATGATTTTATGGGGCATTTGGATATTACCTACTCCCCAAGACATTTTTTTAGAAAGACACTTCTGTTCTTGTGAGAGTGAGCTGCAATCAGAGCACTCTGAATATGTATCCCACAATACCTTAATGAAGAATTTGAGTACATCAAACATTCCCTCAAAAAGATAAATACCGAAAATTTTCATATTATATGCTAGAAAAAAGCTCTTAAGATATACTCATCAAATGAACCAAAGAAAAGCAACCTCACTATCCCCATCATCCATAGACCAATACACACACACAAATACCTCACTATCCCCATCAGCAACCTCACTATCCCCATCATCCATAGACCAATACACACACACAAATACACACACACAAATACACATAACATTCTACAATAAACTAACCAAGTTAGGAATACCAGTCATACAAATCACATCACAAACCATTAAAAACCTCACAGACATCAAAAAGTGAACCAGCAAGGAAACAACCTTTAATGCAGATGTATACTCTATCCCATGCAAAGATTGCAACAAACATTACTTCGGCAAAACACAACAAATTCTAGAGAAAAGAATTTATGAACACAATCAATTAAAACAAATGACGATTGAAACATCCTTTTCTATCACATTCAATTTTTCACAAGCCATCCTATTGCCCAGTCAGCTGTGGCTGTAGAGTACACCTCCGCAGAGGGGTCAAACCCCCCCTCTAACAAATATCCTGGATATGACACTAAATAATCTGATGGTGAGGTTCCAGTAATGCTGGAGCTTTGAGGAATGCGGTGTACCCCTTCATTGCCATTGCTCCCAAGTCCACTCTGGCCAAGCATTGTAGCACCTGATAAGGTTCCTATCTATGGGTTAAATAGAATTAAACTGCATACTTGTGCTAAACTGAATTGTTTGAATTAGAACAATTTGACTAAACTGAATAGCTTGAAATAGAAATGGTTTTGACAATTAAACTGTGTACTCATGCTAAACTGAATTGTATTAAAAAGAACTATTTGCATAAAAATGGATTTGGCATTAAATAACCTACAAATGCCAAAAAAAACAAACAACCATACACTGCAAAACATTGTGAAGACTACTAGAATCTGCGGTCATTTCCAAAACAAACCATATAAAACAACATCCAGGTTTTTACCAAATCTCACCACACCGGGCAAAAATTATTCTGAATAAAAACAAAATAAAAATAGAAAACATAGGAGAAAAAAAAACATTTTTTCACTCTTTGCTACCATACTTTTGAGAATCCTTTCCTTTTGCTTTTCCTAATCATTTGCCTCTTAGTCCTTCCTCACCCCAATCACAATCTAGTCACCACAATATAGATAGTTTTTTGTGACATCACATTATAATCAATATCTTTTCCATGAAAAGATTCATGCCAAAACCCTTTTCACACAAACCCTTCCCTACTTCTTTCTTATCAGCTCCCTAAAATCTATCTCCACTTTCAAAACAAAAAAAATCTTTAATGAAACCTGATACATTTGACTTTAAACCCTTCCCAACTTTTCCTGCTGCAACTATACCCTATCCACTGTCTTCACATACTTTTAAATAGAAAAACTCAGAAAACAGTCTCTGCTTTGAAGAAGCTTGTGAAGATGAAGAACGAAATATCACACATCTAAATTTAAGTTAAGAGTTTGATTTATCTAACTTTCCACATATTTCAATCATACGATCAGATTCAGTACAAGTTTATCTTTTCAACATATATATATATATATATATATATATATATATATATATATATATATATAGTCATCCACAGACATATTGTTTCATTTTATCACAACTCATCAGATTGGCTAGACGCACAAGATGCTTCAAGCTGGGATCGAAACCTGGTTGACTTTACTCCAGTTGGAGAAATTAACACTCATTTTCTTTTGTTTATATATACAATCAACTGGCTCATTGGTCCAGTGGGTAGAGTGTTCACCACTGGTCTGGGAGACCTGGGTTCAATTCCAGGTCATGTCATACCAAAGACTTTAAAAATGGTACTTGATACCTCCTGGCTTAACACTAAGCAATATAAGGTATGTATCAAGGGTAAAGTGGAGCAATCCTGGGAAAGGAGTAGCACTCTCCCCTACACCTTGGTGTAGTAGCTATTGAAAAGGGATCCTTCTGGTCATCCTCTTACTTTATATATACACTTAATGGCTACTGGAGTGCTCAATTCATTAGAAGAGCTTTGCATTATGTGAATAGCAACCAGTAATTTCTCATGAGAGTGCTCAACCACAGAGGGAGGAGCATATGTATAGGCACACACAGACACTCAACAAAGTTTCCTATTTATTTTCATGGAATTGAGTGCAGAGTCCCCATGGCCTAATTGCTAAAGTGCTGGACTGTGGCCTTGAAGTAAACAAATTCAAACTCTAGTCAAGCTATTATGTTCCTCATTGGGTGCCCCTTTCATATGGCCTTGTGCCAATCTAAGCAAAAAGCTTAGTAAATTTCCAAGCTATTATGTTCCCTTTCATACAAATACCCTTAGAAAAAGTATCCTTATTGTTCTTTTACAAGAATGGCTTTGGAATTAAGTAACCCATGAAGGATGTTATGTCATTAAAAACAAAGAAACCAAACCACAGACACAGGGTACCTATTAACATTGTTGAATAGAGTAAGTTCTCACCAATAAAGCATTTTTTTTTTACATGTTACTACCACTGGTGATCATTTTTGCCAGAAATGAACAAGAGACTATTGGTAACTATATAATTTATAATGGGAACTAAGTTAGTATATATATATATATATATATATATACACATACATACATACACAGAGTTATGATTACATACAAAGAGAATTGTAAATTGGTTATATATTTATAGATTTCATATAGAAACCTATTTTTCAACTATTCTACATACACCGATATTGCATGAATGTACAAGAGCCGAGAGAAAAGAAATACACTTTTGTTATAGTGTAATTAATCTAAAGAAATCTAATTCTTTCTTCCAATTCTTATCATTCTTTTCTTTTTTTCATTTTAGCATTGCATTTTTTTTCCAATCTTACCAATCCAACAGGCATTCTTTAAGATTCCGGTTTCATTGTTAAAATTCAAGGCTACTGCTTCCTTGGTTACCATTTCCAAAGGATTTTTTCCATTCTATCATATAGTGTTATTATATATATATTTTTTTTTTTTACTGATATTTGCTGTTAAAATGTTTTATGGATTTTACAAGTTTAATGGACACAATACATTACATTATTTGAGAAAGCATTGAGATAAATATTACAATACATTTTATTTGAAATTTTATCAGCAACTTTAAAGATGGAATCACTGAACTTAGTTCAAGTCCTGGTTGTGATGTTACTTAAAAATATAATTAATAATTATTGATGCCTGATGCTTAGGTTTATGGTATGTCAACCCATGTCACGTAATAAATTCTGAAATCATTTTCTTTTTTCTTTCAATCAAACAAATATGGCAGATATTGAACTTTCTGAAAAGAACCAGCTTCCTATCAAAAATGTAGACTGATGTATTTTTCCATACTCGCAATCACTTAACTGTGTGGAAATAAATTTTCTAACTTTAGATAAAGTACTGGTGTTAGCTAAAATAGCTCCAAGTATTACTGTGTGCAAACAAGTGAGCTCTGGTTTGTCTAAAAATGTTAAAACACAAATTATGTGCTTACAATTCATATGTATTTGATATATGTACATAAACAGGATTTGGCATGAAATAACTCATAAGAGGTTGATATGCCAGAAAAAAACCCAAACCAAACCAATCAAACAAACATATGGAAATCTTATCACTCTGATAAAAAGAAATAGAAATTCTTCCAAACTTTTTCAATGCCAGTACAACTGTATAATTTTACTTCTTGGACTCTAATAAAACACCAGGAGAAAAAGCTAGATGGGAACTACACAAGAATACAGCATGCTGTTTTGAATGAATCCAAAAATAGCACCTGTTAGTGGGATTCAAGAATTTTAAGAACTGGTTCTCTCACTATAGGTCCCACAAACAACAGGTTTTCTCTATACTGCAATCTCTAGCTGCAAATCATGCTGGCTGATCTGATATATGCACAAAGGTTGATCTTTAGATTGCCAAATGGTATAGTCTTGCAAGTGAAATTATGAATTTTAGTTATTTTCCTAACTTTAAAGAAAAGATCTAAATAAAAGATTGAGAACACCTGATTTAAGATAACAACTGATTCTCAGGAATCCCATCACTAGGTATCCCCAGAAGTACTCAACTTTTTTTTTGCTACTGGGAGGTATCCTAGCTCTCTGCTGTGGATACTTTAAAGAAAAGGTCTAAATAAAAGATTGAAAGCCCCTGTTTTAAGCTAACAACTGGTTCTCAGGAATCCCATTACTAGGTATACCCAGAAGTACTCAACTTTTTTTTTTTGCTACTGGGAGGTATCCTAGCTCTCTGCTGTGGATACTTTAAAGAAAAGGTCTAAATAAAAGATTGAAAGCTCCTGTTTTAAGCTAACAACTGGTTCTCAAGATGAATTAAATTCAAGAACATGTTCTTCTGAATCAGTGTGAACTGGCTAAATTCTTTCTCTGCTTCTCTCCCATTTCACAAACCATCCAAATAAGATGAACAAGTCATGCTGGGCACTGTTGGAGAAGTAAGAATAACATTCTCTCATGGACTCCTATGCATGGACACACCAGTGTTGGCTGACCAGCAAAAACTTACATTCATAAGTTCTGTGCAGATGCTGGATACCACCAAGAAGACTTACCAAAAGCAATGACCTATTGGGATTGATGTTGAGAAAGAGTAAGGAGAATACATGTTGTAGGTGTGCCTTGATAATGAGGATCTGGTTTCAAGTTTCAAGTAACTAATAATAATCATTTCTAAACAATTATAGCTTCAAGTGTATATTAACCAAATCCCTCTGCTATAGCTGTGTGTGATGCAAGGTCAATTTTGAAGTAGAGTAAAGCTGGTTCGAATTTCAGAATTTTCCTACTTGATTGGTTGCTTAACAAAGTCTGAAGAACTCAGTCTGCCCTACTATTTATTGAAAGTTGGGTAGAGAAGAGATAGATTCATGTTCTGATAATTAATCAACAATAATACTTAATTAAAAGTGAAATGAAACTGTAATGACAGGTTATTTTTAGAATTTAATTTTTCTCATAGAACCATTTTTTATCAATTCATTGAAAGGAACTTGGTTAGAGATGCTAAAATGGAAGCACTTGATCTGTAATAGGAAATGGAAATTTTGACCAAAGTTCAAATCCTGGAGAAGGCTGTTTGTATTTAACATAGTACTGATACCCTTGAGAAAGGCATGCATCCAACTGTTCTCTCGCAAGCTATGAGTAAATGGCAGGATAGACTGATTTCTTTAGATTTGGTATGACAACATCAAGGAAAAGGAAGAATCTGACTTCAAACTTGTGAAACTCTGTTAATAAATTGACCTTGTGTCACATCCTGCTTCTCAGGAGGGGTTGTTAAATATATATTATCATCATGTTATGTTGCTAGCATGGATTTCCTGTACTCTTTCTCACCATTGGTCTCTATAATCCATTGCTTCTGGTAGGCCTTCTAGACTACGTCCCATGTCCATACAGAGCTGTTGTTGATATTTTCTAGTTTTGTCATCAAACACTTGCCTGTCCGTGTGAAGGGGTCCGTGGGAGAACGTTGCTTATAAATTCACCCTTACTTCTCCAGCAGCATCCTACATGTCTAATCCATCTTATTTGGATGGTTTTTGAGATGGGATGTAGGTGACCATACAGCTGCTGTTTTGTAGACGTTGCTTCAAGGATTTGTTCAATATACTGAGGAGGATTCTTGTGCAATTCCTGTCTAGCTTTTTCTTTATTCGCTTAGTCAGTATCCATATGCTAGAATTGATATGACCGCTTTTTTGGAAAAAATTGCGTTTTATTTTATCGGATAAATTTGACTTCCCTATGATCGATAACCTATTGATAGCAGTCCATACCTTACCTAGTCGTATATTGATGTTATTTTCAGTAGGTCATCAAAATAACGTCAATATGCTTCCGAATTTTGTGAACTTGTCCACTAGTTTCAGAGAACCCCCATTTAAAGCGGAGATGACTCCTTTTTGATTAAAACACATGTACTCCGTTTTGTCTGCATTTACATGGAGGCTAATGCTCCCTGCTCCAGACTATGCAACAGGGATTTGGCTTGGGTAGGTGTATTTGCTGGAAGCACTACGTCATCTGTGGAGTTTGCGTCTGTAATAGTTTGTGCGGAGTATCATCTGCTTCTTGCCTTTTTTAGTGTAAAACAATTTTCTTTTGTTAGATCTATCAACAGACAAAATATGTAGTCTAGGCAGATATGGGGCTAATGCATCCCCTTACAGAACACCAGTAACAATGTCAAGGAAGTTTGTGTCTCCATCTGGTGAGTGAACTTTTACTTGCATATTTTATAGAGCATCATTATGGCTGCAAGAGTTTCTTTGGAGAGACCATAGACAAGAAGTCTTTGCTCCAACTTCCCTCTGTGTATGAGGTCACTGATGTTGTTAATCGCTTTCTCCAAGAATATTCTAGTCCCCTTCAAAGTAATATCCTCCGGCTGCAATGCACTTGTTGTACTGTTCCAACAACCTCTGGAAGGCCCCATGGAAGTCCTCTTGTGTGAGCGTGTCAATGACCTTCGTCACAGCTTCTTTCATCTCCTCAATTGTCTCATAGCGACAGCCTCTGAGCTTAGGGAATAACCAAAAGTCACTGGGAGTAAGGTCTGGACTATAGGGATGGTGAGGAACTGTCTTGATGCCCATCTTGGTCAAATAGTCTGTGACAACGATGGAGTTGTGGACTGGTGCATTGTTCTGGTGGAAATGACACTGACTCGATTTGAAGAGTGCTGGCCACTTCCAAAGGAACCTCTTCCTGAACTCCCTTCAAACCTCGACATAGTAACCATAACCCAAACCCTTTGGCCAATCAACTCTGGTGTATTGACTTGCTTACTCCTTCCACATCTCTCATTATCCCTCACAGATTCCCTGCATTCCTTGAGTCTCTTATGCCACTCAAAAACTGATGCTCGATTCATACAAGATAGTCCAAAAGCAGTCTGAAGCATTCCATACATTTCTGTGGCATCTTTTCCAAGTTTAAAACAGAATTTTATTGTATATCGTTCTTCTAAAGTGTCACATTGCAGTTTTGAAATTGACCAGTGGTGACAATCAGGCTTTAGTAGGGTGTATTCCAATTCCTGCTGTAGCTGTTCATTTAAACCTGAAATCCTAAAAATTGGTCAGTCATCTCATAAGATGTAAAGCAATAACATACTAACTCTTTAAGAGTCTACAACAATTTTAAATGCCCATACGAAAAATGTCTGGAAACTTATCGTATGCACCTCATAGTAAAAGTCTAACAAATAAATGGGTCCATAGGTGGCCAAAGTAAGGAGGATAAAAATTTTGTCTTTACTTACATACATGGGTATGTGTGTGTGTATATGACCATAAGTATGGGTCTTTGCTTTCATTTACTCCGCACGTGTGTTTTCTTATGATTTTGGCGACAACGTGTCGCATTGATAAAAGAAAGTCGTATGTCTTTTCCCCTTTGAGTCTTATGGCATGGTTCTTTGCTGTCCGTTTATGACCTCATAGTGTAAAGTCTTTTTGGTAGTAGATGGAATTAACTTTTGGCCGTGGAAGAAATGAATTGAATTGAATGACCGAATAACCTGGTTGATTAAATTCTTCGTTATTTATTCTTTTGGGGGTCACTAAAGTGGATCAAAAAATAGTTTTATTGCGGGTCCTAAAATTCAAGCGCATAGACATTTCTTGACCAATCAGATTCGTATATTAACTTACTTGTTTTAGAGCCTAAAAATTTTCTGTTAATTAGTTTCTGATCTGGATTTTCTAGTATGTTCTTAATCTATGTTTTTAACTGAATGGTTTGAAAAATATAAAATGTAACTTCAATGCTAATGCGATTTTGATCCAAAATTTCTAAATTGTTCTTATGTATGTTTTGGGGGTTGATTATTTTAAGGCTAAAAAAATGTGTATTCTATAAGGTCGTCAAATTTCCTTGTCTTCCATATGTTTGGTGGTCTTTGATTTTTTTTCGTACTATATCGAGTTCTTCTTGAGTAAACTATCCTAGTTTGATGTTTTGTTGATTTGTAATCGGTAACTTTTAATGATCTTCTGTGCAGATTCTTGAAATGTTCTTTCCACATTTTTATTTAACTTTTAATTTAGCTCTGGAGGTACTCTTCCTTTATTTCACTTAATTTAGTGTCTGCCATGCTTTTCAAGATCGTCTTTCTTCTGGATTTCTAAATTTATTGATCTGGTATGAATGTATTCTATTTGTTCTTTTTGATATGCCTTAGTTAGTTCACTTTGTTCCTTAAGTTTCTGTGCGTTGCATTAGTTGCGTTCTTTTTATTACATAGAGATGTTGTTTTCACGTTGTCTGCTAATGTCTCTCACGGAACTCTATGTTTGGCTCTTAGTTTGGTTGTTATGCATTCTGCTGCTGCCTCCGTGTGGGTATTGACGAAGTTTTCATATGCTTTATTTGCTGTATTTCGGATATCTTCTGAAGAGTATCGAATTCATTTCTTTGTGTTATCGTATATTTATCACTAATATTGCTTTTGTTACAGTGTAGTTTTGGTTGTTTGTATCATATTCATGTATCGCAGACGGGACAGCTATGATACCTGAAATATCCAGTTCAGAAAAGCACTGAGTCACCCATGACGTCAGACAACAAAACATCATACGTACATCATGAGTGAACTACAGTTATGAACATACTAACTATTTTTCGAAAGAAGTTAATTCTGCTAGCCTTTCGCATATATTTACCCAACCCCTCTGCTCGGACAGGATATGACACAAGGTCATTTTTTAAGCGGAGTTTAACAGGTTTAAATTCAGAGTTTTCCTTCTCCTAGACTAGTTGCCTCACCAAGGCTGAAGAACCTAGTCTGCCCTAATATTTACCCATAGCTGGAGGGAGAATAATTGGATTCATACCTTTCCCAAGGGTATTAGTGCTATGTGAAATGCAATCAGTCTCGTCCAGGATTTGAACTCGTGTTGCCGTGTCCATTTCCTATGACGATAACCATTACACCACGGGTTCTGCTAGCCTTTTGGAGACAAAATTATATCCACAGAATGAAATATATTATATCTAAAAGTTCCTCTTCAAAGTATAATGAAGTATCTCATGATCACTTATATTTTATAAAGGGACTTCCTGTGTACAGAAATACTCTCCCCAACCAGTGGAGTTGTAACAGCTATATAAACACACAGGCAGCAACTAAAAGCTTTGGCCTGGCACATTAATTTTTTATTGTTGCTCGTTGAATCCAGTGGATGTGGTACATTTCAGCCAGCCGTGTTGTTAGCCGCACGGATCCAGTCAGGTGTGTCCCGTCACTGGACATACTTAAAGGGGGTCGTCTCCCCAGGTTTTAACTCTCCTTGGAGGGGTTAGGTTTATCGCCTGGCGCCTGAGGCACCCCTTTTTAGGGAAATATCGACGGGGTTCAAGGTATTTTTGGGACTGCTGGGCATGTCTGAGCTATGGCCTTGCAACAGTTAGGTATTCAAGTTCAAAGACAGATTCGAAGCCAAAAGGCTCCCAGCTTCAGTTGGGCCACCTTAGCTTGAGTCCAACATACCCCTCCCTCAACCCTGGCTATAATCAACCTTTGGGTCAAGTCCTTGCATGAAGTCCTGTCTGGTGGGAGGCAGTGACAAATAGCGCTGGGCTTAGCCCGGAGGAGAGAAATCTATCACCTCTCCCTACAGCATGGAGTCTGCGTCTTCACCACCAAACCAAGCTGCCAAACATGGGGTCTGTGTCCTTACCACCAGTCGAAGCAGAAGACGTGGATTCCAAGAACCACAGCTGCACAGCCAACCTGACCAATCACAGGCATTTTTTTCCTGACTGAATTATGTGATCCTGGCCATTGACCCGTGGGGGGTTCTTCCACCCAGCATCTGGTGAAGCACACCATTGACTCGACGTTGGGTTCAACAATTTTACTTTACATCTGCTATGCTGCTTCCCATGGTTTCTGAGGTTTAAATTGTGGGTAAAAAAAATCCTCCCTTACCTCGTCATTTTTATTGTCTTACAAATATGTTTCCTTAATTTATATCGATAGTTGTTCACTTGACTTTAAGAAGATTTGATTCTTAAAAGAACTCTTTCATGATATAAAATTACCATCAAAGAGTTGAGCAGAGATTAATTTGAAATTTTAGCTGTTTACTATGGTTTCTAATAAGGGAAAGACTAAAAACATTAACAGAATGGCTGATAAGTATATTTGTCTGGCCTCAGCTAGCTTCAGGCCGGTTGGACCCAGTTAGGTCCCACACCAAAATCTTATCTATTCTTGGCTCATAAAGTACAGAGCATGTTTGATTAAATAGTAAAGACACATTTTGTCTGTATAATTTTATTAAGATCCTTTCGAGTTTCCTGATAAGTGTCTTGGTTTCAGGTTGGAATTGGTGGATGAATTTACCAAAATTGTCCCGAGTAATTTCAGACCCTTCATAGGTCATCATCAGGGGTTGCTTGCAAATGTAAAAAGTGTTTTTTTAATGAGTGTTGAAAGTTTTGGGGGTTTTATAATATAACAAAACAATGCAAACGCAGAGTTGGATAAAACTGAGTAGTTGATGAATTTAAAAAACAGAACGCTATCAACGGAAATGAAATACCATCAAGGAATACAGAATATTTAAAAATAGATTCTAAAAACATTTCAAAACATTGTCACAATTTTCAAAATTAATTTTATTGACTTTAGGTTTTTTGTTTTTATTTGTAGGACTTGTCGTATTTGTAGTCATCGCTTATCAATTTCGTATGCAATTATTGTGGTGTTTTCGACTAGAATTTTTCAAAACTTGGATTTAGGAATAGAATGGGCTGTAATATGTAAGGCTATGGGGCTAGAATCATTAAGGTGCATTGTAAGTTTTCAAGAAAGAATTGTGTATATACACACATCATTAAGCATATATATATATATAGATAGATTTGTTGCCTGAATTTATTTTTCTGAATTTTCTATGTATTATCTTTTATCTATATGATTAATATTTCCCACTAAATTGATAAAGAAGGAAATGAAAATGAAAAATAAACGTTTTGTTTAAAAGTAATGCTTTTTGTCATCATTAGGCAACAAATTTATGGATGTACCAACATGTTTATATATATATATATATATATATAGTTATACTCTTATGAAAGGGATGAATCATTCTCTTCTCCCACCAGCTATGGGTAAATTGTAGGGCAGACTGTTCTCTTTATCTTTCGTAAAGCAATAAGTAAAATCTGAATTCAAGATCAAATCTAATTCAAGTCTAAATGAATGATCTTTGTCATGATTAGGTGACAGTCTTATGGATATACTGACATGTTTGTGAATGTATTTGTGTGTGTGTGTGTGTGTGTGTGTGTGTATATATATATATATATATATATATGCAGTTTTAATGACCTCTTTGTGTTTGTATATATATATATATATATATATATATATATATATATACACAAACAAAGGTCATTAAAAAATTCTGTGTCTCATTCAGATCTTAGAATTATCACATACCTCTCACCTTTGCATAGGTCTCACCAGTACGGAAATTAAGACAAAAATCTGAAATGTTTTTTTCTAATTTTATACATCAAAAATGTGGCTCCTTCTGACAGAGGCTGAGAACTTTTTGAATAACTCCTGTGTGCATGTGTGTGTGTGTGTGTGTATATATATATATATATATATATATATAACCCTTTCTACAATTGTATCTTCTGGTTTTCGTCAGGTGACTGTCATAGTTAGTAAACTTCTGGTAATTTTAAATCAAACATGTTATTCAGTCTGTGTAGTTTTGGTTCCACTACCTGTTCATAGAGGATATCTTTGTTTCAATTAAATCTTTCTTGTGGCATATCATTTGTCTGCCTAATCTATGAAAACAGAGTATATGACTTTTTGCACTTCCCAATTGAGAGATTGAACACACAACTTTAAGGTAATAAATATGTTCTGCCAACACTTTTAAGACTATTGTCATGTGGTAATGTAAAGCACTGAAATTAATGTCTCTTGTCTGCCTCTTTAATTGAACCAGAATATATGACCCATAGAGTAATTATTTAGTTTGAAGCCCAATGTCCTTTCTTTTTCATTAAAGGCTCACATGTTATTAATTCAGACCAAAATTTTTAGCTAATAGTAGCCATATTCTGTTAATCCCATAGACCAACTCGATAGAGTCCACACACACACAAGCCTGTCGGCAGGGTTCAGAATATATCTGCTGTATCCCCTAAAGAGAGATAAAACTACTCTGAAAGGGGTGTCTTGCATCCAGTGAGGTTTCAGTTCTAGAGGTCTGGGAGTCTCCCTTCATTGTCATTACTCTCAAGTCTACTCTGACCAGACGTACTAGAACCTGTTGTGTCTCATCTAGCGTTCGAATTGATCTGTTTCCAAAGCATTAGTATTCAATAGGAAGGTGTTAAACTATATAACTGTGCAAACAAATGAGAATTATTAGATAAGATTATTGATCTTATATCTGAATACTTGAAACCATTTAACTGTATGTAAACTTCTACAGAGATAACTTTGGCATTAAACACTTTACAAAAGTCCAGTTGGCTGTGGCTGTTTAATAAACTGACTGCATCTCTACAGAGGGGTAAGACCCTCGCTAACAAGTATCCTTGATATGATATTAAATAATTTGAGGGCAAAGCTCCAGCCCTGGACTTTTAGAGAATATGGAGCACCCCTTCATTACTATTGCTTCCAGGTCCACTCAGGCCCAGATAGGGTTCTATCTACGGGTCAAATAAGTAAAGTTGGAGACCTTAGTTATGGGTGACCCAAAGGCTCCCTTTTCAATATCTACTACACTGAGGAGTAGGATAGGGAACTACTCCATTGATGCTTACTCTTGATCCTTACCTTATAGTACTGAGTGCTTAGCAAGGTGGCATCAAGTACCATGTTTTGAGTCTTTGGTATACGAGGTGCATAAGTTTACAGACTTTTTCGTATGGGCATTTAAAATTGTCGTAGACTCTTGAAAATTCACTATGTTATTGCTATACATCTTATGAGATGACCGACCAATTTTTAGGATTTCAGCTTCAAATAAACAGCTACAACAGCAATTGGAATACACCCTACTAAAGCCTGATTGTCACAGCGGGTGAATTTCAAAAAGGCAATGTGACACTTTAGAAGAACGATATGCAATAAAATTCTGTTTTAAACTTGGAAAAAATGATGCCACAGAAATGTATGGAGTGCTTCAGACTGCTTTTGAAGCATCTTGCATGAATCGAGCATCAGTTTTTGAGTGGCATAAGAGATTCAAGGAAGCCAGGGAGTCTATAAGGGATGATGAGAGGTGTGGGAGGAGTAAGGAAATCAGAACACCAGAGTTGATTGGCCAAAGGGTTAGGGTTACTATGTTGAGGTTTTAAGGGAGTTCAGGAAGAGATTCTTTTGGAAGAGGCCAGGACTCTTCAAATCAGGTCAGTGGCATTTCCAACCAGACAATGCACCAGTCCACAACTCCATTGTTGTCACAGACTATTTGACCAAGATGGGCATCAAGACAGTTCCTCACTGTCCCTATAGTCCAGACCTTGCTCCCAGTGACTTTTGGTTATTCCCTAAGCTCAGAGGCTGTCGTCATGAGACAATTGAGGAAATGAAAGAAGACTTCCATGGGGCCTTCCAGACGTTGTTGGAATGGTACAATAAGTGCATGGCAGCCAGAGGAGATTACTTCAAAGGGGAATAGATTTTCATGTGTGTAATATCAATAAAAGTGCCCATATGAAAAAAAAGTCTGGAAACTTATTGTATGCACCTCGTAACTTGACCTGGGATTGAATCTAGTCTCTCAGACCATTGGCGAACACTCTACTCATTAGGCCAAACTGTTTAACATTTAAACTGTGTGTAAACAAAGGACTCATGTGAAATCAAATTGCTAGAAATAGAAGTTTTTATAATTTCACGGTGAATAAACGAATGACTGATTTTTAATTGAATTGTTAGAAATGCATAGCAACACTTGGAACTATTTAACTCTGTATCAACTAATGAGTAGTGTTGAAGAGAATTTTTGTGTTGATAAGGAATACTTGAAACTCTTTAACTGCATGGCTAAATTAAATTGTTAGTGTTACATAGTATTGTTTGAAACTATTTAAGCGTGTGCAAATAAAACAGTTGGATAGCAGAATTTGATGTAAACAAATAATCATAATTAAATGGAAGTGTTTGTGTCAGAATATTTGAGACCATTTAACTGTGTCCAAACAATAGTAATACTTGTGTACAAACAAATTAGCTCTGACTCATTTAAAAATGAGGTTACCTACTAATTACTAACTTAGAAATCATATGTATAACTATTTAACTATTTGCAAACACATTAGCTTTGGCTTGTTTAAAATGTTATCCAGAAACTGTACATTTACAAATCATATGTAAAAAAGAGGATTTAGCATTAAATAACAAACAATGGTTGATATGCCATAAAACCCAACCAAACCAAATCATATATGTTCAATATATATGTATAAAGAGGATTTGGCATTAAATAACATTGGTTGATATGCCATAAAAGCCAACCAAAAAATCATATATATTTAATATATATGTATAAAGAGGATTTGGCATTAAATAACAAACAATGGTTGATATGCCATAAAACCCAAACAACAAAAAAGCCACGAAGGTTTATATGTCATGAAAGAAAGAAACCAAAGCATTTAGAAATTGATCAAATTTCAGAATTAAATAACCCCATAGAAGTTGGTATGCTGTTAAATAAATCATATCAACACAAGTTGTCTGAAAAAGAAATATATGCTTTGATGATTAATATTTAGTATTAATATTATTCAAATTTCTTTGATGAAATATCAGCTATCATCAAATCTCAGTAATTCTTTCGTCTTATTTTTTATTTATTTTTGATGGCAGAAATGGGAGTAAAGAAATACTAATCAAAAATCTATAATTGGGAAGTGTTTGTCTGTCTGTCCTTCTCTGACACCTAAAGGGTTTGATATAGAGCTGCCAAATTTGGCATCCATACTCATTGGACCAAGGGGAATGTTTAAAGTAAAAAAATTTTCTCATGGGAAAAGGGGGACTCGCATCCAGGGAGGGTCTTTAACAATGAGCAATAATTAGCAACTTGCTATAAGATGTAACTAAGCATACAGAATTGAAATTTCTAAACTTCAAAAGAAATGAATTAACAAATTGTATAACTGAAATAATTATCCACATTTAATTAAACATTACTAATTAGGTTTATAGGCTGTTCTTCAAGCTGGAAATATAAAATATTTACATTGTATTATAGTTTGGACTCACATTAAAACAATTATATAGTATCATTGCTTTGTTTGGATTAACAATAAAACTTTTATATTGTATTATTGCTAAGTTTGGATTAACACTAAAATTATTACATATCATTAATGGTTAGAGTGTTTGCCAATGGCCCAGGAGACCTGGGTTCAGTCCAAGGTTGAGTCATACCAAAGATTCAAAAAATGGTACTTGATGCCTCTTTGCTTAACACTCAGCATTATAAGGGTAAAGTGGGTCAATCCTGGGAAAGGAATAGCGCCCTCCCTGACACCTTGGTGTAGTAGCTATCAAAAAGGGAGCCTTCAGATCACTTGTGTCTATGCTTGCCAACTTCGCTTTTTTATTGCTTAGTTTGAATTAATAATAAAATGATAAGATAGCATTATTGCTTAGTTTGGACGAACAATAAAACCATTATATTGTATTTTTGCTAAGTTTGGATTAACACTTAAATTATTACATATCGTTATTGCTTAGTTTGAATTAACAATAAAATGATAAGATAGCATTATTGCTTAGTTTGAACTAACAATAAAATAACTTAATCGTATTATTGTTTAGTTAAGACGAACAATGCAGACAGAAAGGGTTAAATTGATAGATCAAATGTCAATTGATTAAATTAAAAATATATCTTGCATCATGGAACAATATCAATTTCATAAGATAAATGATATAATAAATAAAAATAATGTAAGGATTTAATTAATATTTTTCTTTTGTGATGTTTAAGTGTTAATTACTGTTTGTAACTATTGGGTGGATTTTTGCATTGACAAGAAAAATAATAGAATAACCAGCTACACTCCTAATCTTGAACTTTGACCCATCTGATGCCAGGTATATCAACTATTTGATAATGATTTATTCTATAGTTTGCTTGAAGCATGGTACAAATTATTCTATTTTATAGTATTGAATTAATTTAGAGGGCAATGAGAAATAATAATTATTTGAGTCTAATTAATTTCAAAGTAAAACTTCATCATCAGAGACTTTTTTTTTAAATATATGAACATGATGTTAGAAATTCAAATCTTTTGTTACCTAAAGAAATATTGAGCCACTTTAATTTTTCTGGATTTCATTAACATATACATTTAAAGTGCTTCATTGTCAAAAATGACTTTGTTCTTATTATTACTCCTTGTGAGTTTTTCACACCAGCATTAGCTGATGGTCTTTCATTGGACTCTGAGTGACAGAAAGTCTCCTCAAATCTCCAGGACTCTCCTCAATATTCTGGCCGATCTTAATAATGCAGTAGTTGGGATGGTATCTGCTTATCCTCCAACTGCAACTCTTTCAGCATCCTTACCAAGCCTTCCTAGTGCACCAATTACAGTTGGCATCACCATCACATTCCATAGCTTTTACAGTTCTCTAGAAAGGTCCAAGTACTCATCTCTCATTTCATTTTCTTTGATTTTTACTCTGTAGTTCACTAGGACAACAAACTCCACTAGTCATCAAGTTCTCTTTTTGTTAACTATCACTAGGTCTGGTCTTTTGGCCAAGATTTAGTGATCTGTTTGTATCTCAAAATCCCAGAGAATTTTGTGCATCTCAACGGATTCTGATTTGTGCATATACTATAATTTTCCTTGTGAGTTTTTAACACCAGGTTTTTCCCTGGAGTTTGTGTGACAGCAAGTCTCCTCAGTTCTCCAGGACTCTTCTCAGTATTCTAAATGATCTCAAAAGTGCTGTGGTCCAGATAGTCTTGTTTCATCCTCTGAACTCTAATTCCTCCAGTCTCTTTTTGCCCAGTTGGCTGGGGCTGTCGAATACACCGACTGCATCTCTGTGAAGACCTTTGGAGATTTGGGGAAATTGGAGTACCCCTTCATTGACATTCATCCCAGGTCCACTCAGGGATAGCACTTGATAGGGTTTTATCTATAGAACAAATTTAAACTGAGTGCAAACAAATGACTTATGCTAAATTGAATTGTTTGAAATAGAACTGTTTGATCATTTAACTGTGTGTAAACAATGTCTGATGTTTAATTGAATTGTTAGTGATACATAGCAATACTTGGAATCATTTAACTGTGGGCAAAGAATTGAGTAATGTTGAATAGAATTATCAGTGTTAATTAGCATTACTTGAAACTCTTTAACTGTGTACCTAAATTGAATTATTGGTATTACATAACAATACTTGAAACCATTAACTGTGTGCAAATGAACTAATAGAGATGAGAAAAAATTAGTGTTAAATAGGAAAACTTGTATTGACTTCACCGTCTGTAAACAAAATTAAAATTAAATAGAATTATTAGTGTCAGATAGCAATAATTGAAACCATTTAACTGTGTAGAAACTTGCAATACTAGTCTGCAAACAAATTAATTCTAAATTAGTTAAAGGGAAATTACCAACAAACTATGTGTGCAAACAAATGACTGATATTAAATTAGGATATTTATACTATAGTACTTGAAAATATTTATCTGTGTGCCAAAAAAAAAAGCTCAGGTTTGTTTTAAAATGTTATCTTCAAAATATGTTTATAAAACATGTATATTTGATATATATGTATCAACAGGATTTGGCATCACAGAACCTACAAAGGTTGATCTACTATAAAATCAAACCAAACCATCCAGTCACTTTTCAAAGACTTGGGGAGCATTCAAAGTGTCCTTGCCACGGTTATTATCGCTGTCAGCTTTTTTAGCTCTCTGGTAAGATTGAAATATTTGTCGATTTTTTTTGCTTTGTTTCACTTTCACTCTGTTGTCTACTGGAATGGCAAAATCTACTCAATTACAAATTCTTTCTTTTTTCTTAAGACATTATTATCATTATCATTATTATTGTTAGTATTATTATTTGCAATGCTTTTTAATCCACGTTTTACTAAAACTAAAAAGAAAAAAATTAACTGATAAATTATGTTGTTTGGGATGTGCAATTCATATAATTCCCTACTAAAAGATAATCATGAGTAAAGTAAATAAAAGAAATGTTTTGAAGAAATTGGTTGGTCTCACTCTTTGGTAAGGCAAAATTTGACAGTTGAGAGATCAGGTGATCTATTCCATGACTGCGCATACAAGGTTTTAAATCAAGAAATAATTTTATGTTCATTCTTCTTGGTTACATTAACTGTGCAAATGCCACTTTGTACAACTTGTCATTTGTTCAATTTTCCCATTACACTTACAGATTTTAAAAGCACGATCAAAAAAATTGTAGCAGTAATAATAATAATAGTTGCTACAATGTTATCCAAATTGGTTTACATGCTCGTAATTAATATAAGTTACAGTCTATAAACCTATTAAGTTTCATTCCCAAGTTGCTTTCCAATCGTAAGAGTCAGGCAGCAAACGGATCTGTGTTATTAAACTTATAAGATGTCCCCAAAGCATTAGATTATGCAGTCTTTTTTGTTTTTGTAATTTTTTTCATCTCTCATTTTCTTTCTATTTCTCTTTCTTTCCAGTCATAGGAATTAGCAGATTTGTTTCCCACCCTTCAATGTAAAAGTGGCTGTATACTTTTTCAGCTTAATCACATTATCATTATTAGTGTTATATCTGGGAACCAAACAATTTTTCCCAGGACTTTGTGTCTTTGGAATTAAATTCACGCATGAAGTGTGACAACTGTTGACACATGAAAATGTTTCTGTGGAAGCAGAAAATTAACAATAACTTAAGAGGACATACATACTCACTTACATACATACATAGTTTGGAAAAAAAAAAAAGAATGGCAAAAAATTCTTTGCTGGGCCACCCTCTCAGTGGGACTTAAAATAGACCAACTACTACATCCCATGTAGAAGGGTAAGACCTCCCCCAAAAATGGGTGACCTGACTATAACACTTAACTACATCCAGAGGTGAGGCTCCAGTTCTGGAGCTCTGAAGAATGTAGTGTCACGCCATTGTTGCTATTAGTCCCAAGTTCACACTAACTCGGAGTGGCAGTACCGATTAGGGTCTCACCTATGAGTCAAATAGATCAATTTAAGAATGCTTTGTATTAGCACTGGCCTATTTGAAACGATGTGTGGGCAAATTATTTGTATTAAGAATAGTTACTTGAAGTTATTATTGTTTACAAAGGATTATTATAATTATTGATTTGAAACCGTATACATGGTGCATTCAATAAGTTTCCAGACTTTTTTGTACAGGCATTTAAAATTGTCATAGACTCTTGAAACTACTTCAAATTCTTAAAACCATATCATTTTTAAATATTACTAGTATTAAATAAGAATACTTTAAACCATACTTGTGCAAAACATTTGGATTAAGAATATTTATTTAAGTTATATGGAAGCATGCTAATCTTGATTATTATCATCAGAGGAAATGGAATTGGCATCCAGAGTTCAAATCCTGAATGGAGCTGTAAGCATTTCACTTTATGTTAATGTCCTTAGGAAAAAGCATGAATCTATTCTTTCTTTCCCCAGCCCTAAGAAAATAGTTGGGCAGGTGAGGTTTTTTAGCTATGGTTAAGCAACCAGTCTCAATATAATAAAACTTTGAATTCAAACCAGCTTTACTCTGCTTAAAAATTGCCTATAGCAGAAGGATTGTATAAATACATACTTGAACTTATAATTGTTTACAAAAGATTATTATTATTAGTGATTTGAAACCATATAACCACCTGATGTACTTGAAACTATATGATTGTTTGAAAATTATTAGTATTAGATAGGAATATATGATACTATGTAACTGTGTGCAAACAAATTATTATCAGATAGAAATAATTATTTGAAACCATTTTTGTTGAGTGATGATTGCATCCATGCATATTGACGTACATTTCAAAAAATCTTTTATATATTGTTAATTTTGTTCTCAACCAAAGATACCAGTATTCTATTTTACAAGAAATACCAAAGGTGTATCGCTATATAATATATAATGAAAATTTCAATAATACATATACACACACATTTAACTCAACCTGATTGATTGATCGATTTATTTGAATAGCATGTCAACCTGCTAAGGGTTATTTTATGCCTAGAGGTTTGGGAATCATGTTCATTCATATTTACATGTTTTGTGTTGTTGTTGTTGTTGTTGTTTCTAACAAGTTTTTTCTTTTATACACAATTATGATATTGAATATAAATAATTTTTAAACAGATATATTTGATTTATACATGAGATCTTAACAGGTACTACCACTCCAGATCATAGTGGACCAAGTAGTAATGGCAATGAAGGGGTTCTCTACACAACTCAGATATTCAGAACTAGTTTCTTATCATCAGATGCAGTTTAGTGTCTGTTGCAGAGTAGCAGACACCCCTTCAACACTCTACTAGCTAGACTGTCTCATAGCCGTAAATAGCCAATGATTGAGGCCTTTGATGATTGATTAATAAGCTGATATTAAGTTGATTAATATCCGGACTGATCTGACATTGGCTATACAGCATTTTGACCCTCTTCTATTTCTTGTAAGCTCTTGTTAATTGTTTTTAATCTATTGTAGTGTGTTTTTTGTATGTATCCATTAGCACTGGATATTGGTGCTGAATAAATATATTAAGCTCTTATTCTTCTTTCTGTATCATTCAACTCGATGATGTAACAGTGTCATAGCCTGAACACTGTTTTTTTAGGAGGGGATGTCTTACCCCTCTGCAGGGCATACAGTCAGCATATTCTAAGCCCCACCAACAGGGTTGGTAACACAACCTGGTTTCATTACAAATTAAGGAGAAATTCTAGTTTTATTTATAACTCAATGAAACTTGAAGCAAAAGAGATATTAACTAGTTAGACTACATTTTTTCTTCTCTCAATATAACTTCCAATATCAAAGTTTTCTTTTTTTTTTCTTCATCATTTTGTGTTCTTTCTTTCAATTTCTCTTTCTTTATAGCTTATTCTCACTTTGCTTTTTTCTGATAATTCTGGTAAGGAATTTATTTAATTTATTCATTCTACACTAATTTAAAAAATTCCTGTAGCAATATCAACATCATCATATTATAATTCACCTAATGTCTGTCCATCTATACAGCAGAGGATCCACTATTTTTTGTCTGCTTTTAATCCACCTTTCACAAATTGATAGAATCATGCCTTGAAAAAGTTTAATCTATACCAGAAAATTTAGTTCAGACTGGTTTTTAGGTAAGTTCTGTATCTCACCTTTTATATCTTACTGTCCTCCTCATCGTAAAAGGATGTCCATCTTAATGTACTTATCTCCTTTCTTGGTAATTATTATGATAAACAGATGACTCTCTCTTACCATATGTGCTTAGACCCTTAATGTTACAGCTAGGTGTCAAGCTGCTATGAAGAGAGAATTCAATTCAAAGATCACCTACAATAAATTTCTTTTTTCAAAGGTCACCTAAAATGAATACATTATTTTTGAAACATCACATCACTTTTGTTCAAAAATCAACTTCCAAAATAAGTTTTGTTTCTTTCTTTTGTTAATTTCTGTCTATAAATAGTTCTTCCTTTTCTCTCCCTACATATCTTCTCTTCCTTTCTTTTTCTCGCTTTTTTCTTTGTTCCCACCTTCCATTTCATCAAAGGAGACAATAAGCATCTAATGTATAATGTCATCAATTCCTCTTTCTATCTCTCTCATCCCTTTCTTTCTTCTTATATATGCTTTCTTTTTCTATCTGATGTTTTTTGCATTCTTTTTCTTTCCTTCCTTTACCTCATAATCAAAATAGAATAATCAATTATATATCTGAGGTGATAATAAGATGTAACATTTGATCACACATGTTCTTGCTATATTCTAATAATTTTTTGAATGCTACATTAAGATGACACTTATTTTGCATTGTTTTATTTAGCACTGTACTTTATAGGAACGTATCTATGGTGATAATTGTGGTAATACTGTACGTGCATAAATACCTCTTCCAGTTGGAATAAAAAAAAGCCAATAACAATTTTTAAGTTACTCAAGACTGCTATGTATACCATACATCCTTAATTTCAGGGTGAAGTTCCCATGTTGTAGTGGCTATCATGCTGGACTGTACCACTGTAGTAAACAAGTTCAAATTCTAGTCATCCTATAATGTTCACTTTTGGACTGATACCCTTGGGAAAGCCATAAACATCCTTATTCTCCCAACTATAGGTTAAATAGAACCACTACTATTCTTCAAGGATAACTTTGGCATTAAATAGCCTATGATAGTTGATATGCCATTAAACCAAACCAAACCAAATTTTAGATGAAAGTTTCAAGACAAAACTGTTCTTTTGTGCACCATGCAGTACTTTGCATCTTAGATGAAAGATCGCCAGATATGGTGAAAAAATAAATGTACTTAGGATAGGATGAGAAAAAAAGGGGTAGTATACAGTAATACAAACATTTTGCCTAAAAATGTGTCTTGAAAGTATTGGTATTATATGAGGGTCTGTTTTTTCCTCAAAAGTTTTTTCAGTTATTTATGGCATCTGTCAGTCTTATGAGACTGTAGATCTGTGTCTGTGTCACAACACAGGCCTAGATAAGGTTGTATTGGAGATAGTCAGTTGCTTATACTGCTGGTGTTTTTTCATTAAAAACACTGATGTTCAAGGGAAGGGCAAACATGGCATTAATATCACTGTAGGAATTACCAAAATATGGTTGAACATGATGTCAGACTACATTAGGGATTTGCATTTAGAGTTTTTCCTTTTAAGTCAGTTTTCTAGCCAAGTAAAGAGAGCCCAGTTTTCTTTATAATTTTGACTATAACTTTGGGAAGAATGTTACTTAATAGACTGACATATTCTATAATATGGCAAGTGGAGTAGAATAGTTTAAAATGTTTTTAAAAAGACTATTAGATGTCATCTAGTTTGAGTGATATGTGATGACCTAGAGATTATTTGAAAGCTTGGCTTTCATTGGATTTGAGAAGGTCTTATGATCACATGATCCTAGAAATAAGATATCATCAGTCAGAAAGCATCACTGGACAAGAGCAGTTGTGAAATTCTACCTCCTCTACTGACACCACATAAACAGATGATGCAAAATGGTTGTTGCTAAGTGATCAAATAATATGTGCACAAAAAAATGTGTCTAACTCATTAACCATCCCAACACACAACTGAACGAATTTGGGGATCACGGCAATGAATGAGACGACACAAAGAAGATGACAATATAGTGGACAAGAACAGACAGATATGCGACATAGCAACAACTAAAGAGCGAAGTGAGTAGGGTGATTGGTGATCATCTGTACCACAAGAAGAAATGGGCTTTCATTTGAAGTGAGACAACAGTATCTTTGTCCAGAATTTGAACTCGGCTCAGTGTGTCAATTTTCTTTGATGATGACCATTAACTTACCCGTGTCTTCAGCTTTTTATTAATTGAAAGTAAAACTTTAAATGTTACTCTACCTCTTTTTTAGGCATTAAATTCCCGGAAATTCTTTAAATCACTGATTCTCAACCAAGAATTATATCACATTTCTGAGTGAGTGAGAGACCCAAGAAATAGTAGTGATACTAGTAGTCCTAGAAGTAGAATCAAAATATTGTAAATAGTAGAATTTTTTTTTTTCTTGTAACAGGGCCAAAGCGGCAAATTACAAGTCAGAAAGGTCCATGAACAAAAAGTTTGGAACATCTTCTTTTAATCCTTATTCAGATTTTCATTAATTTCTGTATCATTTTAATTATCTATTATATTTATTGATTTTTAATTTTTTATGATAAAATGGCCTGTATAATTATTTCCATTTCTGAGAATGATAAGAATAAACACTTAATTTTGAACAAAGGGAATTCTTCCAAGATGTGCACATGTCAGTACCACTTCATGGTTGCTGCACTTGGACTCTAATAAAACACTTGAAGATAAAACTACATAGGAACTACTCAAAATTGTATGCTCTTGTAAACAAATGGAAACAGCACCCCTAAAAAATAGCGGCTGTACGGCCACTTAGCTCCCATCTCACAGACCATCCAAGTAAGACAAGACATACTGTGCAATGTCTGGACCGACTCATAAGTGATGAATTCCTACACATGGACACATTAGTGTTGACTGACCAGCAAAAACTTATATTTTTTTAGGTCTGTGAAGATACTGGATGCCTTCTTGAGAACTTGCCGAAAATTATGACTGATGAGATTAAGTCAAGGAAATTCATGCTCTTGGCATACATTGACGATGATGAAAGAGCTTGGCAGTAAGTGTAGATATTTTGTCAAGTCTCTACTCACCAAGGACCAATATTAACATAAGTATATCTATGGTATACTAACACTGATTATAATCGATGAAGAACAAAAGAAACTCAATTACTTATACAAGAATACTAAAAAAATTTATACACAATATACATACGGGTGGTATTACAAAGAAAGAATACATGAATGTATCCCAAAGTAGAATTATACACATATCGTTCCATGAATAAGCTGTCAGTAGAAGGGGTACAAGATGGTAAAAAGTAGTGTAGTTAATCTGGCTATTTGGCTTTACCATTCTCTTGTCAAGTCAGAGATAACAAAGAGTTATTGAGAATGGGTTTCTGGAACTGTCATGTGACACCTAACAAATATGCTAATTATCTAAGGGAGATAACTAATTCTAGTATTCCTACAGAGCAGTCAAGTAGTTTAATCTTTTCGTTGCCATGTTTTGCAATTTCCATTAGCTCTTTTTGTCATATTCTCTGGCAAAACCAACTGTTTCAAATAATGTTACATCAACCCCTTCTGTAGGAGATAATTTTTTAAAAACTTTGTTGAGTGAACTAATTATTTTCAGAAAATTTGAAAAATAGAAGGCATTTTTAAACAAGTCAATTAATCAGAGATAAAAACAAACAAAATATGATAAAAGGATCAGCTGTTGTGTATTATAGTACAATAGCATGAAAACAATAATGCCCTCATTTCTAATCAGGATATTTTGCAAAACAAACTTTCGATCTAGTCGGCTGGGGCCGTAGAATATGTTGACAGCACCTCTGCATGTGGATAAAACTCCCAACTCCAATGAGTTTCCTTGATATAATACTAAATTGTGTCACCAGTCCAGGAGCTTTGAATATGGAGTACCCATTCATGGCCATTACTCCTAGGTCCACTCTGATCCACAATGGTCGTACCTGTTAGAGTCCAATCTTCGAATCAAATGAAACTAGTGTCCTGGGTATAACACTAAACTACGTCTTATGGTGAGGCTCCAGTCTTGACGTTTGAGGAATATGGAGTACCCCTTCATTATCATTACTCTCAGGTCCACTCAGATTTGGAGTGGTAGTACCTGTTTGGGTCCCACCTATGGGTCAAACAGAACTCTTCAATCTTTTACTTGAGATAATTATTATTAACCAGGATTGTTTGTATTAAACAGCAATACTTGAAACCATTTAACTGTCTGCAAACTATAAATAACATCATTTAAAACTATTGAACTGTGTGCAAACAAATGATTAATATTAAATTTAATTAATAGTATATAAATAGCAATACTTGAAACCATTTAACTGTATGCAAAGAAATGAGGTCTGGCTCATTTAAAAATAAAGTTAACAACAAATTATTTGCTTACAAATCATATACATATATATATATATGTATATGATTTGTAAGCAAATAGTTTGTAGTTAACTTTATTATGTGGAGGTGCCCGTGGTGTAATGGTTATCATCGTAGGAATGGTCATGGCGACACGAGTTCAAATCGTGGATGAGACTGATTGCATTTCACATAGCACTAATACCTTTGGGAAAGGTATGAATCCAATTATTCTCTCTCCAGCTATGGGTAAATAGTAGGGCAGACTAGGTTCTTCAGCCTTGGTGAGGCAACTAGTCTAGGAGAAGGAAAACTTTGAATTCAAACCTGTTAAACTCCACTTAAAAATTGACATTGTGTCATATCCTGCCCGAGTGGAGGGGTTGGTAAATATATATATATAAAAAAGGATTTGGCATTGTATAACCCACAAAGTTTGATATGCAATAAAACACAACCAAAACAAAACAAACTTTAAACAATTCTTCACCATAGAGGGGCCTCCCAACAATTTTGATACATTGATATTGAATTAGTCAACAAGCAGCCTATGGGAAAATACCTCACCTAACTCTACCAGTTGGCAAAAAAATATAGCACTACTATGTAATGATGGCAGGGAAAATGTTTCTCTGTCTGCGATAGAGTTGAAACCGTTAAATCTCCATGAATTTTTATAATAATGTAATGAAATGGCATTTAGACAATAAAATAACATAGTTTGAAATTCAACAATCATTTATTTTACGATAATTATGAAAATTTCACACATCAGTGAAAGGGTTACAGGGTTTTCTTTAGTTTTGTAGTTTTTTTGTTTAATCAGACTTTATCTCAAAATGTATTGATTACATGCTCTCGGTACTCATTAAGTATATTTTGATGACTCTACTGTGAAATTTACTAATAAATTGGTAGCATGATTAAAGTAATACTAAATTCTACAGAGACTTAGAAAGCAAGTTTCCCAAATCAGCATTGTATAAAAATCATTTAACAATGTGCTGAAACATTAATTTTTAAAAAGAGGTTGAACGAAATAAAAGAAAAACTTCTTTTCAGCAATTTCTTCAAATGCTTCCTCTCAGATTTAACATTAAATAGGTCTTTGATTTTTCTTTTAGGCAAAATAAGTATAATGCATTTACCATGTGCCTTTTTATCTTCATGAGGTATATAAAAAGTAGCATGGTACCCATGAAATATTATGGGATTATGTATAGGTTGATAAAGATTAGTGTAGTTTTTGTAACATTCACATATACATAAAAAGAAGAAATAATTGACAAAGAACTTAACAAAAGCATAAATATTTCATTCTAACCAAAATTAATACATTAAATAGAAAATAAGACATGCGAAAGATTTTTACTATCCATAACACTATAATATTGCCTAGAACAGTAATAAAATCGATTTGAAACAAGAGTGTACTAGCCAAGCTGTTACTAAAGTCTTTCTCTTGCTGAAGTCCATTTCCCAAAGAAGTCCACTGACTATTTGTCTACTCTAAGAGCACAGTACCTCTATTTATACTATTTGGAGATTTACCATTTTCATTTACTGGCGATTGGGTTTCCAATGCTAGTGTCTTGCTTTATTCTTATGGGACTGTAGTATATGAGCAGCAAAGCTTGGATCATGATGCTACTTTCTGACTCTTTACTGAGTACAGATGTTGTATATGTGTGCTGTATGTACAGATGTTGTATATGTGAGCTGTATGTCCTGAGAAATATGCCAAATTAAGCAAATAATTTTTATCATTAATAATTTTTGGACTATTGTCTTCATCCTTAATGTTATTTCCACAAAGTTTCGGCTGATATGTCCTCTGGCCTTTTTTAGGTGTTTGTCAAACTTGGGAACCTACATAGAACTTTGAACTACGTCCTTTATTGAATCCACAGGGGTCACCTGTTTTAATTCCATCTGCTATAACCAAGTACAAGTGTTAAGTATTCTTGTATTGTTACTTGCCTGTAGTCAGGATTGAACCTGCAACCACTAAATGATTGTCTCCTTAGAAGCTTAGAGAACCAACACCTATAACGGATATGCTATGTGTCCTATTTGTGAAATGCAGACAGCCTCATCCTAGAATTGAACTTGCATTGCCAGGTCAAATGAATTCATTCAGAAGTAAAAAATATTACAAAGCATAAAATGAAATCAATATCAAGCATAGATTGATTTAAGACAAATATTGCTAAATTTTCTATTATATTGATTTTCTGATAGGTACCATGATTCAAAATAGAAAAAAAACTAAAAGTATGATAGCAGTAATTTTATTCTTATTATTGGATTCATTGGCACCGGTACAAACCAATTAAGGATCTTGAAAGCAATGACTTTTCACATCAAGAGATCATAGATATCTACTGCATTGTGTGTACCAAATTAGTTATTAGCTAAATTTTGATCTAAAATGTTCACCAAGTGATTAATGAAGAAACATTGTTAAATGCTTTTACAAGAAAAGACATTATATTGTTATACGTGCATTTGTTGGGTCAAATAAAAGCCTAGATTTACCATCAGATGTAGATTTTGTGATGTACTTATAGACATCTTTTCAAAATAGTGGAAATGCATTCAGCCATTTTGAATATTTCAAAAACAGGTTGATTACTTAATGTAATTTGATAAATAATTAGAAGGAACTTTACTGCTGATGCATAAAATACACTTTCAAGTGGAATTATTCAGTTGGCAGTGAGGGTCTACTTGAGTGAGTATGGGTATGTTGAGAATGTTCTATTTTTTATGAGGGTAGCATTAATTTAGCAAATTTTGCATGGTGAATTATGAGTGATGAAATGCATTATCTGTCTGAATTTTTGAGATGTGGCTTGATATCTATTATTTCAGTTGTGATTTTTCAGACTGTTTTACTCATCTTTATTGTGATAATTTTTATGTGTCACAACCAAACAGGCAACATTGCCACACTAGACGGGGCCTCTCTGAAACTTGTAGACAAATTCACCTACCTAGATAGTAGCGTCTCATCAACCAAAAAACACGACTGACGAAGGCATGGATGGCTATCGATAGGCTCTCGATCATATGGAAATCAGACCTAACCGATAAAATGAAACGCAGTTTCTTCCAGGCAGCGGTTGTGTTGATACTGCTATATGGATGCACTACATGGACGCTAACTAAACGGCTGGAGAAGAAACTAGACGGAAATTACACAAGAATGTTGAGAGCAGTATTGAACAAGTCCTGGCGACAACACCCCACGAGACACCAACTATACGGACACTTGCCCCCCCTTCACGAAAACTATACAAGTTAGACGAACCAGACATGCGGGACACTGCTGGAGAAGCAAGGACGAGCTCATAACTGATGTACTCCTATGGACCCCTACATATGGCCGTGCAAAAGCAGGACGACCAGCTCGAACTTACATACAGCAACTATGTGAGGACACAGGATGTAATCCTGAAGACCTGCCGGAGGCGATGAATGATAGGGAGAAGTGGCGAGAAAGGTTCAGGGATATCCGTGCTGGCGGCACGACATGATCATGATGATGATTGTGATCATTGGAAACACAACGATTCAACTGCTGTATCCTCAGGTTTCCCTTGATTATCTGAGTATAGAAATGATTCAACCTGGGAAATCATTTTTAAAGTTTGACTGTTAATCAAACAAGACATTCAAGAATCATGAAGGTCTTATTGAAATAATGACGTCATTGTTTATCGTGCCAAGTATCGCAAGAAGCATCCTACGATGAATTCAAAATGTAAAATCCAATGGCATCAGTTATTCCTGATATTTTTGATTTTTAAAGTAATGTATTTTAAAGAGAATATTTGATTTGGCCTTTTCAACTATTGGTTCCCATATTGTGTTCATGTCTGTACTTAGTCTACTTGAGGTCAATGTAGCACAACATACGTGTTGCTTTTTTGAGATGTCTTCTTTTGCAATGTTCTTCCCTATCAACTATTTTAACTTCATCTCACAAGGGTTGATAGTTTCACTTTTCTTTCCATATAAGGTCAGCCATGCCTGACTTTTCTGTTTCCCCTCAATGTTCTGGTAATTTTACTTTTAGAGGTCAAAATAATTACCCAAAGAGCTCCAAGAAACCTAGATTACAAGACAGAGGACAAAACCTGAAAACTTACCTCAGTCTGTCTACTCTATGTCCAAATCTTGGCTGAAAAAACTTTTTAAATATGAAGTCCATATGATATCTGGATAACTTTCAGGAGTGGCTCAACTCTTTGTAAACATCTCCTCTGAGTCAAACCCCACCAGAATACAACATGACCATGAATCGTGTATATTCCATGCCATGCAGCTGTGACAAAGTATACAAAGGTGTGACATAATGATAAAATATACAAAGGCATGATAAAATGTAGTTTAATATTGTTCACTATTATTATTATTATTATTATTTCACTACTTGTGAGTTTTTCTCAATAGTTTTAACTGGTGGTTTTTCACACAAGTCTAATGGCAATCTCAAAAAAGGACTTGTTTTGAAAAGTGAAAGGGATGCTGGAATAAGTGTGTGCAGTCCAAAGGGGCACACTTTGATGTAGAAGGTAGGCTATTTTTATGTTAATATTAAAAGATTGGATCCTTTCCAGACACACCTTCTAAGATTTTGTTCCATTCTGTCTTTATTTTAACCACAAGTAAAAATAGCGGTTTCTTTTTTTTCATACAGTAAAGCCAAAAGAACTTTTTTAACCTAAAATCAATGGAATTTCTCTGTTTATACAATGAAGTAAATAAATGGTGATGTATTTTGTTTGTTATCCTCTTCGTTACTCACTGATTTCATTCCAGTCTGAACATTTTTCAAATGAATCTGATAACAGAAAGACAACAAACTGATACATCTGTATTTAGCCAACCAGCATAGCCCCTATTTTGAGAAAGTGGCCTTGTAAAAGGATATTTTCATGGTCCAAACATTTTAGGTTGTGAAAACAAAGTCTTTTAGTTCTCCATTATTCTTGTGATTCATTTTAGAGATTTGAAAAAAAAATAGTAGTTTGTATTGAATCAAGTTTTATGCAGTACCTGACAAACTATATTTATTTTATTTAGCGCAAGAGGAAAAGAAAAAAAAAAGCCTGTGTTGCTTATTGTTAATCATCAACCATATAAATCAACAAACATTTATTTGACATTTTCCAGAATAAGAAGTTAAGTGCAAATTTGCAAAATTGAAACTTACAGATTTATAACTTCAATTTTAAAATGTATTCACTTAAAGACAAAAGTCTGACATTGTTAGTTAAAAGGTCTCTTTCTTTCAATCTGTATCTATTTTGCTATCTCTCTGCAATAGAAAGTTGGTTGGTTGGTTGGTTGGTTGGTTAATTTTATGGCATATCAACCCATGCTGAGTAATTAAAAAGTGAATATGCTCAGAATTACTAGATGAGAGGTCAATACATTTGGATTATATAGGGTGTCTCAATATGCATGGGACCCGTATCATCATAATCATCATCATCATGTTGTGCCACTAGCACGGATATCCCTGACCCTCTCTCGTCACTTTTCCCTATCATTCATTGCTTCTGGCAGGTCTTCAGGGCTACATTCCATATCCTCACATAGCTGCTGAATGTATGTTCGTGCTGGTCGTTCTGCTTTTGCCCGGCCATTTGTGGGGTCCATAAGAGTACATCACTTATGAGCTCGTCCCTGCTTCTCCAGCAGTGTCCTGCATGTCTGGTTAGTCTAACTTGGATAGTTTTCGTGATAGGAGGCAGGTGGCCGTATAGTTGGTGTCTTGTGGGGTGTTGCCGCCAGGACTTGTTCAATATTGCTCACAGCATTCTTGTGTAATTGCCATCTAGCTTCTTCTCCAGCCGTTTTGTTAGCGTACATGTAGTGCATCCATATAGCAGTATCGATATGACAGCTACCTGGAAGAAACTGCGTTTCAATGTTGTGTTTGTTTTTTTGTTTCAGATTTGAAAATAGTATACTATAAAAACTATTAATCCTTGATCACAAGGCCTTGGATAAGGGAGGAAAAAATATTTTGTGTTATTACCTATTTGGAGACAAAAATTGTTCAAAACTGTATCAAAATAGGTTCAACCCATAAATATATGATAATGATTTATTACTGAGACAAGAAGCCTGAAAAAAGATTGCATGTCCTGGAAGCTGAAATAATCACAATTGAAAAAAAAAATATTGATTTGATGTCTCGAGCTCAAAGGATGGATTTTTTACAGGACATGTTCCAAATGACCACCATTGCATTTGTCTCAGTAATAAATCATTATCATATTAATGGGTTGTATCTATTTTGAGACACCTTGTATATATATGTATATATATATGTATATAATGGCACACAGTTGGTTCTTGAAGATATTAGCTATCATTTAAATGCCAACTTTAAAACTATGATGTATATTTAAAAATATCAAGGCGGAAAATAAACAATGAATGAAATATTTTTTTTTAAATTGTCCCTTTGGCATTCGACATTCAACTTTTAACATTCTAATGCATCAAAGTATCTCTGAAACTGCTTTTTCGACATAATATGAAGCTAAACTGTTGTATTTCTTTTAATGACCTTCATGTTCTCAAATCATATCCAGCCCCTCCACCATGAGCAGGATGTGATACAAAGTCAATTTCTAAGTAGATTATACCTAGTATGAATACAGTTAATTCTAATTCTTTTTATTAGGAAATTCAGGTATGTGGTCCATGATATCATTTATGATACAAGTAACTTTGATTTCTAAAATCCTCTTTGAAGAAGTTCCTTAAAGAGTAACTACATCAAAGAGCAGAAAGCTTTCTCTATGTAGCTTACCTGTGTTCTTGGAGACTTGAAAATATTGTCAACAATCAATTTTACCCTGAAACTGGCTGAATGTTATAAGTTTCTTGTCTTTTTCAGTTATATCATTCATTATTCTAAAATCTGCAGCAGTAACTTCAATAAAGAGTCCCTGGAGTCCTTTTTCCTTTCACAGTGTAAGATCAAAACTGACCAGCGAAATGAAGATTAAAGATTCCTGACTAGCTACTATCTACCCATAGATGATGCATATATAGGGCAATTCATACCTTTCCCAAAGGTTTTAGGGCAATGTGAAATACAAATATCCATTTCATTTCCTATAGCGATAACTGATATGCAATGAGCACCTTCAAAAAAATTTAAGTCAAGGAAATAAAAATTTTCATAATGCTAAGACTAGTGTGAAAAAAAAAAATACTGCACTTGCACAATCCTGTATTTCACTGAGAACTGCTGTTGAAAATTTTGAGACTGACTTCATTTCTTTTGTCAAAATGCCACTGACTTATTGAGATAAAGTCTACACTTGATTACTAAGTTATGAATCTAAATTTTGAAAGCAAAAAAAAAAGAAATCAAGGTTTTATATGCAATATTTTTCTGATCGTACCTTGTATTTTTATTCTGTTTTTAAACTGATTGACATTTCTAAGCTCTATCAGGAGTTTGAGGAGGTGCCTGTGGTGTAATGGTTATTGTTGTAGGAAATGGACATGGCAACACAAGTTCAAATCCTGGACCAGGCTAATTGCATTTCACATAGCACTAATACCCTTGGGAAAGGTATGAATCCAATTATTCTCCCTCCAGCTATGGGTAAATAGTAGGACAGACTGTGTTCTTCAGCCTTGGTGAGGTAACTAGTCTAGAAGAAGGAAAACTCTAAATTCAAACCTGTTAAACTCCGCTTAAAAATTGACCTTGTGTCATATCCTGCCCGGGCAGAGGGGTTGGTAAATATGATCAGGAGTTTTACTGGAGAAAGATCTACATTGCAGGATGTGTAAGGTATCAGAAAATGATGGTAATAACAGATTCATTCCCAGTTAAATAAATGTTTGAGTATTGAGATAAGGCATTGCCATTATTTCCTGAATTGTTTGAACTAATTTCAACATTAGAAAAGCAAATATAAATAAATAAATAACAGGATATATTCTAAAATCCATTATAGCAAATTCTCAGCATTTTGTTGAAAGAAGAGATTTTTAAAAAAATGAATGAAATCCTTCAGCCAGAATAAACTGTGGAATAAAAATTAGCACAATTTTACATCAGTACCTTCATCATCAGGTTGGAGAGGTAGGAACTACAAAACTTCCATCCAAATAGGAACACACTTGGAAAATATTCTGTTTATTGTTTAAAATAGAAAAGTGTATAGCCTGTTGAGCTATAGTAAAATATCTGTTGGTACTCTGTGAGGAAAGGAAGGTATCTGGCTGAGTCCCCACTCACCAAGAACCAATATTAACATTGGCATATTCATGACATACAAACTCTGAACACAACAGAAGAAAAGACATACTAGAACATTGAACTTTTAATATACATAATATACATACTAGTAGTATTAAAAAAAGTGTCTCAACAGTCAGAAATAGATATATATTGTTCCTTGAACAAGCAGAATATGGAATGAGTATAAAAATAGAAAAAAGATTTATTTGATAATGAAAAGTGGAATATAAGTGAGATTTTACTGTTCCTTGACAGGGTCCCAGACAAAGTCTCTTCTGTTCGAGAACAGAAGCAAAATAGTCTGAGAATAAGTTTCTGAGACTATCACGTAATACTTCACAAGGTGTCCAATGGACATCAATTCTCTAAAATAGATAATGATTCATTGTCTCTCTTGATAGAGCTCAGCTTGAAATATTGGGTTTATGGATTCAAAGAGTTTACATAGGCTGATATGTTATACATCTTATACTTACTTAAGAAGAATTAACTTTTTAGAGGAGACATTGTTGTGTAAAAAAACATATCAAAGCATTGCACAAGAAACAACAAACAAGGGCAAAATTTTTAAACATATGTACCATAGGACCAATATTTTGTGCTGTAAAGAAAGAAGTCCGCAGAAAAAGAAATACTCAAACTCGAAAGTAAGGGAAAAAAATATAGCAGTCATTTTTATTCAGCTATGATCGCTGCAACTCGAAAAGTTCATTTTCATTGTATTATTCTCCTCCCTTCCTCTTGATGGTGACAGGGTATGGGAATAAGCGGGCTGTTTGACACACGCCTGTCACAGCAGATAGGTCATAGCAGACTGGGGTAGGACGGGTCGGGGCCTCCAGAATCTTTAACGCACCCATTTTGACAACTGCCTTCAACTCTCCCAAAATCTCATTACTTGTTTTCTTATATAGAGATTTTGGAGAACAAATCGAAGATCCACGAATGTTTGATGTCACTAGTGAAACACGTGATATTACATCTGTGATTATTTCAAAATCACGTCTAACTTTGCAGGTCATTCTGCCTGCACGCGCTAGTGTCGTAACACCTTCACTGATTGACGACTGCGCCCGTCCGTAATATTACACATATCTATATGAGCCCCTTGGTATTACACCTTCTGGATAGAGTGGACGTAAGGGTAATAGCAATGAAATGGTGATTCCACACTTCCCATAGCTTGAGAAATGAGCCTTCTCCATCGAATATAGTTTAGTGTAATATCAAGGGCACCCCTTGGCAGAAGGTCTTACCCTTCTGAAGATAAAACAATGAGAATATTCTATCCCCGGCCAATGATGTAGTATGGGGTTGTTTGATTAAATGTTTTCCAGATAGATTAACTATACTTATTCTGTATTTAGTTAACACAGTTCATTTTCAGTATAAATATATTTATTATATATATGATACATCATCATCATCATGACATGCAGCTAGCAGGGATTTCCCTGACCTTCTTTCGCCATTCATCTCTATCTTCCATCACTTCCAGTAGGTCTTTCAGGCTACATTCTATATCCATACAGAGCTGTGGTAGATAGGTTCTAGCTGGTTGCTCAATACTTGCTCATCCTTGTGAAGGGGTCCAGAGGAGTAAATCACTTATAAGTTCATCCTTACTTCTCCAGCAGTGTCCTGCATGTCTTGTTTGTCTCATTTGAATGGCTTTGGAGATGGGTGGTGGGTGGCCATACAGCTGTTGTTTTGTGGGATGTTGCCTCCAGGATTTGTTCAATATAGCTTGCAGCATTCTTGTATAATTACCGTCAAACTTTTTCTCCATACTCTTAGTCAGCATCCATGTGGAACATCCATATAGTAGTATTGACAGGATCATTGCGTTTTATTTTATCGGATAGGTCTGACTTCCATGTAACCAATAGTCTATTGATAGCTTTCTATGCCTATGCTAGTCACATATTGATGTCATTTCCAGTAGATGAGATGTGGCTTCTGAGATATATCATATATTTTCTGTTTTCTGTATTTTCTGTAATAACCTGATTTATCAATTGACTTATATATAAAATACAATTTTATTTATATGCAGTATCATGCACAAATAAAACTTTTTATGAAAAGTTAATTTTTCCAGAACAAAAGAATATCGTTTTATTATTTTGAGTGGAATCAAAATAGATATTCATAAGTAAAGTTGGTGACCATAGAAGAGGGCAAAATGAAGGCTCCCTTTTCAATAGCTACTTCACCAAGGTGTAGGGGCAGGCGCTACTCCTTTCCCTGGATTGCTCCACTTTACCCTTGATATATACCTTATAATACTGAGAGTTGAGAAAGGAGGCATCAAGTACCATTTTTTGAGTTTTTGGTATGACTCGACCAGGGATTGAACCCCAGTCTCCCTGGCCATTTGCAAACACTCTACAATTGTTATCTATCATCAAGCAGCATTGAAACTGTATGCATTTACCAAACTCTTCTACTATGGGTAGGATGTGACACAAGGTCAGCTTTTTGGCAGAGTAAAACTGTTTTTTAGTTCAGTTTTTTCTAGACGGGTTGCTGTACCAAGGCAAAAGAGACCGATCTACCTAAACTTTTTCTCATCACTTGGAAGAGATAGCTTCATACTTTTCTCAAGGGCATCAGCATGAAGCAAAATGCAAACAGCCTGATTTGAACCCGGGTCACTATGAATAATAGTTTGATACTTAGCTGGGTGCACATGTACTATGCTTTGATCCTATGTAGGAATGTCATGCTGTACTTAATTCCATCATTTTGACACGGACTATTCTTGTTTGATCAGAACTGACTGGCCATTTAAAAACATTGAATTTAGGATGGAAAATTATGAAATGAGTCTTTTTGAAAAAAGTATTCCTGCGTTTTTAGAAGCAATCAGATTTTTAAAGCATGTATTATGATTTTATATATATTCAGAGTAAGAGGAACAGATATTACTCTTTGATCTCAGTCTAAAAGAGGGAGAAATATACTCTGATCCTTAAACAATACTTTGATATTTGGGAGAAATATCACACTACACTTAATTCCATCATTTTTACATGATTTTAAGATGGAAAATTGTAAAATAGGTCTTTTTGAAAAAATATTCCAGCATTTTTAGAAACAGTCAAATTTTTAAATGCATGAATTATCATGAGTCTTTTTGAAAAAAGTATTCCTGCGTTTTTAGAAGCAATCAGATTTTTAAAGCATGTATTATGATTTTATATATATTCAGAGTAAGAGGAACAGATATTACTCTTTGATCTCAGTCTAAAAGAGGGAGAAATATACTCTGATCCTTAAACAATACTTTGATATTTGGGAGAAATATCACACTACACTTAATTCCATCATTTTTACATGATTTTAAGATGGAAAATTGTAAAATAGGTCTTTTTGAAAAAATATTCCAGCATTTTTAGAAACAGTCAAATTTTTAAATGCATGAATTATCATTTTATATATATTCTGTGTAAGAGGAACATATATTTCACTTTGATCTCATTCTGAAGTATGTGGAAGTATACTATTAAAGCATAATTCCAATGTAAGCTTTTTTAACATTTTTGGGGGTTGAGTTACTTTTCACTTTATCTCTTAATCTTGTATATGTACAAGGGTTGTTTAAAAAGTTCTTAGCCCCACCCAGAAAGAAGAGCCAAAGCTGAATATTTTTCTTTTTGCAACATACTACCACTTCTTAGAAAAGAAGAAAATCTCTGTCAATTTCTGTGTCGGTGAGGCACATACAAAGGTGAGAAGCATTCAACAAATCTGAAATCTGGGAAAGGCTTAGAACTTTTTGAACGACCCTCGTCATTCAGATGATTTGGTTAGGTTTCCATTACTTGTTACCAACCTCATAGTTTAATTAATTACTTTTCATGTCTTTTCATTTTTGGTGGGTGACACTGAACACAATCAGGAAACTGCAGACACTTGCCAACAAATCCAAACTGAATGACTACTTTGTACACAAAACCAGCAAAACATGAGTAATGTCATTGCTTTGCAAATTGCCTACATAAAAGTTTTGGTTATTGTTTTTATTTACTTATTTATTTATTTCATTCATCTATTTTTTATTTTAATTTAATTTTTTTTTATTCATTTATTGTTTTTTTGTATCCAGAGTTTTTGTCATTGGGTGTGAGGAGAGAAATACACTGGAGGGATGGAAAAAAAATGTTGACTTAATTTTCTTTTTTTTTTGTAAGTGTTTTCCCCGCCCTAATGTTTTTTGCTTATATATTTGATGACTTCTTTTGGATATGTTTACCTAAGATCTTTTGTTGTTCTTGTGCAATTAAGAAATACATCTATGTATATACATGCATGCATATATAGATATATACTTACTTTATTCTATTTTTTTTTTATTTGATTTTAATTGCAGGTGTTTGGTACTGCTCCTATAGATTCACAGGTAAGAAACCCACTCCACAAGCTTTTCTTTTCTTTTCTTTTTCCTTTTTCCTTTTCTTCTTTTTGATTTTTTTTTTAAATTTACACCCCTGGCATTCTAATGCTAATATTTTGGCATGTTTATGTTCCACAAACACATTCAAAAGCCGTGTTAGTGCTGCTGCTGCTCACAGAAGAGCTTTTTTTTCTTCTTTTTATTTTTTTTTTTTTTTCTTAAGCCTCATGCAATCTTTATCCACCTATAGTGCTGGACAGCATTCTATAAAAGTGTCAACGATGTGTACTGACGAGAGAAGTATATCAATCTAGGCCTGTATGTGCACCTTTGTTGGTTTTTGCCTGTCCAAACACAAGGCCTCAATATATGTCACTTGAGCTGAAATTTGAAAACAAAAAAAAAAAAAATGTTCCTCTTTAAATTTACTGAATGAATGAATGAAATCGTTTTTTTTCCCCTCTCTCTCTCTCTCTCTCTCTCTCCCTCTGTCTCTCCTCGGCACGTTTCAGTAATTTGACTTGTTTTGTGTGAAATAATTGCTGCCATGTAATAAATAAGTGGAGAGAAAACAAGAGAAAAAACTTTCTAAGTTCTTTGACTGGGCAAATTCTTCTTTATTTTTAAATTTTTTTCTTGGATTGTTTTTGTTATGCATAAGAGTACTCAGTGACCGGCTGCTGTTCTAATCAATGTCTGGAATTTTATCTTTTTCTTTTTTTTTTTTTTTTTTTTCAAAGGGAAAAAAAAAAGAAAGAAAAACTTAACACATCATTTTTGCTAAACAAGTACAAACATTATTTTCTTTTCATTATTATATATTTCCTTTATCATCATATCTATTTTCTCCTCTGCAAGTTTATGACATTCATCGATAAATATATTTATATATTCTTCAAATATGCATTACCTGATGTCTGCATTAATAAACTGCAAAAACTATTTGTCAATTTTCTGAAGACAACCAAAAAGTTTGATGTCTAGCTATCAACTTTTCTATGCATATTTATAGGAGTTGGGTGAAGATTTTAACATAAGAATAGATTTGTTCTTCATCAGAAAGTAAAGGTTCTCATTGAGAAGACTGTCTCTAACAATAAACAGTAATTAGTGAGAAGCCATGTTGCTGCAACATAGTATTATTCAGAATTTGAATTTCCAAATTTCAAAGTTACTCTGCCAAAGAATAAGATCTCCCCAAAAGGGGTCTCTTGGGTATAAAAATAAACTGCCCAGCTCCACTGGGAATTGGAGTGATAGTACCTGTTTGGGTTTATCTATGGATCAAATAGATCTGTTTGAAAATTCTTCATATTCAGTAAGACTATTTGCAAAGAAAAAAAAAACTCTTAAGAAAGAACAATACAAAAATGTAAATATGAATATACTAGGAATGCAATTCCCAAACCTCAAGGCAGGAAATAATCATGTGCCATTAAAATTAATCAATCAGACAACCAAATTTCAAAAGAAAACAACAAATTACTTTTCATGCTAAAACATATTCATTTTTAATTGAATATTAGTTTTATTGGTCGTCTTTAAAACTGGAGATGTAAAATAATCGTATTTAGTTATGACCAACAATCCAGAAAAAAACAAACATATCTAAATCAATGAGTCTCACAAATTTTACTCTCTTAAATCAAGATATGTTTCTTGATAAACCTCTTTATCATACAGAGCGATATTTATAAAATGATATAAGAATATAATTAGTCAATTTCTTTTCTTTTACATGAATTTATTTTTATAGTAGCATTTACTGTTTGTCAATGGTTTTGTAATTAACAGCAAAGACTGTGAAATAGACACTGTGCAGAAAAATAAAATAATTATAAAGGATTATTTCAATCCACAACATGATCGCTGTTTGGAAGAAACTGCGTTTCATAAGCAGCGATCATGTCGATACTGCTATATGGATGCACTAAACGGCTGGAGGAAAAGCTTGACGGCAACAACACGAGACTGCTGCGAGCAATATTGAAAAGGTCTTGGAGGCAACACTCCACAAAGCAGCAGCTGTACGGCCACCTACCACCCATCATGAAAACTATCCGAGTTAGATGAACCAGACATGCAGGACACTGCTGAAGAAGTATGAACAAGCTCATAAGTCATGTACTCCAATGGGCCCCTTCACATGGCCGAGTAAAAGCAGGACAACCAGCTCGAACCTACATACAGCAGCTCTGTGAGGATACAGGGCGCAGCCCTGAGGACCTGCCGGATGCCATGAATGATAGGGAGAGGTGGCAAGAGAGGGTCAGGGATATCCACGCTGATGGCATGACAAGATGATTTCAATCCAAATTTTGATCTCTTACTCCACATCATCTTGTCGACAGGGCTCAGAATAAATTAACTGTATCTCTCGTAGAGGAATAAGACATGCCCAAAGAAAAGAGGTGTCCAGGTTATGATGCTAGACTGCATCTGATTGTGAAGTTCCAGTTCTGGAGCTCTAGGAGTATAGAGTACTCCTTCACTGTCATTACTCCCAGATCCACTTGGACACAAGAGTACCTGTAAGGGTCCCATCTATGGGTCAAATAGATCTGGATGAAAGTTATTCATTGGATGATTTTGTTTTGTTGAAAATACAGCCATTGTTTCAAATGAAGGAATCTTAACCTGTTGAACTGGTTTATTGATACAACTCTCCAGTCACTACTAAAAATGTTATCTCTTTTATCAATTCAAAACAAAAGAATTTTGAATAGAAAAAGGTTTTATTCCTTTTAGCAATTTAATTCTATTAAAAGTATTTTCCAGAAATTTTGTATCCAGAACCACAAAATATAATTAAAACCATTTTTTTCATATTCATTCGGATAAAATTTGGTTCTTCCTGCATTATATTCCTGTTTTTAATTCTCAAAATGAAGGGATAGAAATAGTTCAAATATTTATGAACAATGATGGAGGGAAACTAAGTATAAAAAGAAATGAAGAAAAGATCTTTCTCTTTTATAATGGATATTTGATAACGTTAGCGTTTCATTTACAGTAATATACATGTAAGAGAAAGATGAGAAACAGTGACCATATCACACGCATGTGAGCCCCCCACACACACACACACAAATATAATATATAATCAATCAATCAATCAATCTTACACCTCGTTGACAGGTACTTCAGCTCGTATTTTTATATTTGTTACCTGCTAAAACATGCTGAATTTTGCATTATTGTTTTTTAATTGCTTTTGGTTTGGTTTCTTTGTCTAATGGCATATCAACCTTTGTGGGTTATTTAATGCTAAAGTCATCTTTGTAGAAGAACAGTAGTGCTACTTTTTAACCCATAGTTGAGGAGAATAAGGGATTTCATCCCTTTCCAAAGGGTATTTGTCCAAAAGTGAATGTCATCGCATGACTGGAGTTTGAACTCATTACAATTTCTCTCGCTAGCATGTTACTCACAACACCCCAGGGACTGATCTCTCATATTTTGGGTGGTTAAGAAGCTGGTTTCATTGGTTTCTTGATTTAATGACATATCAACCTTCTAGGGTTATTTATCTGTCAAAGCCATCCCTCTAGAAGAACAGTAGTGGTACTATTTAACCAATAGCTGGCAGGATAAGGGGGTTCATGCCTTTCCCAAGGGTATTAGTCAGAAAGTGAATGTGATAGCACAACTGCAGTTTGAACTCACTTACTACAATTCTGCAGTCCATCACTTTAACCATTACACCATGAGGACACTCCCTTAATTGCTTTCATTTCATTAAATTCTATTAGCGTTAATTATATTCTCATATTTTGTTGAATTTTATTCCAGAAATAGAAGTAAAAAGTAAAATTGGTAACCATAGTCAAGGATGACTCAAAAACTCCCTTTTCGATAGCTACTACTCAAAGGTGTTGGGGAGGGTGCTACTCCTTTCCCAGGAATAGAAAAGCAGTATAAAATAGCAAAATTGCCAAAAATAATGGAAAACTTTCTGCTTTTTTTAATTTTTACTGTTTTTATTTTCCATCCAAACATTCCAATTGCAATTTTTCTGCTCTGCTTGTTTCATTTCTTGTGCCTTCAATTAAAAAAAGTCACAAGAGCAGTTATATTAAATCATGTAACTGTCTATAGATTATTAGTATTTGCTTGAAACTATAAAACTGTGAGCAAATTATTTGTATTTGATAGGAATACTTGATATCATATAACTGTGAGTTTAAGACTAATGAGAAGAGTACAATTAAAAAAAAAGGAGTTGATATTGCCATTGAACAGATAATCTAAATCAAATATGTGTGTGATCTTTCTTGGCCTGTCCCTCATCATCAGGGACATTAATCTACAGTGAGAGACATCACTGGCAGTTAATGGAATGATGAACCCAAAACATTTTATGTTAGATTTACTTGAATGAACAATTTGTATGAAAGCTGCCACTTGTAATTTTCTCTGCATTCTATATATTTTTCTGTGTTCCTACTTCTTTGATCTCTGATATCTCTCTCATTCATATCCCTACTTACACTCTTTTTTCTCTTCTTCCTTTCTCTAGTCATAAGTTTTGATTGCTGACCAATTCATATTGACCATTGTTTATACCAACATTTTCTACTGAGACCAAATCTGTGAGGCATTATCCAAGTCAGATATGCTCCTAGTGATACAGGTTCAAATGCTATTAAAGGTAGCTTCTTTATTTCTGATCAATGCTACTTGCTTAATTGTCAATATCTTGAACCCCTAAAGATGACTACCCTGGGGGTAGAGAATATGCCAACAGAGGTAAGAGACCAACACTCACTACAATGCTACCTGTAGGCCATAGGTAGCAACCTGTTATATTTTAGGATGGGATCCTGATGAATGCGCTGTCCATGACCCAGGTAACAAAGAGGTCAATGACCTGCAACACTCTACTTTGACTCTTACTGTGCTAGAGGTACAGTCAGAGAGACCTGATTTGGTTAATCGCCTGGTCAAGTCAAGCCCAAGCACCTATAAGATTGTCCTGACTTTATTCTTCAAATTGCTCTTTTAAACCATTTAACTATGTGCAAACAAATGATCAATATTCAATTGAATTATTAGTGTTAGATTGCAATACTTGAAATCGTTTAACTATGGAGAAATAAATGATTTATACTAATCAGAATAATTTGTGTTAAATAGCAATATTTGAAACCATTTCATTTTTGACAAACAAATGAGTCCTAACTCTTTTAAACTATTCACTTACAAATCATAGATACATACATATATATATATAGAATTTAGCATTTAATAACCATCAAGGATTGATATGCAATTAAACCAAGCAACCAAGTTAACCTTGAAGATAACAGAAAACCAGTTTAATACCACAAAAATGGAAATGATTAGCTTTGAACTAGTGACTTTAGCAACTCAAGTTTAGTTTCCTCAATCTGTGTTTGTTGTGGGGGTATATCATGCAGCCAACACAAACCTTGCATATTCAAAGATAGTGTGCAATTTGAATTAGCTTTTAACCTTTTTTTAACTCATTGGCATCTGCTGAGGAGCTGAAAGTACACTGCCACAAAATTACAGTGCAACAAAAGTCATATGCCATTCAAATTTGAAGATCATATCAAAGTACACTGCCATAAAAGTCATATGCCATTCAAATTTGAAAATCGTATCAAAATACAGTGCAACAAAAGTCATATGCCATTCAAATTAGAAGATTCTATCAAAGTACACTGCCACAAAAGTCATATTCCATTCAAATTTAAAGAGTGTATCAAAGTACACTGCCACAAAAGTCACATACCATTCAAATTTGAAGATTGTGTCACTATACTTGAACCAAAATTTTAGGTTCTTATTAAGACAGAAGTTATTGACTGTGAACTTCCATTACTACTGAGCAAAGCATTCTTGAAATAATTAAAAACTATTTGGGATTTAAGTCATGACAATGTTATTTTGTTTGGAAGAAAAATTATTTCCATTTCACATCAAGAAGACATTACTGCATATTAAAAATGGTACTGAAGATAGCTCTTTTGATCTGAAGATTTGCCAAAGTGATGAGATCCTGATCCCTCAAGTCCAGTCAACTGGGATTGTAGGATACACCAACTGCATATTTTAAGACACCCACCAATGTGTGTTCTGGATATGTGTGTTCTGGATATGTCTCTAAACAATCAGATGATGAGACATCAGTCTTGTAGTTTGGGAAAAGAGGAGTACTCCTTAATTACCATTAGTTCTAAGTCCACTCTGACCAAGAGTGATAGTAACTGTTAAGGTCCCATCTACAGGACAAATAGAAATATCTAATCATGTAAAATGACTGATGTTTAATTGGATTGTTAATATATTACATAGCAATACTTGAAAGCATTTAAATATGTTCAAATGAATTAATTCCTTTCAATAGAGTCATGAGTGTTTAATAGCAATAATTGAAAGCATTTAATTATGTGCAAACAAATGATAAGTATTACTTTAGGTGGATTACTTGATAAATAGAATTATCAATATCAAATAGCATTATTTGAATCCATTTAACCGTCTGAAATTAAGCTCTGGCTCAGTCTAAAAATAATGTTACCTACAAATTATTTGCTTACAAATCATATCAATATATTTCATGCATACATGTATCAATAGTATTTACGAGGTGCATACGATAAGTTTCCAGTTTTATTGATAGTACACACATGAAACTCTAGCCCCCTTCAAAGTAATCTCCTCCGGCTGCAATGCACTTGGTGTACCGCTTCAACAACTTCTGGAAGGCCCCATGGAAGTCCTCTTGTGTGAGCATGTCAATGATCTTTATCACAACCTCTTTCATCTCCTCAATTGTCTCATAATGACAGTCTCTGAGCTTAGGGAATAACCAAAAGTCACAGGGAGCAAGGTCTGGACTATAGGGAGGCTGAGGAACTGTCTTCATGCCCATCTTGATCAAATAGTCTGTGACAAGGATGAAATTGTGGACTGGTGCATTGTCCTGGTGGAAATGCCACTGATCCGATTTGAAGACTGCTGGTCTCTTCCGATGGAATCTCTTCCTGAACTCCCTTAAAATCTCAATATAGTAACCCTAACCCTAACCCTTTGGCCAATCAACTCTGGTGTATTGACTTCCTTACTCCTCCCATACCTATCATCATCCCTCACAGACTCTCTGCCTTCCTTGAATCTCTTATGCAACTCAAAAACTGATGCTCAATTCATGCAAGATGGTTGAAAAGCAGTCTGAAGCACCCCATACGTTTCTTTGGCATCATTTTTTCCAAATTTAAAACAGAATTTAATTGCATATTGTTCTTCTAAATTGTCCTCACGTCCAGATTGCATTTTTAAAATTCACCAGCTGTGACAATCAGGCTTTAGTAGGGTGTATTCCAATTGCTGCTGTAGCTGTTCATTTCAACCTGAAATCATAAAAATTGGTCGGTCATCTCATAAGATGTATTGCAATAATATAGTGAATTTTCAAGAGTTTACAACAATTTTAAATGCCCATATGAAAAAAAGGCTAGAAACTTTTTGTATGCACCTTGTACCATTAAATAACTAACAAGAGTTGATATGCCATAAAATACAACCAACCAATAAACTGAACATCAATAACTTTGTATCTTTTAATCGGTAAAACAACACAAACAATTTGTGACATGCATCTTATGGCAGATCATTGACCTTGTTGCAAAATCCATTGTTGGCTTTTCTGTTGCAACTGATTTTGACTAAATTGTGGTAATGGATTTGCATGAATTTTCATGTAATTCATATCATTCTATATGTTTCGCACATTGAGTGCAGTCACAATTATACAAAAAAACATCCTAAAACCTTAGAAGAAAAATTTATGCCAATATAGATTGGAGTATATGGAATTTCACAAGTAGTTGTTTTTACTGAAAATGGTGGAGAATTTAACTCGCAGTTTTTTTGATATGGCTGAAAATTTGAACCACTGCCACACATAATCCTTCGTTTAATGATGTAGTTGAGAGACACATTAACAAAAGTTTTACATAAAATAAAACACAAACTTTTCATGGGAAACAACAATTTAGGGGGCTATAAACACTAAAAATTGTACATGATATCGTCCACAGCAAGTGGCATTTGGTAGAAATCCAAATCTCCAATTTTTCTGTCTTCGTAAACAAACCTCTCGCCTTTTAATGGAGAGACAATCAAATGATGGGAAAACATTTGAGTGATTCAACAACTTAACATCTTGTTGAGTTCATTTCCATATTTGATAACCCGCCCAGTCAGCAGGGCTTAGAAAACGCTAACTGTATCTCCTGCAGAGGGCTAAGACCTCTCCCCACAAAAAAAGGGGTGTCTTGGGTATGACGTTAAATTGCATCTGCTATGCCTGTGAAGCAAAATTTGTGTACTAACTTTTCCTCACGCTCTGATGATTTGTTTAAAAACAAAAATATTTATCTACAAGCTATTCATTTTCAAATCATAAATATGAATAAAGAAATATATATATATATATATACATATATATATATATATATATCATCATCATCATGTCGTGCTGCCAGCACGGATATCCCTGATCCTCTCTCGCCACTTCTCCCTATCATTCATCGCTTTTGGCAGGTCTTCAGGGTTATATACCGTATCCTCACATAGCTGCTGTATGTATGTTCGAGCTGGTTGTCCTGCTTTTGCTTGGCCATATGCGGGGGTCCATAGGAGTACATCACTGATGAGTTCATCCTTGCTTACGCAGGACACTGCTGGAGATATATATATATATATATATATATATATATATATATATAGCCTTATTTTCTTTTTTAAACTTGTTTCATTAAAAAGGGACATACATTTCATGTCTTCCTATTCTATCTCAGATCTTTTTCAAGTTTTCATATAAATTGTTCGACTTCTGAATTAGAATGAATTTTGGAAGGCACAATATTTTTCCCAAGTCCAAGACACATTATTACCCCTCCTCCAAATACAGAAAAATTTTAACAAAAAAATACCTCCATATTACACAATGAAAAAAAACCCCTAAAAACTAAGAATTCTTGAAGCTCTCTATACAAAGATTAACTAACTTTCCTTTAACAAGATCAATTTCAAAGATAGCTACCACATTATAAAATGCCTATTGTACTTTTCCTGCCAATTCTTTTTCTTACCTCAAGTAAAATCATTTTCTCCATAAAATTCCTCTCCAACTTATTCTTCCTCCTATTCTTTATATAAATGTATATGACTCATAATTGTTTGACATTTTATTATTCGCTTCCCCAAAAATGGTTCCAGGTGGGGCCCAAAGTACTTGGTAAAAATACAGCACCTTTTAAAATGTGTTCCATCTAGAAATCAAATGGCTCATATGAAGACGTTGATGGATCAAAGATAGAATGGGTAGACATGACGAGTCTCTTATCTTTAATCAAACATGTATAAAGAACAAGATTTGGCATTAAATAACCTACAAAAGTTGATATGCCATTAAACAAAATAACCAAACCTAAAATGACAATCATTACACCATACATCTCAAACAAATAGAATATTGGCAGGTAAAAAATTTATAATGAAAAAGAAAATTGGTTATTTTGAAAATATTATATTTATAACTATTATGGCGTAAAAAACAGACAAGGAAGAATGTAAATATATGGGTAAATTTTTTTTAACTTTGTCAGCTGATGGTTCTTCATGACCAAATCTGTAAGTATTATTCATGCCAGACATGATTCCAAAAATATCGGATGTGAATTCAAATCTTGTTGGAATTCCAAGCACTTTCAGCCATTCTCTGTCTATTGTCAAGAACAAAAATGAAAGGTAAATGACCTGGAGGGGTAGTACTTGTTCGGGTTGCATCTATGGGTCAAATAGAACTGTTCAATCATTTACTAAGGATTATTATATTTAGTTATTTAAAACCATACAGCTATGTGCAAATTGTCTATGGAAAAACTTGATATATAGAATTACTAATGTTAAATAGCAATGCTTGAGCCCATTTAACTGTGTGCAAACAAATGATTAATATTAAATAGATTTATTAGTGTTAAATAGCAAAATGTGAAACCATTTAAAGTCTCTGCTTAGAAATGATTAATATTAAATAGATTTATTAGTGTTAAATAGCAAAATGTGAAACCATTTAAAATCTGTGCATAATGATCAATATCAAGTAGAATTATTAATGTTAGGTAGCAATACTTGAAACCATTTAACTGTGAGGTCTTACTCTCTTAAGAAATAGCAACAAACCAGAAAACAAGAAAAATGGAAAAAATTAAGCAAAAAAATACTCCTTGTCCATCACATTCTATAAGACTTGTATGCATGACAAATTTTTGCTTATATATTTCATAAATATGTACATCCCTAACAATGCTTTTGATAAAAATGTAACATATTGGCCCTCGACCGAGCTGTCAATTAAAAGCTGCATCAGTGTAAATAACATGTGCAATCCAGTCAAAGATATCGGGGTATCACCTTGACCTATGAACATGGTTGGATTTGGTACAGATGCCTACAGGAAGCAGGTGGGTATCAAACAATTATATAACCAGGTGCCACAGACGGCTTAGGCAATTGCAGTTTGAGGCAGTTTGAGGCAGTGAGAACCAGCTCCAGACAGAGGGCTTGGGCCCTCAGGACCCCAGTTGAGCAGCCCAGAAGAATGAGGAAGAAGTGCTGCTATAGTCAGAGGAACTTGGGGTCAATATGTGGCAGTCTATTCCGTCTCCAACTCACTTCTCTCACACATAACCAACGTCAATCCTTTCACAACCCTTTCGAGAATAAAGTGTGTGAGGTATATTTTTCTAAAGAAGTGTGTCCGTTCGTCATTATTGTTGATTATGTTTCCGCATATGTATCATGGCTATACAACAAAAAGTTTATTTGCTTTCAAACCAAAAATAAGTAAAAATAAAGTTGGGATCATAATCAAAGGCAACTCGAAGGCTCCTTTTCAATAGGTGAGGTGTAGGCAAAGGCACTACTTCATTCTCTGGATTGCTCTACTTTACCCTCATTTCATACCTTATAATGCTGAGTGTTAAGCAAGATAGCATCAAGTACCATTTTTTTGAGTCTTTGGTATGACTCGACTTGAGATTGAACCTTGGTCTCTCAAACTATTGGCAAACACTCAACTCATTAGGCCAACTAGGATTTTATCATTGTCTTTTGGAAAATTCCATGCTCAAAGTGAATATCATTTGGTATTATATACTGCCAAACTTTATAACATTGAAATTCTGTAATAAAAATAAAACTATATGTGTAAATATATATGATGGATGTACCTAATTTTGGACTGCTACATAATTATGTTTTTAATTATACAGTTTTAATACTTTATAGTTAGGTGGTGAATAATATCTAATAATATCAGTATTGATTGTATAATGTTCACCCAGAAAAATACATCCTAGTTCCTTTGGTTTAGGAGCCCAGTCAACTGGGGCTATAAAATACATCTACTGCATCTCTGCAGGTGGTGGGTAAGATTCCCTGGATATGACACAAAACAATCTGATGGTGAGGCTCCAGTAATGCTGAAGGTTTGGGGAATGCAGAGAACCCCTTCATTGCTCCCGGGTTCACTGTGGCTCGGAGTAGTAGCACCTGATAAGGTCCTATCTATCAGTCAAATAAACAGTGTACTTATGCTAAACTGAATTGTTTTAAATAGAACTTTTAAATGCATAAAAATGGATTTGGCATTAAATAACCTATAATATGCCATAAAACCAAACAAAAAAGTCCTTTGGTTTGGAATGAAATTAACATTTTTTTTTTTATTTTTGGGTGCTGTTAATTATGTTAGATACTGTATATATCTGTGTGTAATTACAATGCATAAAAAAGGACACATCATAGCAAGATTTTTATTAGAGCAACACATTTAAAACATTGTCAATGAATAAAGAAATTTCCAATACAATTTGTTACTGAAAAGTAATTTTGTGTGCCTGAATTGTTGCTAAATGCTATTTTTACTCATTCAAATTCTTAAATAGTGGAGATAACTATAAAATGCTAATTAAAAATCATTCATTTTTAACAAAACAGAAGCATAAAATACAACTATGATCCGTTGTTATAAAAAATGCAACAGATTCACAGATACTCTTATAAAATTATAAAAACTAAATATTACTACCAAACCTTGTTCTGAGTATATAACTTTAAACTTTGGGAATAAAAGTTGTACAAGCAGCCTCCAGCTTTCTTAATTGGCAAGTCTCCCCTCATCCTTATCATCTCTGACATACCTCTCTCAATTCCCTTCTTCCCTCGCATGTCTTTCTCTAATCCCTTCTTCATTGGCTAGTCTGTGTTTATTTCTTTTTACCTGGTCAAGTTTCTCTCTTTTACCTTCTTCACTGGAAAGGCTTTCTCTATCTCTCTCTCTTTACAAGCAAGTCCCTCAATCCTTCACTTCACTCTCTCTATTAAGTCTCAATATCCTTCTATTCACCAGCAATATTCTCTCTCATCTCCTCTTCACCATCAAGTCTCTTTCTATCCCTCTCTTCACAAGCAACTCTCTTTTAATCCTCCTCTTCATAAGCAAGTCTTTCTCTATCCCCCTCATCACTGACAAGTCTCTTTATCTTCCCAGTCAGGTAGGGCTGCAGAATACACCGACTACATCTCTGCAAAGGGGTAAGACTCACCCAACTGGCTTCCTGGATATGACACTAAACAATCTCATGGTGAGGCTCTGGTAATGCGGGAGCTTTGGAGAATGCAGAGTACACCTTTATTACCATCACTCCCAGACCCACTCTGACCTGGAGTAGTAGCATCTGATAGGGTCCAATCTAAGGGTCTAATAGAACTGTTTGATATTTAAACTGTGTACTTATGCGAAACTGAATTGTTTGAAATAAAACTGTTTGATCATTTAATTGTGAGTAAACAAATGACTAATGTTTAATTGAATTGTTAGTGATACATAGCAATACTTCATCATCATCATCATCATCATCATGTCGTGCCGCCAGCACGTATATCCCTGACCCTCTCTCGCCACTTCTCCCTATCATTCATCGCCTCCGGCAGGTCTTCAGATTTACATCCTGTGTCCTCACATAGTTGCTGTATGTAAGTTCGAGCTGGTCGTCCTGCTTTTGCACGGCCATATGTGGGGGTCCATAGGAGCACATCACTTATGAGCTCGTCCTTGCTTCTCCAGCAGTGTCCTGCGTGTCTGGTTTGTCTTACTTGTATAGTTTTCGTGATGGGGGACAAGTGTCGGTATAGTTGGTGTCTCGTGGGGTGTTGTCGCCAGGACTTGTTCAATACTGCTCTCAACATTCTTGTGTAATTTCCGTCTAGTTTCTTTTCCAGCCGTTTAGTTAGCGTCCATGTAGTGCATCCATATAGCAGTATCGATACAACCGCTGCCTGGAAGAAACTGCGTTTCATTTTATCGGTCAGGTCTGATTTCCATATGATCAAGAGGCTATCGATAGCCGTCCATGCCTTCATCAGTCGTGTGTCGATATCCTGGACCTGACTGATTGCATTTCACATAGCACTAATACCCTTGGGAAAGGTATGAATCTAAATATTCTCCCTCCAGCTAAAAAACATTAAACTGTGTACAAACAAATGATTAAAAGTAAAGAGAATTATTCGTATGAGATAGAAATAAGTGAAACCATTAAACTATGTGAAAAAAATGAGATCAGTCTAGTTTAAAAATGTTATCTATAAAATCTCTTAAGAAATCATATATTCTAATATATATGTATAAAAAGGATTTGGCATTAAATACCCTACAATGGTTGATATGCCATAAAACCCAACCAAACCAAATTCCTCTTTACTAGCAAGTGTCACTATATCCCCCTCGTCACTAGCAAGTCTCTTTTTCTTCCTCTTCACCAGCAAGTCTTTCTGTTCCCCTCTTTATCAGCAAAGTTTCTCTCTGTCCCCCTCTTTACCTCAAAGGTCTCCCACCACTTCCCCCAACCAGCAAGTTTTTTCTCTATTCTCTTTTTTGACAAGTAACTAAAAGCTTCTCACTGATTCGATTTTCTTGTTTCAGCTTTTTGTTCATTTTTTTTTCAGATAGTTCTTTAATTTCAATATTTTTACAGCTAAATTGATGAATATTAAATTTATATAAAAATAAACAGCATTAATCTTTTATTTATTTTGTGTCAGTATAATACACCAGAAGGATAAAAATTTGAAATTTGCATGCAGTCTTAACTTTACCCTATGTAAACATGAGACTGATGACATTTTATTAATCTACATTGATATATGTTTAAATGGAATTTTCAGCTGCTCTACAACAATAAAATAAACAATAACAATGACATAAGACTAATAGGAAAATGGATAATATTGGAACAATTTATCTTCAAAGCTCTTAAAAACATTTTAGTAAAAAAACCCTACTTTTTCAAAAAAATCTGAACAGATGATTTTAATACACCAAAAATGAATACCAATTAACTGAATTGAAAGTAAAGATGGTCAAGAAGGCTTTGTCAGTTATTTATTAAGCTTAGCTTAACATTGGCCCATGGTTGGAAATGAGAAGCACCCAGTGAGAATTAAACTCACTAACATTGATCTATTAAACAAGCTTGCTAATCATTACACTATGTAAAGTACCCAAGGTTTTGTCAGGTATTTAAGCTAAGCTTAGTTTAGCAGTGGCACATGATTGTCTATGTGGAGCACCCAGTGAGAATTGAACTCACAAACAATGATCAGCTAATCCAGCTTGCTAACCATTACACCATGTGAGGTACGCAAAGCTTTGTCAGTTCTAATATTATATAAGTAACATTTGACAATAGATATTGCTATCTACATATGTTCATAGGCTGAAAACTTTATATGATGACTTTATTGACCAATGTGATCCAAGCACGGTAACATCGATGGAAGAGGCATGTGGATCACAAGTACTATGTTAAAAAATAAACTTCATTTGTTCACATTCAATGAGAATATCTTGGTCAGTCTATGAGCTTTTCAGCCAACCCTTATAAGCTTTAAATAAGTATTGGTTTTTGTTTTACATTTTTTATGATATATTGGCAGGACTTTAATGCAGACAAATAGGAATATTGTAAAGGGTGGAACGATAAAATTGTCGCCCTAGAAAAGACAACATGATTCCATTTCCATTTAATGAAAACCGGTTTTCTTTTTTTGTTGCAGACCATCTACTAGTTGGCCAGTTGTGTACAAATCCCAAGAGTGATAGGAGCCTTCTATTATGTCTGAAAGTGACACAATGTTCAACAAGTGAGATTGGAGATGCACCGCAGTACAACTCATGCCCTCTACTGATCCAACTTATGACAACAGGACCGTTGCCAGCACCCTCAAAATGCAAATCTAGATTGCCACGAATAACAGGGACATGCCCAGGGTGATGAAAACAAAGTTTCCTGCTACGGTTATGATCTTTGGTGTGGTTTCAAATGACGACAACATCATGCCACCTCACATCTTCGAAGTCGACTTGAAAGTCAACACCAAAGTGTACCTGGATATGCTGAAGAGTGTGGTGATCCCCTGGTGCACTCAGGTGGCCGGTGGCAGACCCTGGATGTGGCAGCAGAACTCGGCGCCAGCCCACAAGTCCAAAGAGACCCAGGCTTGGCTTCAGAAGGAGTGCTATGACTTTGCACCCTTCTCTCACTGGCCTACCTTCTCCTCCCCCGACCTGAACCCGTTGGACTACTTTGTTTGGTCATATGTCAAGAACATCATCAACATGACCTCCCACAACATCAAAGCCAGCCTGATCACTGCCATCCGCCGAGTATTCGCCGAGCTCCTGCCAGGACTTGTGGAAAAGGCATGCTCCCAGTTCCAGATCCATATCAAGGTGGTGATTGAGGATGAAGATGGCTACATTGAATAGATGTCAGCTCTACTACATAATCAAGTTACCTGAATTGATTTTTTTAATAAAAGTTTTAAAATAAAGCTGTAGTGTTGTTTTCTTTACGACAATTGTATCGTTCCACTCTGTATACCCACAATTTATGCAACTCAATGAACAAACGAACACGTTTCTTTATAAAAATATGCATCTCTCACATTTTATTCTCAAAAGAGCTGATGTTTCTGTGGTGTGTGAGAGATGGGTGGAGACAGGGATAGACGGCTATATTGACCCAACTCCTTCTCTTGTCCATAGCACGCTGTGTTATCTTCAAGAACCCACTAAACACTTCTTCTGCATCTTGGCTGGGGTTGCTCAACCGGGGTTCACTGAGGGCCAGAGTCCTCCGGGGGTGTTCTTTGTCTGCAAGCTGGTTCTCACTCTGGCCTTCCTGTCGTCAACTGACTCAACGGCTGCCAGCATCTGCCTATGTTCTTTCATAATGCTCACTTGCTTCCGCTTCTTCTTCCGCTTCTTCTTCCGCTTCTTTACACAGGTGGATCTCTGATAGACGGCTCGGTCAAGGGTCAATATATAGCAGGAAGATATATATAAAGGAATTATTATTGTTGAAACTGATTTTTTCAAACTGAAGTCATCATCATATTGTCACAGTAACTAAAATACAAAGAAGTGACTGTAACTACCAAGATGAGAATAACTCTATATGAGCATTTCTTTCATCTCATTAACTACTCTTTCAACAGCATCCTCCATGAATAAATACACTTTGGGATATGCTTTGGAAGTGAAAGTAGATCGAGGTCAAAATTTTCATGAAATAACATTTCCTTATCATTCCAAGTTTTGATTTTTGAATAAAATTATTTTTTGTTTTGTTTTTTTAAGTTAAAATCCATTGAAACTTTAAAAATACCTATTAATTTTTAAAATCAAAGGGTGTTTTAGGGATTATACTGAAAGGGAGGATTGTATTTTGTTTCATTGGATTTCTTTGTTTCTTTTGGGGTTTTTTTTCTTGGTTTTGAATTTTAATAATTCAGAAAGCAAATATAAAATGTCCCCCTCTTCATATAATAGCTGAATTAATGTGAATTAAGCCATTTGCACAATATCAAATTTGTTTACACAGTATAAAATTTGTAATCCCTTCATAAATTAGCTTTGCTTAACAGAAAATATTGGACAGAAAGGCATAAGGAAAATACCCAACTTAACATAATCCCTACTGATAACCAGCAAGAAATTTGGCTAAATTCCTACAGTCCTGAATTTATTGTAATCAACCAAAGTTCTTTTCTTGAGAAAATGCTGAAGTGAATTTATATTATCATTCTATTTTTGAGCACTTTCTTTGGTTTTATTTCTTTAGGAATTTCTTTTGATTTATTTCTTTTTAAAAATAATGTGCAAATTAAATTATATTTTACCAAATCTGTTGTGGAATTGCTTGACAATAAAGAAAAACAATTATTTTTTTTCTGATGTTGCTCTTATTTAACTTTGTTCACTCTTCTGTACAGAAACTTTATCATGTTGTACACATGAATGTTTGGCATTATGGTTATCATTTTAGGAAATGAAATTGGCAATCCAAGTTCAAATCCTGTATGAGGCTGTCTGCATTTCACTTTGCACTAAAACCCTTAAGAAAGGCATGGATCCATCTCTTCATCCCTCTACAATATGTAAATATTAAAGAATACTTGGTTCTTTTCTTTATTGATTGGGTAGACAGTCTCAGTAAAGTAAAACCCTGAAGTCAAACCAGCAGTACTTTGCTTAAAAATTGATCTTGTGTTATAACTTACCTCTTGTGGAAGAGTTAGGTAAATATACACTATGTCAAAATTTGTCCTTACTTATTTTTGTATATATTAGAAGTAGTTGTTTTTGAGACAATATGCTGACAAAAAAAAAAACCCATATTAATAAATTGTATATCCTCCTTATCAGAGAGATCAGATTTCCACCCAGTTGTTAACCTGTCAAAAGCACACCCTACCTTACAAATGCATATGTTGACATTATTTTCTGTTTGTGAGATATTACTACCAAGGTATATTTCTGATGAAATAAAACAGGAATTTTTTCAAGCTTTAGCCATGTCAGTACTACAGTATAGTTGTACTGCTTGGATTGAAGAAAAAGCTTGATGAGAACTATGCAAGGATGCTGCTGCATGCTCTTTTGAACAAATCCTGGCAGCAGCACCCAACAAAACTGCAGTTGCACGGCCACTTGTCTCCCATCTTACAAACTATTCAAGTAAGACAAGTTAGACATACTGGGCACTGCTGGAGAAGCTGAGATGAATTCATAAGCAATATTCTCCCATGAATTCCTACACATTGATGCACCAGTGTTGACCGACTTGCAAAGATGTTTATCAGTTGAGTGAGGACCTTGATGCAGTCAAGAGGACTTACCAAAAGTAATGGCCCATAGGTATGGATGACAAGAGAGCCTCAAAGGAATCCATGCTGACAGCATAACTTGATGATCATGATATCCTCCTAAGGCATTACCACAGGTCAGTACATATGAACATACAGATTATTAATGAATGTCATAAGTTGGCTGAAGACATTTTTTTCAGAATATCAGCCATTTCTCTAGGATGCACATACTAAATCCTGGTCAAAGCCAGCACCATCCTTCAGGATGTTGTAATTCTATTTTCTGTATCCTGGGTATAACATTAAACTACATCAGAGGGTGAGGCTTCACTCTTAGAATTTAGGGAATGTGGAGTTCTCTTTTATTGCCATTACTCTCAGGTCCACTCTGACTCGAGGTGATCATACCTTTTAAAGTACGATCTATGGTTAAAATAGAAGGGTTCAATCTTTTACTAGGGATCTCTATTAATATTAAATAGAATTATTTGTGCTGGATTGCAATACTTGAAACTATTTCACTGTATGCAAGCAAATGAGCTCTTGCTTGTTTGAAATGTTACCAACAAACTATTTACTTACAAATCATATATATTTGATATACGTATAAACAGAACTTGATGTTAAGTAACCACCAAGGGCTAATATGCCATAAAAACCAACAAAACAACCATCTGGTCAAAGCCAGAAACAGCTTTTTCAATTCGACTACCATATTCAAGGCCAAAAGATGAGATGAAAGAGTTTTATGTCCAAAGAAAATATTTGTGAATAATATCTTGTTGTTAATTTTTGTAAATAATCCCACAGAGACATTTTGTCCTACCCCCCAAATACTTTGCTTAAAATCATATTGGATCTAAAAAGAGGTACTTATTTGAAGTCTCATGAATTCATTAATATAAAGAAAAAGACTAAAAAATTTCCTGGTGCAAAAGTCATATAGAAAGAGCTAATCTTAGTAGTTTGCTATTACAAAATTTAACCCGGTACCAAATGCATCCTCAGAACCAAGTATGCAGACTAAAAACTATATTCTGCGTGCTTTGTATACCAGAACATTAGAAACAACGTGTAACAGAAGGAATTTTGTATTTTGTTTGGCGCGTAATTTAATTCAACCGTTAGGGTCGACGCATGATTTCACCCAATCAGGATGACTTATCCTTTTCAGCCTGGATTATCTTTCCTGGCAGCACAAATTGGGAAAGCCATCAAACAACCTTTTTGGCTGAACAACTTCGTTCAGTGCAGACATCTCACTGTCTGCTCTTCAATAGCAGCAGCAGCAGCATGGACACAATGAGGGAAGCCGTCTAATTTATAGATCTCTTGCGTCTATTTCTCTTAGACCAAGGGTTCCCAGTTGAATATGAATTAGATGAATTCAATACGCCACACACAGGAACAACTTTACGTCACCCCCAAAATTGGCTATGTTGACTGTGATGCAAAATCCCGCTCCGACACCTAGCTACTTCCCCTCTGGGCAACATTTTCTGGACACATTCACGCTTCTCCCCGAAACAAACATAACCACAAACTCACGGTGACTTCAATGTTTCTCTCCTCAAACAGCAAACATGACTTTTGCTGCACTATGGTGAACATGTCTCCCTTGCACATCCAATGACATGCACTGCTTTCTCCATTTTCTCATAACTTCATTTCATTCCCTTACTTCTTTACTTACTACGAGCCTTGCAGCACAAATGTAAACCCTTTATTCCATGCTGCCATTAAAAAACATCATATAAAAGCTAACGGCACCTTCATCTGCTTACTTCTTCATCCTCCTTTATTTTACAACAACACTTAGTGAGGGAATAACATACACGAGCAAGAATACATTTCTTTGCTAAAAACAATAACAAACATTCCTATCGCCAAAAACATAATACTTCAAATTATGACTAATACTATGATTATTTCAGTGAAGATAAATATAACGGACTACATTGCCACAGATTTTTCACCAATATATGAAGGCAAGTATACAGGTTTGGAAGATTAAACCATTATAACATAACGTCCTCATTTGTGGACAGTGAAAATAAATATGAAAATCTCTTTAAATTCTAACATTTTTGTTTATTTAATGGTTTGGTTGGGTTTGGTTTCTTTGTTTAATGGTATATCAACCTTCATAGGTTATTTTATACCAAGCCATCCTTCTAGAAGAACAGTAGTGGTACTTTTTAAACAATAGCTGAGATGATAAAGGATTCAAACCTTTCCCTGACCTTAGTCAGTCCAAAAGTATACGTAATAGCACAACTGGAGTTAATTTAATGTCTACTTTGCAGTAATAAAATCTATATTTATATCTACAATCATCGTCATTATGTCGTGCCGATAGCATGGATATCCCTGACCCTCTCTCGCCACTTTTCCCTATTGTTCATCGCCTCTGGCAGGTCTTCAGGGCTACATCCTGTATCCTCACATAGCTGCTGAATGTATGTTCATGCTGGTGGTCCTGCTTTTGCCCTGCCAAATGTGGGGGTCCATAGGAGTACATCACTTATGAGCTCGTCCCTGCTTCTTCAGCAGTGTCCTGCATCTCTGGTTTGTCTGACTTTGATGGGAGGCAGGTGGCCGTATAGTTGGAGTTTTGTGGGGTGTTGCCGCCAGGACTTGTTCAAGATTGCTCGCAGCATTCTTGTGTAATTGCTGTCTAGCTTCTTCTCCAGCCATTTTGTTAGCGTCCATGTAGTGCATCCATACAGCAGTATCGATACAACAGCTGCCTGGAAGAAACTGCGTTTCATTTTATTAGTTAGGTCAGATTTCCATATGATCGGTAGCCTATTGATAGCTGTCCATGCGTTTGTTAGCCACATGTCGATGTCCTTTTCAGTTGATGAGACACTGATGCCTAGGTAAGTGAATAAAGGTTAAATAAATGTTTCATTGTGTTTACTATTCATTTTTATGTGATCCCTAGTAATAATTTCATTATAATTAGAAAATTAAAAATTTAGGTTATTATGGGTTAATGATATTGTAACCAATCTGTGCTAGCTGTGCAACATCATCATGATGAAAGGGAACCTAGTAGCACAAACTAACTTACTTCAAGATCACAGTCCAGCAGTTTAATCATTAAGATATGGACAGTTTCTCCTCTATCAATGATTTGTAAGCCTAGATTGTTAGTTATAATATTACATGAGATGCCATAAAGACTTAGCATAACAGTTATCATAGGATATGGAATTGACAATCCAAGTTCATATTGTTGTATATTGACCTCTGACCCGCCTGGGCTGTCAAAATAGGAAATGCACCTGTGTAAATAACAGGTGAATCCGGTCGAGGAATATCAGAATATAACCTTGACAGTGGACGGGTTGAATGAGTGTGATTTGTGACGCCCACAAGAAGAAAGTGGGCGTCGAACTATTATATAACTCAGTGCACAGGAAGTTCGATCAGTTGGAGAAAAGATGCAGTAGAGAAAAACAACTTGCAGCAGAAGGGGCCCTCAGGACCCCCGATTGAGCTGTTGGAGATCAGACCAGTTGGAGAGAAGATGCTGGAATGAGGAACATGTCTCAGAGAGGCTGGGCCCCCAGGCCCCCGGTTGAGCAGCCCAGGAGAACGGGAAAGAAATGCTATTATGGCCATAAGAGTGGGGGTCAATATGCTGCAGTTCTGTTCAGTCTCCAACCCTCTCACAGTAAAACCTTTAGTAGCCCTTTCGAACCCTTTCAAATAAAGTGAGAGGTGTATTTTTCTAAAGAACTGTGTCGCTCGTCTTTATTGTGTGGCCGTTATGATTCTGCATGCATATGTGTTTGTATAGTTGGTCATGGCTATACAACAATATCCTGGATGAGGCTGTTTGTATTTCACATCATGCAAATGGGAAAAGCATGAATCAATCAGTTCTCCATCCAACTAGGGGTAAATATGAGGGCAGTTTGGTTTCTTTATTTAATGGCATATTAACCTTTATCAATTTTCTTATACTAGAGCCATCCTGTTTTGTCTGCATTTATGTGAAGGCAAATGCCACCAGCTGCCTGCTCCAGACTATACTGAGGAGATTTAGCTTGAGTAGGTGTATTTGAATTATACCCTTAGGAAAGGAGTTGAACTGCCTTATCCCCCCAGCTATGGGTTAAATATTATCACTGCTGTTTCACTATAAGAATGGTTTTGGCATCGAATCACCTATGAAAGTTGATATGCCATTAAACAAAGAAACTAAACCAAATGAAACCATGGTTAGCAAGTACAATTCTCATGACAATTGACTTGGTACAAAACTAAGCTAAGCGTAATACGTGGTGCCTTCAATAAGTTTCCAGCCTTTTTTCATATGGGCATTTAAAATTGTTGTAGACTCTTAAAAATTCACTATGTTATTGCTATACATCTTATGAGATGACTGACCAATTTTTATGATTTCAGCTTCAAATGAACAGCTACAGCAGCAATTGGAATACACCCTACTAAAGCCTGATTGTCACAGATGGTGAATTTCAAAAATGCAATCTGACACTTTAGAAGAACGATATGCAATTAAATTCTGTTTTAAACTTGGAAAGAATGCCACAGAAATGTATGGAATACTTCAGACTGCCTATGGAGGATCTTGCATGAATCAAGCATCAGTTTTTGAGTTGCATAAGAGATTCAAAGAAGCCAGGGAGTCTTTGAGGGATGATGAGAGGTGTGGGAGGAGTAAGAAAGTCAATACACCACAGTTGATAGGCCAAAGGGTAAGGGTTAGGGTTAGGGTTACTATGTTAAGGTTTTAAGGGAGTTCAGGAAAAGATTCTGTCAGAAGAGGCCACCACTACTGAAATCCGGTCAGAGGCATTTCCACCAGGACAATGCACCAGTCCACAACTCCATCTTTGTCACAGACTATTTGATTAAGATGGGCATCAAGACAGTTCCTCAACCTCCCTATAGTCCAGACCTTGCTCCTTGAGACTTTTGCTTATTCCCTAAGCTCGAGGCTGTCATAATGAGACAATTGAGATGAAAGAGGCTGTGACGAAGGTCATTGACATGTTCACACAAGAGGACTTCGATAGGGTCTTCCAGAAGTTGTCTTGATGCCCATCTTGCTCAAATAGTCTGTGACAAGGATGGAGTTGTGGACTAGTGCATTGTCCTGGTGGAAATGCCACTGACCTGATTTGAAGAGTGCTGGCCTCTTCCAATGGAAATCTCTTCCTGAACTCCCTTAAAACCTCAACATAGTAACCCTAACCCTAAGCCTTTGGCCAATCAACTCTGATGTATTGACTTCCTTACTCCTCCCACACCTCTCATCATCCCTCAAAGACTCCCTGGCTTCCTTGAATCTCTTATGCCACTCAAAAACTGATGCTCGATTCATGCAAGATCATCGAAAAGCAGTCTGAAGCATTCCATAGGTTTCTGTGGTATTTTTTCCAAGTTTAAAACAGAATTTTATTGCATATCATTCTTCTAAATTGTCCTGACGTCCAGGCTTTAGTAGGGTGTATTCCAATTGCTGCTGTAACTGTTCATTTGAAGCTGAAATCATAAAAATTGGTCAGTCATCTCATAAGATGTATAGCAATAAGATATTAAATTTTAAAGAGTCTATGACAATTTTAAATGCCTGTACAAAAAAGTCTGGGAACTTATTAAAGGCACCATATAACTATGCTTGAAAAGTTAACATGCATGCTTCAGATTTCAAACAGCAGATGCAATTAAACATTTCTCTGTCCAAGGTAAATCAAAGATATCAATGAAAATCTGATCTATTTAATGAAATAAAAAGGGGTTCCTTCCATGCTGTAGCTGTGTCCATACTACTATACTGATGCACCACACAAACAATAATAAAATACATTTAGAAAAAAAGACTAGCTGAGAACTACCCAAGAAGACTACATGCAGTTACGAACAAATCTTGGCAGCAATTCTCCTCAAAACAGTAGTTGTACAGCCACTTTGCTTCCATCTCACAAACCATTCAAGTAGGGCACTGCTGGAGAAGCAAGGATGAACTCATCAGCAACATTTTCTTTTAGACTCCTACACATGAACATGCCAGTGTCAGTCAACCAGCAAAAACTTACATAAATCGGCTTTTTGCAGACACTGGATGCTACCCAGAGAAGCAATGAATGATAGGGATAGATGTGAGGAAGTGTCAGAGTAACTTGATGATGGCTCACACATTTTCACAAGATTTGACCCTTTATTTTAAATGCAGTTTGAGAGTCACAACTGGCCCTCAAAACTATCAAAAGGTTAAAGATGATGGTTGCCATGATGGTCAGTAAATATCAACACTTATTAACCTGTCTTCAAGATTTTCAATTGTTCATATTTTTATAGTAAAAGTGAAAATTGGGCGACCCAACATTGAAGAAAAACAAAGCACTAAAAACTGATTTACTTTTATGAAAAATATTTGGTATGAAATTTCAAATGAGTAAAATATTCTTTTTCAATAGTTTACTTCATCTGTTTAATTTATTCAATTTATTTTTCTATACTGGGTGTGTGCTTTTATACATGTATGCATATATATATATATATATATACACACACACACACACACATACATATATATATATATATATATATTTATATATGTGTGTGTGTGTGTGTATATATATATATGTGTGTGTGTGTATATATATATATATATATATACTAATTAAAGAATTTTTGGCACTGCGTCCCAAGAGGCTTGCTGCCTTCAGGGTCCCCCACATTAAACCAACCTTGTGTCACATTCCACCACAGTGGGGGGTTAGATAAATACCTTCTAATTAAACCATGAAATTTCCATGGTTTCATCTAGTAATGGTAATAATAAAGATCTGAATTCAATTTATCAAGAGGAAAAAAATTAAGAACTTTATAGTATATCTGCCCCTTTCAAACCTGTTGCAGTTTCTGGCAATGGGAGTTGTAACCACCATTTACGAAAGTCAACTGGCTTAACATGTTGGAGGTTTTATAAGTAAATCCTGGTGTTGATAGTATAGGCAGCTAGGTTACTGTTTATGGAGTGTAGGGATTTGATTTTCTTGTATTACATCAAATATGCAATGTAGACTGTCTTATTCGCTTAAAGTTTAATTAATTTTAACATGTGGGCAATTTTCTCTTTTTTCTCTCTTTTTTTTTGTCTGTGTGTGGATTATATTAGAAGGAACACTTCAGTATTCCTCCCAAAGGTTCCAAAAAAAAAATATCTGGACTAGGAAAGTTAAAATGTCACTAAAAATCAATATAATTCCATACAGATTAAAGTATAAAATTTTCATCTTACCAAGTTTCATATGCTAAATCTCCTGAAAACTGAAAGCTCTAAATAGATTGTGCACCCCAATATACTGATGTATATGCTTGCTTATATTCATGTCATTTCCTTGCTCTCATATATATATATATATACGCACACACACACACGCACACAATACACACAGAGTCTTAAGCAGGATATGACACAAGGTAAATTTTTTCGAGAAGTACAGCTGGTTTGAATTCAGAGTTTTTCTTCTGGACTGGATGCCTTGCCAAGGCTAAAGAACCCAGTCTGACTTAATATTTACCCATAGCTAGGAGAGGGTTCCTGTAGTGCAGTGGCTAATGTGCAGGACTACAAAATCAGAGTAAGAAGGTTCAAACTCCAATCATGCTATTACATTCACTTTTGGACAAACACCTTTGGTAATGGTATGAACCCCTTATCCGCCCTAGCTATTGGTTAAATAGTACCACTATTGTGGGTCTACAAGTGTAGCTTTGGCATTACATAGTCCATGAAGATTGATATGCCATTAAAAACTAAGAAACTAAACCAAAGCTAAAGGAGAAGAGATGAATTTATAACTATTCCAAAGGCATTAACACAAAGGGAAATGCAATCAACCTTGTCCATGATTTGAACTCTGGGGCCTTACCACCAGGTGCAGTTTAGAGCCATACCCAGAACACCTCCATTTTTTGCAGAGGATACAGTTGGTGTATTCTAAACCCTGACACCAGGATGGAAAGATATCTTTGGTAAGTCTATTGTTCTATTGACTTATGAATAGATCTTTGATGAAAATCCAATTCTGTTTTATATTTCATATTTTTTATGTGCTATCCTTTTATATCACTTGTAATTCATCAGAGTGCTGTATTGCCTGATGATCATGTAAATGTTAAAGTTGTAATATGAGGTTTCTATTTGTATTATTGTGCCTTTATGAATTTGGCAGTCATTCAAAAAAAAGGTGAATATTTTGAAAAAAGAAAATTAATTTTTTCCAAAATTTTTTAACTAACTGCTAGACTGGTTTAATTTACAACCTAATGTGTTGTAATTAACAGAATTGTTTGAATCAACAAGACAGTCCATGAAGTGGAAATACATGAACTCTCCAGTAAAAAAAAAGGCTTTCTATGCTGCAGTCTTCTGAGACATGAAAAGATCTATCATGACTGATTTCATTGAAAAAGATATAACTGCAAACAGCACTTTCTATTGTCAACTACCTTGGCAAATTTCTCCGTATTTATTGAACGACCTTTATACATATGTATATATGCATTGCTAAATTTAAGATTTATTCAACTTTTTATCCAGATTGTACAGACTGAAAATAAAAATTTATAAAGTCTATACATGTTTTGAAACACAAAATTACACAGTATTTAGTGTAAAAACACAGACATGTTCACACAAAGATGTAACAAGCTTATGGCAAAAATTGGCTCACACAAGGAGAAACAAAATTATAAACAAACACATATTCCAGTGGCTATTTCTAGGTAGCAGCTATAAACAGAACTTTTGGTTAATTTGGCATAAATTAATTGTGTGATACAAAGGTCATAGTAACATGAAATTGAAAAAGTCAAAAGACATTGAAAGAAAAGATTCTCTAAACAATATACCAATAGCATCAAGATATACTAAATAAAGCAACCTATAAAAGTAGTGGTCAATATCAGCAATCAACAGCTAAGTATTTGAGAGGAATCTATTCTTAACAAAGGCCTAAATTCTACTGTGACCACTAAATGAATGCCCTATTTGAACATAATTACTTCAATTGAAGAAACGACTTCACATATATCCAAACCAAAGGCAGATGAGTGAAGATAGAAGAGGAGACAAGCAACCCAAAGACAACAAAGGAAGAACATTTAGCTCTAAAGACCTTCCAGTAGGTATACTAATATTTTCAGTCTATCAGCAGACTAGGCTAATGCTTCCATCATTTTGGACAAATCGGTATTTGAATAAACTCAAATGAACTAATTAAGAAAGATAACCACTGCAAACTGAAAAAAAAAGATACAACAGTCTATAGCAGTGGAGATAATTTTTGTATACAAATCTTGAAAAAGAACAAAGGTCAAATCCATCACAAATACTGTCAATTAACCCAACATGTAACCATCTGAAGTGTCCTGGGTATGACACTATACTGCATCTGATGGTAAACTTTCAGTTCTAGAGATTTGAGGAATATTAACTACCCCTTTATTCATCTGAAATAGTCGTACCTGTTGGGGTCCTATCTATGCATCAAATTGATAAATTTAAAAATTACTTGAATACAATAGGAATACTTGAAGCAATATAACTGTGTGTCGATTGTAGTTATCTGAAGTTATAGTTGTTTATCAAGGATAACTATTAGTAACTTCAAATCATATGACTCTGTGAAAACAATGACTATTATTAAATAGAATTAATTACTTGAAACCATAGAGTTATTTATATTAGATAGGAATACTTGAAATGATACAGCTCTGTTCAGATTGTTTGAATTAGATTGGACTATTTCTAACCATATAACTGAACGCAAAAAACTCTTAAGAAACTCTAACAACAAGGGTACAATGAATGCAATTCTCTAACTTCAAGGCATAAAATTACCCAAATGGGTTGACATGTCATTAAAATCAATCAATTTTATTATTATAATTTTTATGTATATGAATAATGAGGTGGAAGTACAGATATTATCATTGGGACCACATGCAAAGCCTGAAGAGTTATGCAGTTGAAATTTTTAAAATCCATCTTGTTTTGAAGAAAATTAATTTTTTCTCTGAAAAATTGTTTTGTGTGTACATATTTCTTGTCAATACTGTTTATCAAGCTTTGCTTGAAAGTTGGATGTTTGTTTGTAGAAACTATCTGAATAGTAGGAAAGATTTCCAGTGATGATTCAACTAGCCTTATTCTTAAAAAATGACTGGGAAATCTGTTGAAAGTGATTGACATTCAGGAAAAACTTGAAAACTTTTTCAGTTACAGACTCATGAATGTTAAATTAGAAAAGCAGTGTTTAGTTATTTAAGTAACTTAGTTGTTTTTTGTTTTTTTTCATTTTCCTAAATGTGTTTGTTAAGCAAGTATTGTAAAAAGAACGAACAGGCTGAGTTTTAATTCTAGCTGAGATTATAATCATATTATACTAATGCCCTTGGGAAAGGCATGAAATAATTTCTCTATGATACCCTCTCTAGTCACTTGATATCTTGACAAAATATCTTATTACTGGCAAGCCACAATCATTGGTAGCAATGAGAATAGGTGAGTGAGTAAACCACTCTTACCTGATATTCTTACTCTAAAAGTAAAGTTGGCAACTATATTGTAAATTCAATTACCATGACAAGAAAATCTGGTGAACACTTACACATGACATATGGAAACACTGGACAGCTGTTTCGACCTCATTAGGTCTCATCAGCAGTGCATGCCATGATCTCCACCATTGGAAGAAAAAAAAATGTCGGTCACTGTAGTCAAGGGGGATCTGAAAGCCCCCTTTTCAATAGCTACTACTCTGAGGTTTAGGGAAGGACGCATCTCCTTTACCTGGATTGCTCCACTTTACCCTTGATCTATACCTTATAATGCTGAGTGTAAAGCATGGAGGCATCAAGTACCATTTTTTGTGTCTTTTGCATCTTACACAAGTATAGAACTCTCACCAAATCTCTCTTTCTATCTCTCTCTCTCTCTCTCTCTCTCTCTCAAAAGAAATAAATAAAAGAAACATATCAATAAAACCATCCAAACTTGAAAATTTTTTGATTTTACTATAATAAATACTGTGTCATTTGTAAAAATAATAACTTGAGAAACATCTGATAGGAAAATTATTTGTATTAATATGAAAATTAAAACAAGTGAATTTTGTATTTAAAAAGTTATTTACACTGTAAAATTCTTTATCTCAACAATTCACCTTACTCAAATCCTTATGCCAGAATTATGAACCCCTCTGTTCTCCCCATCACCCAACTATGGGTAGATAGTAGAACAGATTGGACTCTTTAGCCTTGGTTAGGCAATCAGTCTAGAAGAAGGAAAACTCTGATGTTTGTTTGTTTCTATGGCATATCAACCATATATCATCAACATCATCATATCGCGCTGGTAGCACGGATATCCCTGACCCTCTCTCGCCACTCCTCCCTATCGTTCATCGCCCTAGGTAGGTCATCAGGACAACATCCCGTATCCTCACATAGCTGCTGAATGTATGTTCGTGCTGGTCGTCCTGCTTTTGCTCGGCCATGTGTGGGAGTCCATAAGAGTACATCTCTTATGAGTTCGTCCCTGCTTCTCCAGCAGTGTCCTGCATGTCTGGTTCGTCTAACTTGAATAGTTTTCGTGATAGGGGGCAGGTGGCCGTACAGTTGGTGTCTTGTGAGCTGTTGCCGCCAGGACTTGTTTAAGATTGCACGTAGCATTCTTGTGTAATTGCCGTCTAGCTTCTTCTCCAGCCATTTTGTTAGCGTCCATGTAGTGCATCCATATAGCAGTATCGATGTGACCGCTGCCTGGAAGAAACTGGGTTTCATTTTATCAGTTAGGTCTGATTTCCATATAATCGATAGCCTATTGATAGCTGTCCATGCTTTCACTAACCTCGTTTTGATGTCATTTTCGGTTGATTCAACGCTGCTTCCTAGGTAAGTGAATTTGTCTACTAGTTTAAGAGGGTTCCTTCTAGAGTGGAGATGTCCCCCGTTTGATTATAGCACATATATTCCGTTTTGTGTGCATTAACATAGAGGCCTATGCCTGCGGCTGCTCATTCCAAACTATGCAGTAGTGTTTCGGCTTGGTCAGGTGTATTTGCCAGTATTGCTATGTCATCGGCGTAGTCAGCGTCGGTAATTGTTGTTGCGGGGTACCTTCTGCTTCTTTTCTTCGTCAGTTCGAAGCCATTCTCTCTGATTTTGTCAATCGATGTCCTAAGTACGTAGTCTAGACAAATGATAAAGAGGTACGGAGCCAGCGTGTCCCCTTGTAGAACTCCTGCTACAATGTCGAAGTATTCTGTGTCTCCATCTGGTGATCGTACTTTTACTTTAGTGTTTCTATAGAGAATCGTTATTGCCACTACGGTTTCTTTAGGTATGCCGTACACTAGTAGGATTTGTTCCATCTTTGTTAGCGTCCATGTAGTGCAGCCATATAGCAGTATCGATGTGACCACTGCCTGGAAGAAACTGGGTTTCATTTTATCGGTTAGGTCTGATTTCCATATAATCGATAGCCTATTGATAGCTGTCCATGCTTTCATTAACCTCGTTTCGATGTCATTTTCGGTTGATTCGACGCTGCTTCCTAGGTAAGTGAATTTGTCTACTAGTTTAAGAGGGGTTCCTTCTAGAGTGGAGATGTCCCCTGTTTGATTATAGCACAATTCAGTTAAGTATAAATATGGTTTAGTCAGTAAAAACAGTTCTATTTCAAACAATTCAGTTTAGTATAAATATGGTTTTTGTTTACATACAGTTAAATGTAAAAACAATTCTATTTAGTGTAAATACAGTTTCAATGTCAAAAACAATTCAATTTATAATACAAAAACAGTTCCATTCCAAACAATTCAGTTTAGCATAAGTACATAGTTTAAATGTTAAATGAGTTTTATTTCAAGCAATTCAGTTGAGCACAAGTACACAGTTTAGTTCTATTTGATCCTATCAGGTGCTACCACTCCGGGCCAGAATGACTCCAGCATTACTGTAACCTCACCATTAAATTGTTTAGTGTCATATCCAGGACACTTGTTAGGCAGAGTCTTACCTCTTTGCAGAAAAGCAGTCGGTGTATTCTACTGCCTAAGCCGACTGAGCAAGGAAAACTCTGAATTTAAAGCAGAGTTCTTAAAAATTTACCCTTTGACATATCCTACCTGTGGTGAAGGAGTTAGGCGCACTGTAAAATGATGTTTACTTATAATAATTTAATAATAGTTTACTCTCAATTTTAAAAATCTACCCAGAATCAGGTATTTATTTAATGTCAATAAAATAGTCACTATTGATTAATTTGTGAACAGAGTATTTAGTAAGAAAAAACAAGGGAAATATTTTTAAGTATATCATTATCTCTTTTGTTTTATTTTTAAAAATTTTTGTAAAATGATATTTAGTAAAAGGGCATTTTCTAAGAAAAAATTTGGAAATATTTTAAACAAATAAAAATATTTTCAAATTTGCATTGTTTT
>OY757907.1:87842451-87979951 GCA_963585895.1 Sepioteuthis lessoniana
CAACTTTTGAAAGGCACCTTCGAAGTCCTCTTGTGTGAGCATGTCAGTGACCTTCGTCACAGCCTCTTTCATCTCCTCAATTGTCTCATAACGACAGCCTCTGAGTTTAGGGAATAACTAAATGTCACAAGGAGCAAGGTCTGGACTATAGGGAGGCTGAGTAACTGTCTTGATACTCATCTTGCTCAAATAGTCTGTGACAAGGATGGAGTTGTGAACTGGTGCATTGTCCTGGTGGAAATGCCACTGACCCGATTTGAAGAGTGCTGGCCTCTTCCAACAGAACCTCTTCCTGAACTCACTTAAAACCTCAACATAGTAACCCTAACCCTAACCCTTTGGCCAATCAACTGTGGTGTATTGACTTCCTTACTCCTCCCACACCTCTCATCATCCCTCACAGACTCCCTGGCCTCCTTGAATCTCTTATGCCACTACCCAAAAACTGATGCTCGATTCGTGCAAGATGCTCAAAAAGCAGTCTGAAGCATTCCATATGTTTCTGTGGCATCATTTTTTCCAAGTTTAAAACAGAATTTTATCGCATATCGTTCTTCTAAAGTGTCCTCACTTCCAGATTGCATTTTTGAAATTGACAATCAGGCTTTAATAGGGGGTATTCCAATTGCTGCTGTAGCTGTTCCTTTGAAGCTGAAATCATAAGAATTGGTCAATCATCTCATAAGATGTATAGCAATAACAGAGTGAATTTTCAAGAGTGTATGACAATTTTAAATGCCTGTACAAAAAAATCTGGAAACCTATTGAATTCACCATATACTTATTAGTCCCAGAGAAAGTTTTTTAATATAAAAGAAAATGTTCCTCTCAGGAAAAGGAGGAGCTCTCATCAAATGGGTGTCTCTTAGTAAATAATAATCAGTGGAAACCTGTGTTGCTGTGAGGTATTATTAATCATCCAGAATTTAAATTTTGAATCTTTAAAAGAAAAATTATTTCTCTTTGGAAAGTGATTATTCCCATTTTATTTAACATTATTCAATAGATCTTCAGTCAGCTAATACATCTAATATTAATATGTTCCTCATATGCAATCAAATGCAAATGATTGTGCATCTTACTAGAACAGCAGATGTTTTGCAGGGTGTGTCCTCATGGTGTTATGGTTAAACTGATGGACTGCAGAATCGTAGTAAGTCAGTTCAAACTCCAGTTGTGCTATTATACTCACTTTCACACAAATATCCTTGCGAAATGTATGAGCCCCCTTATCCTCCCAGGTTAAATTGTACCACTATTGTTCTTCTAGAAGAATGGCTTGGGCATTGAATAACCAACAAAGGTTGATATGCTATTAAAGAAAGAAACCTAGGATGTTTTACTGAGAGTTACATTGTTAGGACCATGTGCAAAAAATACTTATAAAATAACTACACAAAAAATATAAATATGACCGTAAATTGAACAGGATTCCCTAACCTGCACAGCCCAGTTGGTTGGGACTGTAGAAAACAATGACTGCATCTCTGCAGAAGGGTAAGACCCCTCCCCCAAAGAGTGTCCTGATTATGACACTAAAAAATCTGACGATGAGGCTCCAGTAATGCTGGAGCTTTGGAGAATGTGATGTACTCCTTAATTGCTATCACTCCCTGGTAGTTCTAGCCTGGAGTGGCATCACCTGATAGGGTCCTATCTATGGGTCAAATACAATTGTTCGAAACTAAGTGCAAACAATTGATTCATGCTCAATTGAATTACTTGAAATAGAACTCTTCGATTGTTTAACAGTGTGTAAACAAATAACTGTTGTTTAACTGAAGTGTTAGTGATACATAGCAGTACTTGGAACCATTTAACTTTGTTGATTAATGCTACATTGAATTGTTAGATATAAAACTGTTTAATCTTTTAACTGTGTGCATCTACAAAATGTGCTTACAAATCATATTCAGTTTGAATATAAAAACAGGATTTGGCATTAAATAACCAACAATGGTTGATATGCCATAACACCAAACCAGCAGGCATAATAATAACCCTAAACAGGCTGATATACAGTTAAACTCAATCAATCAACTAAATAGTAAGCAATAGGTGTAAGAAGATTATATTATACCAACCTTCTAACTAAGGAGAGACGAAATTGTTTTAAATCAACATGCAAAATTTTCATTTTGCCGTGTTGACAATCAGGCCTGGCAGAAAAGACTCTTACCACCATGCTCAATCAACAGTTAATATCTTTAGTTGCATCAATAAGGGAAATCCTTTCATTTTATTTTTTTGACTTCATGAATACTTTGTTGGTTCCTGATATGGTACGAATACATTTACACAAGGCTTCCCTGAGGTGAAGACAATATGATTTTGAAATCATATCAATGATATACTCTTAATTATTACTTCATATATTTGTGCTGTTAATCACTGTCACTGGATGATGAAAGATAAATAGCGGGCAAAAGAAATAAGAAGGACTGGGTTGTACAACCAATCTCCCAAGTGAGAAGAGCCTAAATGCATTGAAATCAACACTCAAAATCTTGGTTTTACATGAACATTGATGGTCAGGAGAAGTGGACATGAAAATTAATAACATTGTATTATTATTTAGATAAGGCAAACAATCTGGTCAAACATGTTTAGATCAGTAATCATCATCTTCATTATGGTGTTCAGACAGCATGGATTCCTTTGTCTCTTTCTCGCCACCTGTTCCTATCAGCTATCATTCTTGCTAAGTCCCCAAGATAGCATCCAGTATCCGTACATAAGTGATGAATTTAAGTGTTTGTTGATCAGTCAACACTGATTTGTCCATGGGTTCAACTCCACAGGTAAAAGTCATTTATGAGTGCACACTTACTTCTCCAACATGTCTTGCTCTCCTTACTTGGATGGTTTGTAAGATGGGAGGTAAGTAACTATACAGGGACTGCTTTGTAGGGAGCTGGTTCCAGGATTTGTTCAACATTTGTAGTTCCTCTCAAGATTTTTTTGCCAGGTGTTTTGTTTAAGTCCAAGTTTTTCAACCATACAGTAGTACTGACATGGCAAGAGCTTGGAAGAATTCTCAATGTACAGTATTGATTATTCCTTATCTCAGAAATTCAGAAAAAATTAATTTGGTTAAGTTTGGTTTATGTTGTGTGTTATGATAAACTTCCAGGATACTCTCCCTTTAACAGAACTCTTAAAAAGACGTCTGATAACTCAAAGATGGCTGCTTTGCATGTTACTGTTGTGATAATAATACTAGCACTGTAATGTTTGATAAAGCCACAATTCTGAGGTAATTCTTATTGTTGTCAATTCATCACAGTTTCTTTGTTTAATGGTATATCAACCTTTTAGGGTTATTTAATGCCAAAGCCATCCTTGTAGAACAGCAGCTGTAATACTATTGAACAGATAGTTGGAAAGATAAGGGGCTTCCTACCTCTCTCAAAGGAATTAGTCTGAAAGTGAATGCAATACTTTTATAATGTTCAAAACGATTCTCTCATCGCCACTTTTATAATGTTTCATTCAGGGGGTAATTTTGGCCGATACTTTAAAATCTTTTCTCTCTTGTACAATGCCAAATACTGAGTATGGAATGGTAACACAATACATAGAATACTGACTCGTAATGCTACATCTGTGTAATACTACTCTACACACCTCATCAGACCTCTGTCTTACTGATTTATATATTTACTATTTCCAGTGACATGACCCCAGTAGCACAATCCATTTCAACAATTGTGTTTGTTGCCTGGAGATCCATGTTCAACCCACATGGGTCAGTGTCAGCATATTCATCTACATAACAAATACCAAGACTGAAGTTTGAACTGACTTACTTTGAGGCTGCAGTCCATCACTTTTGCCATTATACTAGAGGGACACCCGATAAAAATTAGTATTACCTTCTAATTGTTACGATGAAGACCTGACATTTTGAAGTATGATTTTTGTATATGATTCAAGAAAACTTTGACAAAAACTTTACACTGTAAAGTTGTCTTTCTGTCATAATTTGCATAAAGGCAACCTTCTACTCATTGTTTCTATTCATCTATTCCCATTTGTTCTTATATCTATTTCATATTTTACTCTGCTTTTCTTTTTCCTACTAATTCTTTCAACTCTCACGCAATCTCTTAATCATCTCCATATCACGCTTTCCATTGTCAAATTCCTCATGATTTTTCTTCAAATCCTTATTATTTCTTTATATCTCCCTCTTGGCTATTTTCCTCTCTGCAAATCTTTTTTCCTCTCATTTACGCTTGCCCAGTCGGCTGGAACTGTAGAATACACTGATTGCACCTCTGCAGAAGGGTAAGACACCCCCCAATGAGTGTCCTGGATATGACACTGAGCAATCTGATGGTGAAGTTCCAGTGATGTTGGGGTTTTGTGGAATGTGGAGTACCCCTTCATTGCTATCGCTCCCAGGTCCACTTTGGCCCGGAATGGTAGCACCTGATAGGGCCCTATCTATGGGTTAAATAGAACTAAACTGCATACTTATGCTAGACTGAATTGTTTGAATTAGAAGTGTTTCACAAAACTATAGCTTGAAATAGAAATGTTTTTCACAATTAAACTGTGTACTTATGCTAAACTGAATTGTTTGGAATGTTTTTGACATTGAAACTCTACTTAAATTAAACTGAATTGTTTAATATAGAACTGTTTTGACATTTAACTGTGTGTAAACAAAATCTATACTTATACTAGACTGAATTGGCTGAATTAGAACTGTTTGAATAAATTGAATAGCTTGAAATAGAAATGTTTTTGACTATTAAACTGTGTACTCATGCTAAACTGAATTGTTTGAAATAGAATAGATTATTTATATAAAAATGGATTTTGTGTTAAATAACCTACAAAGGTTGATATGCCACAAAACCAACCAACCAACACATTTATCTTTAGTTCTCTTAGCTTTGTCATTTCTAGAAAAGAGGTCCTTCATAGTAAGAATTTCGTCTACTAAGGTTAGGATATTGACTGCTGAAATGAGTTGCATTGATACCAAATACACCTCTCCTAACAAGCATACTCTACCTCTCTCTACCATATAATCTGAATATAATCCAGCCCAGTCAATGGGTAGGTTGTCGAATATGCCAGTTGCATCTCTGCGGAGGGGTAAGATCCTCACCAACTAGTGTACTTGACATCTCACTAAATCATCTGATGGTGAAGCTTCAGTTCTAGAGTTTTGTAGAATGTGGAGTATACCTTTATTGCCATTACTCCTAGGTTTACTCTGAACCAAAGTGTAGAACTTGTTCAGGTCAAATAAAACTATTTAATGATTTATTCTACTAAAAATAATTTAAATACGTGCTAACAAATTACTGATATTAAAGTGAATTATTAGTATCTAATAGTAATGCTGGAAACTGTGTGCAAACAATAAATATCAATACTTAAAACTATTTAACTGTGTGCAAGCAAAAAATATCAATACTTAAAACCATTTAACTGTGTGCAAACAAATGCGCTTTGGCTCATTTAAGAATAATGTTACCAGCAAACTATTCACTTACTTATCAAATATATAACATATATAAACAAGATGTAGCATTAAATAACCCATAAGTGTTGATATTCCAGGAAATGCAACCAAACCAAATCCTCTTAAATCATTGACTGATTCACTTGTAAGGGTAAGATTATCCAGGACCAAAGCCTGGATAATCTTGAGACATCTTGTTAATCATACAAGTACAAAGAAATTTCTTGAGATATTTTGTCAGGCTCCCACCAGTGATTAAACTATATTTTTCTAATAGAAATATCCGTTTAGTATTCTATATTAAACATATAAGTATTATAGATAGGAAGTCAACCATCAAGGGTTTGGATTATCCACAATGATTTGTGATCCTTTGAATGAGAATTGTTCAAATTATTAGATAAGGAAATGATATCAATTTTTCTTAAATGCCCTGTATATCTCAAATGATATCAGATTTTTGAAACTCACTGTATATCTTATTGGCCAACAAAGTTTGTGGTATAGTCAATAAAACTTAAATCAATTCTTTATCTGGTCAAATATTGTATTTGTTAATTTCTCAGTATATATACTTTAGAGCATATATTTTGAGGGTAAAGAAAATTAATGTCTCTGAATGTAGATTATGGTGGAATATCTTGCTTTGTCTTCAGAAAATATTTGATCTACCTCATTCTTTCTACCTACCTGCAAATACACACACACACACACATATATATATACATATATATGTGTGTGTGTGTTTGTAAAGCTGTTTTTTTAATATTTGGAGTTTTTGCTATTATGTTATTATATTGAGCTCTTTTATCCTTCATTATAAATGGATGAAACTTATTGATCTTACTCTTTCATTTATAACTTATTTCAATATATATATATATATATATATATATATATATATGTAAGGTTAGTCTTGGAAATAATGAGATTGACTTTTATTTTTCCGGCTGGCAACCCTGATATAAAATGAACAAATCAATGTTCACCTTGAACATTCAGTTTATGTTTATCTTTCAGGATTCAGCTGAGAATCATGTGTCTGGAAAAGGCTATAAAAATCAAATCGTGAATTGAATTCTGTACACTACAACAGAAAATATACAAGTTAAAACAGGTTCATTGTAGTCAAATACAGGTTTTTAGGTGATACAAGGCATTTTTGGATGGCTGAGACACTATGAAAGATGAACCATTATCTGGTTTATTGGTCTCTTCAAATGCTGAGAAAAAAATTGACAAAAGGAGGACGCTGGTCAGATCTGATCGGCATTTAGTAGAATTTATGAATTAACATTGATCAGCTAATTTTATTGAGAGTTGACAACCTGAAAAATGATAAAGTTAGTTTTATTACTTTTTTGACACACTCTCAAAAGGTTCTCAGCCTAACTAAACACAAAGGCATGAACCACACACTCTCTGAAAGGTTCTCAGCCTAACTAAACCCAAAGGCATGAACCAAAATCCCTCGGCTATTATATAACATGAGGCTATAGTAATGCTGGAGCTTTGGGGATTGCAGAGTACCCCTTCATTGCCATCAATCCCAGGTCCACTCTGGCCAAAAGTGGTAGCACTTAATAGGGTCCTATGTATGGGTCGAATAGAACTAAACTGTGTAATTATGTTATACAGAATTGCTTGAAATAGACATTTAAATTGCGTACTTATGCTAAACTGAATTTTACACTAAACTGAATTGTTTGAAATAGAACTGTTTTAACATTTAACTGTGTGTAAACAAAAACTATACTTAAACTAAACTGAATTTTTTGGATTAGAATGTTTTGATTTGAGAATTGTTTAGAAATGTTTTTGTCAATTAAACTGTGTACTTATGCTAAACTGAATTGTTTGAAATAAAACTGTTTATTTGTATAAAAATGGATTTATCAAAGGTTGATATGCCATTAAACCCAAACAAACAAACCAACTTCATCTTATTTAGTTTTCATGTCATATTTTTCTTACGTGGTACATACCATAAGTTTCCAGATTTTTTTGTACAGGCATTTAAAATTGTCGTAAACTCTTGAAAATTCACTATGTTTATTGCTATACATCTTATGAGATGACTGACAAAGTTTTTTGATATCTGGCTCAAATGAACAGCTACAGCAGCAATTGGAATACACCATATTAAAGCCTGATTGTCACAGATGGTGATTTTCAAAAATGCAATCTGATACTTTAGAAGAAAGATATGCGATAAAATTCTGTTTTAAACTTGGAAAAAATGATGCCACAGAAACTTATGGAATGCTTTAGACTGCTTTTTGAGCATCTTGCACGAATCGAGCATCAGTTTTTGAGTGGCATAAGAGATTCAAGGAAGGCAGAGAGTCTGTGAGGGATGATGAGAGGTGTGGGAGGAGTAAGGAAGTCAATACACCACAGTTGATTGGCCAAAAGGTTAGGGTTACTATGTTGAGGTTTTAAGTGAGTTCAGGAAGAGGTTCTGTTGGAAGAGGCCAGCACTCTTCAAATTGGGTCAGTGGCATTTCCAGCAGGATAATGCACCAGTCCACAACTCCATCCTTGTCACAGACTATTTGAGCAAGATGGGCATCAACTCAGTTCCTCACCCTCCTTATAGTCCATACCTTCCTCCCTGTGAGTTTTGGTTATTCCTTAAGCTCGAGGCTGTCGTTATGAGACAATTGAGGAGATGAAAGAGGCTGTGGCGAAGGTCGTTAACACACTCACACAAGAGGACTTCGATGGGACCTTTCAGAAGTTGTTAGAACAGTACAACAAGTGCATTGCAACCGGAGGAGATTACTTTGAAAGTGACCTGAGTTTCATGTGTGTACTATCTATAAAAGTGACCATACGAAAAAAGTCTGGAAACTTACTTAATGATCCTTGTATATTCTTTTGGATATTCTCTTGATATATTTATTCATATATAAATGGTTGAGAGAAAATAACAATGTCTGTTAAACGGTATATTTATAGCTGATTGTGGAGATGCTTGGTGCAACCATTATTATCTAAGGAAATGGACTCAGCAAGCAGAGTTCAAATCCCGGATTTGGCTATTTGCATCTCTTTCCACCCTCCAGTTCTAGGTAAAGAGTAAGTCAGACTATAGCCTTGGTATAGAAACCAATTTAGAAGAAGGAAAACTCTGAATACAAATTGCCCAGTTGACTGGGACTGTAGAATACACTGACTGCTTCTCTGCAGAAGGGTAAGACCCCACCCCCCGTCGCCGCCACCACAAGTTTCCTGGATATGACACTAAACAATCTGATGGTGGGGATCCAGTAATACTGGAGCTTTGGGGAATGCAAAGTACCCCTTTATTGCCATCACTCCCAGGTCCACTTTAGCCTTGAATGGTAACACCTGATCGGGGTCCTGTCTATGGGTTAAATAGAACTAACTTATGCTAAACTGTATTGTTTGAATTAGAACTGTTTGACTAAACTGAATAGCCTGAAATAGAAATGTTTTTGACAATTAAACTGTACTTACATTTAAACTGCATGCTAATGCTAAACTGATTTATTTGAAATGGAACTGTTTTTTGACACTAAGCTGAATTGTTATGTATAGAACTGTTTTGACATTTAACTGTATGTAAACAAATCTGTACTTATACTAAACTGAATTAACTGAATTAGAACTGCTTGACTAAACTGAATAGCTTGAAATAGAAATGTTTTCACAATTAAACTGTACTTACATTTAAACAGTGTACTTATGCTAAACTGAATTGTTTGAAATAGAACTATTTTCATAAAAATGGATTTGGCGTTAAATAACCTGCAAAGGTTGATATGCCTTAAAACCCAAACAACCAACCAATCTGAATACAAAGGAACTGTACTCTGCTTAAGAATTGACCTTGTGTCACATCCTGATTTTGTTAAAAAGGGTAGATAAATACAAACAATATAATCATGAAAAGAATTTATAATATATATATCAAATAATTCAATTTTCAGTCTTGCGTATTTTGGGATTGGATTTTTGATTGATTTTATTTGCATGTCAACTCATATGGGGTTTTTATTTTCCTAAAAGTTAAGGTATTTCACACATTGTATCTTTATATTTCCTTTTTTTTGTGTAGTTTGTTTTTTTTACATACAGTTAAATCATATGAAGTATTCTTGTCTGATACAAAGTGCAAACAGATCTGTTTGACTCATAGATGGGACCCTAACAGGTACTTCTACACTGGGTCAGAGTGGATCTGGGTGGCAATGAAAGGGTACTTGACACTCCCCAGACATCCGAAACTGGAACCTTACCAGCAGATGCAATTTAGTGTCATGCCTAAGCCACCTCATTTTTTGGCGGGAAGGAGCCTATACCTCCACAAGGAGTACAGTCAGCCTATCCTGAGCCCCACCAACTGGACTGTAATATTTTGGTTATTACCAAGTTTTCTTGATATTCATTTCAACTTTTATACAGAAATGTTATGATACAATGATGAATAATAGTGAAGTTGTTATTCTTTGAATGATAACAATTAAATAAGAAACTAATTCAGTCATTTTTAATAACCTAGCTTTTATTTCTAAGTGAAAATAAAGGATCAAAGCAAGGATCAAATAAAGAGTGAATAGAGAAAACAAGAAAAGAAAAATCAGTTCATCTTTTGTCAGTTTTTGGTTTGGGCATTTTCCCCTTTTCAAATTGAAATAATCAAATTTTTAACATTGAAAACTTTGATCAAAGCCTTTACTGTGCAAAATAAAGTAAGAATTGTAGCTAAAATAATATCCACATCACCACAAAAAAAAAAAAATCATTCTTACAATGTTTTGAATACCGATACAAAATAGGGAACCTGTTGCCAAGGTCACTGATTATTTGGGCAACTAAAAGTCTGGGGTGTTGTTATTGTCATTAGTCTAATAATTAGGTTCCCATTCACTCCATGAGTAAACCATATGAGTATTATTTACTGTCTGTTTCAAAGAATGTTCAGAATTCTTACAAGTCTTGGAAAGTTTATTTACCTAGTTCAGTGATGCCTTTGTCAAATGATGAATGCAAAATTAATTACAGAGTTTAAGTATTTAAAATTTTCTATTTCAAGCCAGATTATCTGTGTTGGATAAGCAGTAAATATTCTTAATTAAAAGGGCAGATGAGTTTATAATTTTCAAAAACTTTTTACTTGTTAAACTTTGATTTTTTAATTGAAAACTATCATATAATCTATATGTAATAACTTTATCCTCAAAAGGCAAAGTACCTCTTTCGGTCAGACACAGGCTCATTTATTTGCATACATTTTATGGGAAAGAATTTTCATTTAAATCTAATGTGCATAATTAATCAAGGAATTTTCTTAAATACTTTTTACTTTTTTTTAGTTGATATATTTTTTAGCTTTCTTTTGTTGATTCATTAGGTGCATATTTTGGCCATGCAACAATGCCATTGGCCAGTTATATGACAATAGTGTTATAAAAAACTCACTCAATAATAAAATACATGACTTCCCAACTCCAAACAACATGAGATAAACACTTGATGATAGCACAAATATGAAAGTATAACCTATATCACAGAAATATTGCAAGAACATAAAAAACATAGTCTATAACATAAAAACATAACTCAAATATGTCCAATAAACATAAAAACATAATGTAGATATATAAAAACAGAGCCTAAATATAACTTATAAACATATTAACATAGCCTATAAGAATACAAGCAAAGCCTGTAACGTAAAAACGTAATACACAAATATAAAAATATAATATACAACATGAACATGAAAACATAGCCTATAAACATACTAGCAAAGCCTGTAACATAAAAACATAATATACAAATATAAAAATATAATATACAACATGAACATAAAAACATAGCCTATAAACATACTAGCAAAGCGTATAACATAAAAACATAATATACAAATATAAAAATATAATATACAACATGAACATAAAAACATAGCCTATAAACATACTAGCAAAGCCTATAACATAAAAACATAGTATACAAATATAAAAATATAATATACAACATGAACATAAAAACATAGCCTATAAACATACTAGCAAAGCCTATAACATAAAAACATAATATACAAATATAAAAATATGAGATACAACAGGAATATAAAAACATAGCAAATACTTGAAGCAATAATCATAAAAAAAACCCTACAACTAAAAACCTGATAACCAGTATACTTGATGTATTTAATAACTAAAAAACTCAATACAACTGTATAACAGCATACATCATGCCTTGCTATACCATTATCACATATGGGCATGTCATGATCTAAATTCAAAATCTCTAACTTGATAAAAGGTATAGAAAAACTAAAAAGAAATTAGAAATCTCTTTATACTCCGGACAAAATGCCTCAGAGAATATTAAAAATAAAATAGTTATTGAATTTTAAATGAAAAAGATAAGATCTTGATTATAACTTAGAAAATGAGCGATGACTATACAACTCCAGAAAAGAGTACCTGATCTCGCTATATACAATAAAGTCTTCTCTTATTGGTTGTAAAGTTGTGTCATGATAATACTCCTGGTTTTATAGATTTTTCAAAATGTCTTATTGAAAAGACTCGTATATACCTCTCTCTCTTAAATATATATATATATATATATATATATAATATTTTAAAAATGACTCCTCAGAAAAGAAAAAAGTAAAAATAAGATGAGTCACCATACTGACACCATCAGAAAAAAAAGAACACAGAGCATGTCACAAAACAATAAATACTGAGAAAATGCTCAATATGTACTTAGAGCTGATTGAGAGAACTTAATAAGTAAGATTATATATATATATATATATACATAGAATATATCTCTAACTTTACCACCACATGAAGGATATGAGACATATCCAATTTTTAAGAGGAGTACAGGAGGTTAAATTCTAAGTTTTCCTTCTCCAAGACCAGTTGCCATACCAAGACTAAAGAGCCCAGTCTACCTAACTATTTGAGCATAGTTGAAGTGGGCAGGGAGAAGAGCTGGATTCATACCTTTCCAAAGAGCATTAGCTCAAAGTGAAAGACAAAAAACCTTGTCCAGAATTTGAAATTGGGTGCTATCCATTTCTTATGATGATGACCATTATGCCATATATATATATATATATATATATATATATATATATATTGTTCAAGCTGTACCCTTGGGAGCTTATCCTATCAAGCATAAATGTTTCTTTTCTTAAACTAGTACCCATTTATTGTTGACCTCTGGTGTTACAGGACTATTTTTATTTTAGCACAGTCAGAATTGTAGCCGCTATTGTGATTTTTCTTTTCCTTCAGAAAGTGCATTTATGCATGTGCAGGTAAGAATAGTTACAGAATGTAGATTTCCCTTTATATCTATGCATAAGCAAACATTGTGCATGAAAAAGCACTGTAAGTGTCTGTTTGTATACCTCAATCCATTTATGGCAAGGAAGAAGGAAATATATATATATGTGCATATCTATCAGAGTTTTATAAGTCTTTAAGTTCAAAGGTATTGATATCTATAATCTCAATTTAGTATTGGAGTTTTTAAAGGGAGTGATGGGAGGATGAATTTAAACATATTTTCCTAAATATCTGAACTTGTAGTAATACTGGTATTAAGTTCTTTTTTTATAAAATTCATTTCTAACTCTCATTCTTTTTAATAACTTATTATGTTTGGATTTTCCTACCCCCATCATGTTTGCAAGTTATGACACAAGATTTGTTTTACATGGGGAGCCCAACTGGAAAGGAGCCTCTATCAGCAGTGCTAGCAAAAATTGTCCAGGCCTTGTTGACATTCCTCCTTTGAAGAGGGCATTTCAGATTTTTAAAAAATGACCCTTATTCTTTTAGATGAGGGATTACCACTTTTCAATTGGACAAATTAATTCCATGAAACTTTTCAATTGGATAAATTAATTCCATGAAACTTGTACAGAAAGTTAACTGTAAATGACTGCAAAATAAATGGTAAAATTTTTACCTGTACTTTGAAACTTTATAACTTTCTTTTTGAAAACTCTTATGTTATTGTGCTTCAGTAGACAAAATACATGTATGTATATATCTTTAGCTATACATATATATATACAGAGGCGCTTGTAGCCCATTGGTTATCATCATTGGGAATGGACCCTGTGACCCAAGTTCAAATCCTGAATAAAGCTGTTTGCTTTTCACATAGCACAAGTATCCTTGGTAATAGGATAAATCAAACTTTTCTCCCCACAGCTATCAGTAAATAGTAGCTAAAATGGGCTCTTTAACCTTGGCATGACATCAGTCAAGAAGGAAAAATTCTGAATTCAAACTGGTTGTTAAAAATTGACCTTGTGTTGCATTCTGCTCATGGTGGAGGGATTGGGTAAATACACATACACACACACACACACACACACACACACATATATATATATATATATATATATATATACCCACAGAAAAATAGAGAGGTACTTCAAAATTTGTCATTTTTTTCTTTATCTATATTTGTATTTGATAAATTATACGAGGTGCCTTCAATAAGTTTCCAGCCTTTTTTTGTACAGGCATTTAAAATTGTCATAGACTCTTGAGAATTCAGTATGTTATTGCTATACATCTTATGAGATGACTGACCAATTTTTATGATTTCAGCTTCAAATGAACAGCTACAGCAGCAATTGGAATACACCCTATTAAAGCCTGATTGTCACAGATGGTGATTTTTAAAAATGCAATCTGGACATAAGGACACTTTAAAAGAATGATATGCAATAAAATTCTGTTTTAAACTTGGAAAAAATGCCAGAGAAACGTATGGAATGCTTCGGACTGCTTTTTGACCATCTTGCATGATTCGAGCATCAGTTTTTGAGTGGTATAAGAGATTCAAGGAAGGCAGGGAGTCTTTGAGGGATGATGAGAGGTGTGGGAGGAGTAAGGAAGTCAGAAAACCAGACTTGATTGGCCAAATAAAGAATTTCATGGATAAGGACTGTTATGTGTCTATAGAGACAATAAGTGCACAGTTTGGTGTCAGTGTGGGAACTGTACACACAATTATTCGCAAGGAACTGAAGATGTGGAAGATTTGCACAAAGTTTGTCCTAAGGGTGCTCAGAGAAAATCAGAAAGAAAGATGTTGTCATGACAGCAGGGAGATGGTCAAGCTGATCAATTCAGATCTCGCACTTCTTAATGCGCTGGTGACCTACGATGAAAGCTGGATCTACTGCTATGACCCAGAGACCAAGAGACAGAGTTCCTTGTGGAAGCATGCTGGCTCTCCCAGACCCAAGAAGGCCAGACAGAGCAAATCCACCCACAAACTTTTGATTATCCCTTTTTTTGAAAGCACTGGCATGATCTACATGCACTGGGTTCCCACTGGACAGACAGTCAACAAGGAATACTATGTTGAGGTTTTAAGGGAGTTCAGGAAGAGATTCCATCGGAAGAGGCCAGCACTCTTCAAATCAGGTCAGTGGCATTTCCACCAGGACAATGCACCAGTCCACAACTCCATCCTTGTCACAGACTATTTGAGCAAGATGGGCATCAAGACAGTTCCTCACCCTCCCTATAGTCCAGACCTTGCTCCCTGAGGCTTTTGCTTATACCCTAAGCTCAAGGAAATACTTAGAGGCTGTCGTTATGAGACAATTTTAGGAGATGAAAGAGGCTGTGCCGAAGGTCATTGACACGCTCACACAAGAGGACTTCGATGGGGCCTTCCAGAAGTTGTTGGTATGGTACAACAAGTGCATTGCAGCCGGAGGAGATTACTTCAAAGGGGACTAGAGTTTCATGGGTGTACTATCAATAAAAGTGCCCATATGAAAAAAGTCTGGAAATTTATTTAATGAGCCTTGTATATGTAAATATTTATTTATATTCAGGAAGACAGAGAAAACTTACTTCTCTCACTCTCTCCCCTCCTCTCTCTTTCAATAGCTAGAACAAGTGGCACTACATAAAAATAAAAGTAACTATAATGATAATAAAGATATAATACTAATAGATAATAGTAATAATACCTATCTGCCCATAAGGCAAGTATAAGAGGGATATGGTACATTTTTGAAGATTTCAATATCATAGTTTTTATACTTTATGAAGTATGTGGTTAAAAAATATACTTAGAAAGGGGGAAATTTTATCAGTAATTTATTACTATGTTATGTTTCTATTTTACAACTTTCTGATTGTTTCCATCACAAAGATGTTAGACGTCTTCCTCAAAAAAGAGGTGTCCTGAGTATGATACTAAATGTAATCTAATAGTGACGTTCCTGTTCTGGAAATCTGGTGGCCCAGTCAGCTGGGGCTGCAAAATACACTAGCTGTATCTCTGCAGAGGAGTAAGAAACCCACCAACGAGTGTCCTGGATATGACATGAAACAATCTGATAGCAAAGTTCCAATAATGCTCCCAGGTCGACTCTGGCCCAGAGTGGTAGCACCTAATAGGGTCCTCTCTATGGGTCAAATAGAATTAAACTATATACTTATGCTAAACTGAATTGTTTGAAATAGAACTGTTCTGACATTTAACTGTGTGTAAACAAAAACTATATTTACACTAAAATGAATTGTTTGAAATAGAACGGGTTATATATGTAAAAATGGATTTGGTATTAAATAACTTACAATGGTTGATGTGCCATAAAACCAAACCAAATCAAAATGGAAATCTGGGGAGTGTAGAGTACCCTTTCATTACCATTATTCCCAGGTCAACTCTGATGCAGAGTAGGAGTAACTGTTAAGATCCCATCTATGAATCAAATGCATCTATTTAGAATAATTCATATTTCATTGTAATTCTTGATGCCTTATAGCTGTAAATTATTTGTATTAAGAACAGTTACTTGAAGCTATAATTATTTACTAAGAATTATTATAAGTTGCTTGAAACCATATAACTGTGTGCAAAGAAATGAACATTACTAAATGGAAATAGTTGGCGACCTTAGTTGAGGGTGACCCAAAGGCTCCCTTTTCAATAGCTACTGCATTGAGGTGTAGGGGAGGGTGCTACTCCATTCCCTGGATTGGTTCACTTTACCCTTGATCATCAGCTCATAATGCTGAGTGTTAAGCAAGGTAGCATCATATACCATTTTTGGAGTCTTTGGTTTGACTTGACCAGGGATTGAACCTTGGTCTTCTGGACTATTGATGAACAGTTTACTCATTTGGCCAATAGCCCAGTTAATTATTTATAATTATTAGCATTAGATAGGAATACTTGAAATCATATTACTGAGGGCAAATTATTTATATTACATTGGAATTCTTGACATCATAGAACTATGCAAAAAAGGTGAGAAGAAACAACAGCACTAAAAATGGAAATATACATGTACAATGAATGCGATTCCCTAACCACTAGGTATAAAATAACCATACATGGGTTAACATGCAATTGAAATTAATCGATTGATTGATCATTTTACAACTTCATTAGATAAAATTGATGTGATATGAATAATTATTTTCAACAACTTGACTACCATTTTTACATTTGTATTTCTAAACCACATTCTTGGATATCATGATTGAAAAAATTCACACATTTATACATATAGGAGTTTCTGTCAGGAGTAGACATCTTATATACTAGTTAACATTGATGTATATTTTTTTCTTTTAATATGCATGTTCATATTCTCGTGCAATTTTTTTTTCCCATTATGAAAACATCAATACATAAAAATAGAAAAGGGTGTTGAAAAATTCTTTGACAAACCAAGAAAGGAATGGAATTAAAAAGAAAAGAAAAGATGAAAGGAATGTAAGAAACGATGTGCGAAGTGTGTTTAGCAGCAGAATGAATATGCATGATATCATGTTTGGCTTGAGGTCATTCCCTTCTTTGTTAGGTTAAGAACTTTTCAGCACTACCTTCCTAAGGAAGAATGTGATTTTATCTGTCTTAACTGACTTCTTTTAGTGATATTATCTCTATTTCAACTGATTTTGATATATATATATATATATATATATATATAGAGAGAGAGAGAGAGAGAGAGAGAAAGAGAGGAGGGCATTTTCATTTCTGTCATACATGCATATATATATATATATATATATATATATATATGCCTGTTCATATGCATGTATTTGTGAAAGTTGTTATATCTATAATTGTAATAGATAGGTAAACTGGCATTTTCAGACTTTGCTTTTGGGTACAAAAGGATTAAAGAACCTTATCAGAAACATCCTTTTGACTGGTACACATCTCCAAATGCCTCAAAGGCATCTGATGCTAAAACCTGGCCATCATATCAGACTAACTGATCAAGATTATCTAAAAAAAAACAAAAAACAAGAAAAATTTGTTTAAATTCCAAGACAAAATAATCCAATCATAAACACATGACCTGAGGACAAAAATAACTGATTTCTTGACAATTTTTCCTCTAGAAACTTACAGTGGATAAGTTTTATTAAACTCTTACAAGAAAAAAATACAAAAGAGAAAATAATTTTAAAAAAAAAAGCCTTAGAACTTATTTTTCTTCTTATGATTATCATTAGAAATAATGCTTGAAGCTTATCATCTCACGACTGATAAACTTAAATTATTTCAGTACAAATTGATTATTTAAAGGAATATATTTCTATACAGTTTTAATTCAAAATTTTTGGACAAAAAAATCAAACAAAAAATAGACAGCTGGCATAAAAAATGTTAAGACAATTGATGTAGTTCTTGACAAGTTAGAACAATTTATGAGCAATTAATATTTAGAAGAATATCCATGAGTATCCGATGTAGGACAGTAATTCAATTTTCTTGCAATATCACAGAATGACAGTTCACAACCTTTTATGTCATAATTGACCTTTTTCAAACTCAGACAATTGACTTAAAAGTCATTTGCAAAGGACCTATCACAAAATAAGATATTAAACCAAGGAAAAGAAAATTCTTAGAAATTTCCGATATTTGGCTATTTCTGAGAATTTTCTTTTTAGAAAATTATGACTGTACTTTACAACTAAGGTAAATTTGACAACAGTAATCAAGGAAAATAATTACTTCCCATGTGAGTCTAAGTGACTCACATGGGAAGTCGCTTAGACTCACATTGAGGTTTCATTAAAATTAGTGGCAATAATAAAAATAGTCCAGTTTTTCACTGTTTTTGATGCATATTTTTTTGTCGAATATGGTAATTTTTCTAATGTTTGAATCAGCATAGAAATACAAGAAGAATTTTGATATTCCAGCAACAAAGAGTTTATCTTTCTTAGTCAATGCAATGCTTAAAATTCCTGTCAGCTATACTAATCTATATGAGCTGCCCTTATGAAATTAGGCATTCCTCAATTCTGTGAAATTATTTCCTTAGTTTTGCTTTCATTAATCCTTTCAAAGAAATATGTGTCTTAAGCAAGAATTCTCTGAGTGGTCCTTACAAACGCCTGGTGGTGAATAAAATTCCACTCTGGTGAATAAATCCACAGAAGTCCACAGAGAGTGAATTTACAAGTTGATATTTATAAATGCCTTTATAACAGAACAACAAAAACTGCTGGATCATGTTGATTAGTCGCCAGATATCATACGCCTAGCAGAATGCCTGATTGGACACGATGGCCACTTTTGCTATGTTGTTCATATATGACCAATTCAAAATATACAGGTCATTAAAATGAATGCACAATTTGACTCTAATTGAAATTATCTGGATCTTTTGGGTATCATTAACAATACATTTAATCATATTTTCATGAAGGGAAACATTAAAAGACAATTTTATTTTAAATGAATTGTTTTATAAAGATACCAAATTCTAAATTATCCTTTTTTTTTGTTGGTGATGAGATGTATTTAGAGAAAAAGATTATTATTTGATAAAAATGAAAATACAAATTTTAGAAAAGAAAAAAATAATGAATAGATAAAACTAAAATACAATACCTGAAATTTTAATTCTTATTGATGGTAAGAGATTTTCAATGAGTAAAATTAAAATTAAATCATTGTTAATGAAAATTCTACTCTGACCAATGAGAGCTGGATTTTCATGTAAGTAAGTTTTAATAGTGCCAGGTATTTGTTGGTGGAGTGGTTATTATATGATTCAATATTCTATTTCTGATCATTTTTCTGTATTTTGTAAAAAATTTAATCTTGAGACTGAAAACAATAAAAAATCCAACTTGTTAGTTATAGGAATATTTGTTATTGTTGGGCGAAGAAATGCATTCTTACGCGTGTGTGTTATTCCCTCGCTAATTGTTGTTGTTAATAAAGGAGAGAGAGAAGTACGAAGTCGAAATATTTTTTGGAATAGTTTTTAATGGCATTATGGAATATAGAGTTTGCATTTGTGCTGCAAGCCTCGTAGGAAAGGAAAGAATTAAAGAGATGAAATTGAGTTATGAGAGAGTTGAGATAGCAGCGTGTGTTGTTGGACATACGAGGGATTATGTTCGCCGTAGTTTAGCAAAAGTCGTGTTTGCTGTTTGAGGAAATAGATGTTAAAGTCACTGTTAGTTTGTGGTTCTGGTTATTCATGGAGAAGCGTGAATGTCTCCAGAAAATGTTGCCCAGAGGTAAAGTAGTCACTACGTGCCAGAGCGGAATTAGACATTGCAGTCAACATAGCCAATTTTGGGGGTGACGTAAAGTTGTTCCTGTGTGTGGCACATTGAATGTATCTAATCCATATTCAACTGGGAATTCTTGGTCTAAGAAAAATAACCAAGGAGTCCATGAATTAGGCTGCTTCCCTCATGGTGCTCTGCTGCTGCTATTGGAGAGCAGACGGTAGACATCTGTACAGAATGGAGTTGTTCTGCCAAAGAGGCTGTGTTTGGCAGCTTCCCCAATTTCTGCTGCCTGGAAAGGAGGTCCGGAGGGAATAGGGTAAGTCATCCTGATTGGGTGAAATTATGCGTCGAATTAAATTACGCGCCAAACCAAAATACAAAAATTCCTTCTGCTACAAACTGATTCTTCCCTTTAAAAACATAATTCAAGAATTAAAGGTGCATTTGAATTCATAGTTTACTTATTCTTTTCCCATGTAAATGGAATTAAAATTGAATAAATTAGTAATATTTTGCAATTTAATTGTGGTTTTTGAAAGTAATTTAAAATTTCGTCTCTCAGTTAGTTAGTTGCATGCACTGTCTTGGTTTTCCTTTTCTTCCTTCTTTCTCTCCTTCACTTTCTCACCTCAAATCTTTGATCAGTTCCTGATGTACACACAGCAACTTGAAAGCTCCTGTTCTGAACTAGACTAATCAAAAACCATTTGAGCAATATGGTCAGGACAATCATATAACATTTGGGTTCCTGAATCAAACATCACTTCTGCACCATGCTTGTTGTGTTTTTCACATTCAGGAGGATGTGGGTTCGATTCAGGTAGGCAAGACAAAGTCTACTCCTCTTAGAGAATATGGCCACCATCCAACTCCTGTTTTCAATCACATTAATATTTGATAAATTTATTTGGAGAAGAATGCAAATTGAATTTAGTTACAAGGGGTACACGAAACAAAAAGTTTAAGAAGTCCTAGTTTAAAGCAAGGAAATAGTGAAATTCTGTTACTTTTAATATATATTTATGAATTGTCAAACTAGTTTATATATCTTAATTTTCACTTTACAGTTTTGAATTGATCATCAAATCTAGAGACAAAATTTTTTCATATTATTTTTCTAAGACCAAAAGTTTTCTAACCATTTAGGACTATTGAACTCATTGTATTTGTTATCTTTACTAATTTTGAGAAGTTCTTCCCATTTTCCAAGAGTTATTCATTATGTGAGTTTTCTCAAGGATCTATTAATCCAGCCAGCAGCCATCTTCTGCCATACAATTCAAAAAGTTGTAAATAGAAAAGGAATAGTAAAAAAATTAGACCAAGTGACTTAGTTCATTACAGGTTATCCGCATTTGTTCTATTGGAATGCTTTTATTTATAAGACCTTCTCCTCCACATTCCAAGAAAGGTTTGACACAAGATCAAGTTTAATTTCATTTTTCAACTTTATTTCTACTTTTTCACAATAAATTGTCTTTTGAGGTTATTATTGGTGAATATGTGACAAAAGACTTGTCATTTCAATTAATGATTTGTCAATCATTTTTACAAACATTTCAGTTCATATCAGTTGATGCTCATTGTTTTGTTGCTTGACGATCTGAGCACTTGATGCTTGATGTGATTATCATTTGTGATATGTAATACAGTTTTAATCCACACAGCTATACGATATCAAGCATTCTTATTTAATACTAATTATTTTCCAACAGATCTATTCAACCCAAAGATGGGACTCTAACAAGTACAATCACATCAAGTCAGATATCCTATATAACTGTGAACAAGTGAATGATTATTATTAAACGGGAACTGTGTTGATCTGTCGGCAGAAATTTTAATCAAATTTTGATTTTACTCCAAGAAACATTAACTTGCTTATAATGAATTTATTTTTATTTCATCAATCATAAGGGTAACAATGTTCAAAAGCTAGTTAAGTTAAATCTTATGATTTCTTTCGATTTCAAGGAGGCTCTGCAAAGGTGCAAAAAAGGAAAAGGGATAAAAAAAATAGTGAAGGCCAAAAAGAAGAGTTTAACAGAGAGCATGTAGAAAAAAAGGTTAAAAAACAAAAAAAGGAGATGAATGAAAATATAATTGAAAGGTGGCAGAAGAAAAAAACAGAAAGGAAAAAATAAAAGAAGAAAAGAGAAGTATTTTTTTTAAATTAAAAGAAATAAAATAGAAAGCTGAAGAAAGTCAAAATAAATTCGAGAATCAAATTGCATGTGTTTTTAGATATTCTATAGCCTGTCAGAATTGCCAAACAGATTTCGTACCAGAGAATTTGGTTTTAGAAGTACCAAACGGAAAACGTGTTTTGAAAGTAAAGATGAAGAATGACAAACCTTAAAACAGTAAGATATCAATTTGGTCATAGTTTTTCAGCACTATTGGAGGTCTTATGCATCAATGTAAGGTTACACTTCTTTTTTTTTTTTTTTTTTTTGAGAGTTAATATTATTTTTGGACATTTCTCAAATTGTGGAAGTGGTGAGAACTTTTCTGTTAGCTTTCCAAAGAAAAAGCCACGAGATTTTCATCTTTGCAACTGGCAAAGTTTATCGTCAGGTTTATCAGTTGTCAATACACAATACTTCATTGAATCACGAGGCTCTCAAAGAATAAAGCCAAATAAATAAAGGTGTGAATAAGAAAAGTGAAGGTTAAAAAAATAACAGGAGGTGAAAGTAAGTATAAGTAGATAAAGTCAATAAAGAAGAAGGGAAGAAGAAAAGAAAAAAAAAGAGAGTGCAGAACTGAAAGAAATAGAAGGAAAAATAATGAGAACTAAAGAAAATGTTTATAAGACAGAGAAAAAAAAGCCAAAATAAGAAAGAAGAGGGTAAAAAAGAAAGAATAAGTAAAATTGATTCAATAAAAAAATGAGAATAAAAACAAAACAGATTCTGAAAGAAAAGAAACTTGAAGAAAACAAAAAAAGTAAAGTCAAACCTAGAAATCAAAAAGAAAATAAGTAAGGGAAAAAGTTAAATGTATAAAGCAAGCTGGTTAAAAAAATGAAATCATTGAAGAATTATAAGAAAAACAAGAAAAAGCAAAAAGAAAATAATTAAATGAAAAGGAATTTTTAAAAAATTAAAAACAGAATCAACAAAAAAAAAAATCAACATAAAAAGGAAAAAGGGATAAAAAGAAAAGAGAATGGAAGAAGAAAAAAAAAAAGAGCAAAGAAGGAGAGAAAAAGAATTCCTAAGATAATAATGAAAAGGAACATTTTCAAATTTTGAAAAACAATGGAAAAAGAAAAAGGAATTTAAAAAAAAAAAGAAATTAAAAAACAAAACAAAACTTATCTTTTAGTGTTTGTGCACATTGTGTGCTGCACTGAAATTGAAACCCTTAACCAAATAACCAACTACCGTCACTTGTAAGTCACCATCAGATTTGACCTTTGAAAAAAAACAAATGCCTCACTCCTTCTACACAAGATTCATAATGAGAAAAGACAACAGACAGAAATATGAACCTTATCAAAACTCAGCAGTGATAAAAAAACAAAAAAGAAACAAAAATTGATGAAGAAAAGATTTGGAAAGAAAATAAGAGAAATGGGCATAAGTTTTTATATTATTTTTTTAAATTTAAGCAAAATCCCTTATACACATATACCATGTACACTGTACATATATTTGATTGAATAGTCGATATTTGTCGCTGCCTCCTACCAGACACGACTTGACACAAGGTCAAAAGCCCGAAGGCCAATTAAAGTGGGGATAAAGGGAGGGGGAGGTCGGGAACGAGCCGAGACTCGAACCCTGCTGGTCTGTGCTGCTTATCTGCTCACTTGGTGCGATGTGAGCCTGATGAGGCAAACAGTTTCACGAACCCAATTGTGGGTCCAGGCACGTATGCCAGTTTATGGCTTAAACTAGACATGAGGTCTAGTGCCATACATGGGTTACAAAGGAGACAAAAGTGCAGCTCGCCCAGCCGAGGGTAGCCTAGTCGAAACTAGGTACCTAAAAGGCCCCAAGTCTGCCATTGTTCCTTTTGCCGAGCCACGCTCCGGACCGAAGTCCAGAACAGGCTCCGGGGGGTCCTACGCATTCATCCACAACTCTTCTGTGAGCCTAGACATATGAGATACTTCAAGCTGGAATCAAAACCCAGCTGATTTTTTGTCAATTGGACATTTTAAGTTATTGTCATTTTACCATAAGCAAAGGAATATTAAGGTATATATTCATATACGCTTATCGGCTACCAGAGTGCTCCATTCATGAGAAAGTGGCTGCCGGCAATTCCCCACTTGAGTGCTCAACCCATGAGGGGAGCATTTAATTCTGGATTATCTTTGAAACCATTAGATTCCTGTTGTTGAAATGGTTCATGATGATATTGATGTTTCTATTTAGGAAGGAGTATAGAATTCTAATTAACATTTCATAGTAATCTCCATCATATAAAAAATTTGAATGATTGAAAATGAGGCTTCTCAAAATGGGTGAATGAAATTTTGGCCGGGTGAATAAAGTTCCATCGTTATTTCCTTTATATCAAGAATATGAATGATTAAAAATTGCATTTAGCAACTGATATAGACTCCTCAAAATTACCACTGAATTACAAACTGAACAGAAGATTGCCTTATTCTCTGAGTTTAGAGCATTTTAAGTGTATTGTACAAAATATCTTGTTATGATGTGCTATTTTTGGTGAATTATAGTCATAGCACTCAAATATAACGAAAATTTTGCTACTAGCTTGTTTACAAAATAGATAGAGAGTTTCAAAAATGTATTAAGAAAAAACTTTTGAGATATTCATGCTTACAAGACATAGTTTCATAGAGAACAGTTGCAGTTTATTACAGCCAACAGAGGTGCCCGTGGTGTAATGGTTATTGTCATAGGAAATGGACACGGCGACACGAGTTCAAATCCTGGACGAGACTGATCGCATTTCACATAGCACTAATACCCTTGGGAAAGGTATGAATCCAATTATTCTCCCTCCAGCTATGGGTAAATAGTAGGATAGACTGAGTTCTTCAGCCTTGGTGAGGCAACTAGTCTAGGAGAAGGAAAACTCTGAATTCGAACCTGTTAAACTCCGCTTAAAGAAAATTGACCTTGTGTCATATCCTGCCCGAGCGGAAGGGTTGGTAAATAGGATTACAGCCAACTGATCACTGAAAATTAGATTCTCCACAAACCCATTTTTCTCTTCACAATCTTTAAACAGTTCTTTACAGAAATCATATGATGTGGTTTTGTTCTTGTCACTTAGACTATGTAACAACAACAACATTAATTAATACAGAATCATTTTGAAGCATTTCTGCAAAAACAGTTTTGTGTAGAATTTGTAATTCCTGACTTGCTCTTTTTGTTGACATCTACGAACTGCTTTCATAACTAGTAAAGAGACTTTCTGATTGTTTCTTGGATACAGATAGTCTTCAGGATATTCTAATTTGGCATTAGCATCCTGTTTTTTCAATTTTGTGTACTAATCATAAATGCAGCTCTGTTGACAGCAGCTGTAGAATACGCCAACTGCATCTCAGCCGAGGAGTAAGACTGAGTGTCCTTGATATGACATTAAACAAAACTAATCATATTTACCAACCCCTCCGCTCGAGCAGGATATGACACAAGGTCATTTTTAAGCAGAGTTTACAGGTTTGAATTCAGAGTTTTCCTTCTCCCAGACTAGTTGCCTCACCAAGGCTGAAGAACCAGTCTGCCCTACTATTTACCCATAGCTGGAGGGAGAATATTTGGATTCATACCTTTCTCTGTGGTATTAGTGCTATGTGAAATGTAATCAGTCTCGTCCAGGATTTGAACTTGTGAGGCTCCGGTGATGCTGAAGTTTTGGGGAATATATATATATATATATATATATATATATATATATATAGATATTTGTCTCTCTCTCACCAGACAGGACTTGACACAAGGTCAATGACTCGAAGGTCGATTATAATGGGGGTTAGGGAAGAGGAAGGTCGCGCACGAGCCAAGGCCCGAGCCCTGCCTGACTATGCTGGTCATCGATCCATTTAGTGCAATGTGGGCCTGATGAGCCTAGCTAGGTCCAGGCACGTATGTTATGGTCTGGGAGACCTGGGTTCAATCCCAGGTCGTGTCATACCAAAGACTTTAAAAATGGTACTTGATGCCTCCTTGCTTAACACTTAGCAATATTAGTTACGTATCAAGGGTAAAATGAAGCAATCCAAGGAAAGGAGTAGTGCCCTCCCCTACACCTTGGTGTAGTAGCTATTGAAAAGGGAGCCTTCAGGTTATCCTTGACTACGGTTGCCAACTTTACTTACTCTAGTCATTCAAATAATTTGACACAATTGAAAATATAAGTAATATATGTTAAAATAATTTGTTGCTGACAGAGACAAGACATTGACATTAATTAAGCTTTCAACTCAATTTACATTCATATAGTATGTCATCTGCTGTTTTGTATAGAGAAAAATTATGAAAGGTAAACTAACTTCTATATTGGCAATATTCCATTTTATCTATTTTACACATTTCTGTTTACTTGCTTTATTTGTTTTGTTCCTCCGTTTTTTCTATGTTTCAGTAATTGACTTTCTATCTCTTTGATGTTTGGCCTGCATGTAGGGTAACATGTATGTGTATTACATCATCATCAGCACGTTATCATTATTATTAGGTTTGATTTGGTTTCTTTGTTTAATGGCACATCAACCTTCATGAGTTATCTAATGCCAAAACCATTCTCATAGAACAACAGCAGTGTTACTATTTAACCTATAGTTAAGATGATAAAGTTTCATACCTTTCCCAAGGGTATTAGTCCAAAAGTAAATGTGACAGGAGTTCAAACTCATACACTTCAAAGCAGCAGTCTCTGCCATTTAGCCACTAGGAATTCACTAATAATTATTAATTACTTTTTCTGGAGGTCACTTAACAATATAAGTCATGTATTTTCTCTTGCTAGTCAATAATGAGATGCATCTTTGTCAAAATTTTAGTGATAACAGATAATTAATATCGTCCATGGATTTACTGTAGAATGGAGGTGTGCTTAGAATAACAGTTATTATCATGGAAAAGGAATTGGCAGCCCAAGTTCAAATCCTGGATAAGATGACATTTCATTTCATACTAATGCTCTTTGTAAAGACATGAATTTATCTCTTCTGCTCTCAACTATGAGTAAAATAGCAGGGCAGACTTGGCTCTTTAACCTTGGTTAGATAATCTGTCTAGTTGAGAGAAAAACTCTGAATTCAAACCAACTCTCTGCTTAAAAACTGACCTTGTGTCACATCCAGTCTTTAGTGCAGGGGTTGAGTAGATACATAATTTGACTAGTATCCTGTTCTCTCAGTAGGACTTAGAATACACTGGCTGTATCCCTTGCTGAGGGGTAAGACACTATTTTCAAAAAAGGAGTGTTCTGGATATGATCCAAAACTGCATCTGATGATGAGGCTCCAGTTTGTGAGATCCGGGAAGAATAGAATACTCCTTTATTGCCATTACTGCACAGTCCACTATGATCCAGAGTGGAAACAACTGTTAGAGTCCTATCCATGGATCAAATAGGTCTGTTCAGAAATTTACTTGTATCAGATAAGAATACATGAAACTGTATGCAAACAAATTATTTTTATTAGATGAGAATAATTACTTGAAACCATAAAATTATTAATATTAGGTAGAAATTCTTCTGTTGACTAATTATTTTTATTATATCGGAATATGTGATATTATATAATTGTGTGCAAAAAACAATTTGGAAACAACCCCACAAAAAAATGTAACTGTACATATATAATGAATGTAGTAATTTACTTAGCTTCTTTTGCTTAGATGTGGCACAAGGCCATATGAATGAGACATTCAATGAGATTCACACTCACTTTTGAAGGTTTGCTACTCTAGCTTGCTCACCATTACACCAACAGAGGCACCCAACATATACAATGGATTTAATTCCCTAGTCTAGGTATAAAAAAAACCCAGTTGGATTGACACACCATTGGAATCAATCAAGTGTATGTCATAGTCGATAACCTGGGAATATCAAATTAGATATTACAGATCCAGGAAGCACAATAACACCACTGGATAGAACAAGTTTTCAGCAACAAAACATTTTCTTTATGAGTGTGGAATGCAGTCTTTCATTTATTAATGATGAATAAATAGAAAAATATTGTTTTATAGCTGAAAACTTACTCACTCTAATGGGAATATTGTGCGTCCTGTTCTATTTTATAGAAATTTATAAGGAGCATTACTTTTGGATCATCCCTTTTAAATAGAGCAGCATTTCTGAAATGCTGAAACCCTTTCAGATAAATTTGAAAAATATAAATTTTACATATTTAGATTGCAAAATGTTTTTTTCTTTTGTTTTGGTGATCAATTGATTGTATAATGAATGTTACAAGGTTACAAAGATCATCTTTTTTTCAATACCAGATGAGGCTGTTGGCATTATGCTTTGTGCTTATGCTTTTGAGAAAGGTATAAATCCATTCTCTCTCTCTCTCTCTCTCTCTCTCTCTCTCTCTCTCACTCTCTCTCCAGCTATGGTTGAATAAGAGGACAGACTGGACTTTTTAGATCTGGTATGGTCACAATTCTGGGGAAAAGAAAATTGTATTCAGACCAGCTGTACTCTTACTAAAAAACAATTGTGTTGCCTCCTATCCATGGTGGAGGGAATTTCCATGGCATAGGGGCTAATGTGCTGAACTTCAGCATCATAGTAAGTTTGAACTCCAGGCATGCTATTGCATTCACTTTCTTGGGATAGGTATGAAGCTCCTTATGCCCTCAGCTATAGGTTAAATAGTACTACTACTATTCTTTTGCCAGGATGGCTCTGGTATTAAATAACCCATAAAGGTTGATATATCATTAAATAAACCAAACTAAACCAATATTTCAGGAGAGTAAGTCCCCATGGTGTAGTGACTAATATGGAGGACTACAACATCATAGTAAGTGGGTTTGATCTTTTGTTGTATTGTATCCATGGTCGGGGGAGTGTCCATGGCTAATTTCCTGGACTTCAACATCCTAGTAAGCAAGTTTGAAGTCCAGGTATGCTATTATGTTCACTTTTGGACTAATACACTTAGGGAAAGGTATGAACTTTCTTATTCCCCAGCTATGGGTTAAACAGTATCAATACTGTTCTTGTACAAGGATTGCTTAGGCATTAAATAACCCATGAAGATTGATGAGTCAGTAAATGAAGAAACCAAGTCAAAATTATCTATGGTGGAGTGATTGGGTAAATACATGCAAAGCTTAACTACAAATTTATTTTTGGAGATTATATACTTAGTTTTCTTACACCAGAGGATTCTCAGCAAGTTTGTGTTTCAATGATTATGATTTAACTTTTGAATGATAAAAATTATCCAAAGTGGCAACATTTCGGTCAAAATTTACAGTCACATTTTTCAAACAACCTTCAGTTCCTTGTCATCCTATTGCATAGTTCTTAAGATCACACAAAGCAAATTTTAGAAAATTTTACTGCTGTTTTCTCTTTTCTTTCTTCCTTCCTTTTTTTCCCTCTTTATTTCCCTTTCTTTTTTATTTATTCAATTTTTCTTTTTGTTTCTTTCTTAATCCATTTCTTTCCTTCATCCTTCCTTCCTACTTTTCTATTCGTTTCTTTCTTGATTCTTAGTTTGATTTTTTTTCTTTTCATCTATTTCCTTTACAAATTCTTCTTATTCCACTGCTACAACCATAGTGCTTCATCTTACAATTTCCTGTTTCAGAAGATCTCTTGCAATTCTTGTCCAAACCTCCAGGAAAAAAAAAAGTCAAAGTTAATAAAATGTGTACTTTTTAAAATTTGTTTTGATATATTTTAGAGCAGATCTGACAAATATACTTCTTGTCTTCTTTCTTTTTTTCCATAGTATTATTTTCTGTTCACATTTTGTTTTATGGCAAAAGGTCCTTTTTGTTTTCATTTTTACTTAATCAAATGTGTTTTCTGCTAATTTACAGTTTTTAGTTCTCTTATCTCACTTATTTTGTTGAAGAGTTCCACTGTTTACTTTGAAGATTATTCTCCATAATATACTATTCACTTTCAGTCCTTTTCTCATCTTCATGAAAAAAGGAAAAGAATCAGACTTTGAAATCATGTCTGACTTGGCATGTGCATTCATTGTGTGCAGAGATAATGAGACAACTCATTGCATCAATTCAAGGGTCAAAGTTCAACAGAATATTGACCAGAGTTATTTTAACTGACCAATCAAGAGAATGTCTAAAGAAAAAAAGATGGTGAAAGAAAGAAAGAAAAATGTGAATGAAAATATAATAAAAGAATAAAATGGGAGAAAATAGGCAATGAACAATAAAACTCTCTTTTTATAAAAAGTAAATGAAAGATAAAGAAAAAAGTAGCATGAAAAAAAATTGAAAAAACACAAAATAGAAAGAAAATGATGTTAGTAAATAGAGAAGAAAATAGTTGATAAAGAAAAAGCAAAATGAAAAAGAGAGGAAAAAGGGAATCTAAAGAAATGTATATTTTGGAGAAAAAACAAAGAAAAAATGACTGAGCATATAGAGTTAACAATATTGTTATATGCAAGACACATATTCACCCTCATTATTCCTGGAATAATGCATGCTGTAATTGCAACCAATCAATATGATGTTTGGAAGAAGACAGCAGGGAGATGGACATCAGGGATATGTTTAAAAAAGATGATAATCAAATAGTCCTTTTTATTTATTTTATTTTAGCCAAATAACAAAGTACACATTTGTCCATTTTATATCATTTTTTCCTGTTTTCCTCTTTTTCATTCTAGCACCCTCTCTCCCTTTCCCTCTTCACACTTATTGGTTATCTCTTTCTCATTTATTGACTCACATGTTTTCTCTCACTCACTCTGACTTTTTCCTTGTGTGCATATATATATATATATATATATATATATTGAAAAATAGAATAATCTAAAGTGAAGAATTTATTGTAAAAGAAAGTCGATGCTATCATGCTAAAGCATTGACTTTCTTTCACAATAAATTCTTCACTTTGGATTACTCTGTTTTACAATCTTTTTCCATATTGTCAGATTCTTTTCCATAATTTATTTCCATTTTTATATATATATAATGTTGCTTGTGTTGAAATGGTTTTCATCATAAGAAATGGACATGGTGTACTAAGTTCAACTCCTGGATGAGGCTGTTTCCATTTCACATAGCACTAACACCTTTGAGAAAGGTATGCATACAACTTTTTTTCTGCAGCTATGGGTGAATCATAGGTCAAACTGAGCTCTTTAACCTTAACATGGCAACTGGTCTAGGAAAAGGAAAATTCTGAATTCAAACCTGCTTAACTCTGCTTAGAAATTGACCTTATATTGCATCCTGAACATGCAGAGAGGTGGGATAAATACATATAAATCATCATCATCATCATCATCATGTCGTGCTGGTAGCACGGATATCCCTGACCCTCTCTCGCCACTTTTCCCAATCGTTCATCGCCTCAGGCAGGTCTTCTGGACAACATCCCGTATCCTCACATAGTTGCTGAATGTATGTTCGTGCTGGTCGTCCTGCTTTTGCACGGCTATGTGTGGGGGTCTATAAGAGTACATCATATAAATAAAGTAGCTATATTTTCCTGTATTCATAAATAAATAGTGCTCAATATCAGTGATAGTGTGTGTATGTAAATCTATAAGCATGTATATATACATATACATAAATATGACTCCCTTCCTTCCACTTTCTTTCTATTTCTGTTTTTTTTCACACTTTCTTTTTCACTGCCTACCTTTATTCTTTTAGGTAGCCTTACATTTCTCAATTTTCTTTTAATATTACCCTAAGAACAAGGTACTCATCTATCCATTTTATATAATTTTTGGGTACTTCTTTTCTTTATTTTCCTCTTTAACTCTCACTAGCAATCATTTTCTTTCTCACTCTTATTGGTTCTTTCACTCTCTCCAGAATTCGTTCTCTGTTTCACCCTCTCTCTAGCATTCATTCTCTGTTTCACCCTTATTGGTTCTTTCACTCTCTAGCATTCATTCTCTGTTTCACCCTTACTGGTTCTTTCACTCTCTAGCATTCATTCTCTGTTTCACCCTTACTGGTTCTTTCACTCTCTAGCATTCATTCTCTGTTTCACCCTTATCGGTTCTTTCACTCTCTAGCATTCATTCTCTGTTTCACCCTTATTGGTTCTTTTACTCTCTAGCATTCATTCTCTGTTTCACCCTTATTGGTTCTTTCACTCTCTAGCATTCATTCTCTGTTTCACCCTTATTGGTTCTTTCACTCTCTAGCATTCATTCTCTGTTTCACCCTTACTGGTTCTTTCACTCTCTAGCATTCATTCTCTGTTTCACCCTTACTGGTTCTTTCACTCTCTAGCATTCATTCTCTGTTTCACCCTTATCGGTTCTTTCACTCTCTAGCATTCATTCTCTGTTTCACCCTTATTGGTTCTTTTACTCTCTAGCATTCATTCTCTGTTTCACCCTTATTGGTTCTTTCACTCTCTAGCATTCATTCTCTGTTTCACCCTTATTGGTTCTTTCACTCTCTAGCATTCATTCTCTGTTTCACCCTTACTGGTTCTTTCACTCTCTAGCATTCATTCTCTGTTTCACCCTTATTGGTTCTTTCACCCTCTCTAGCATTCATTCTCTGTTTCACCCTTACTGGTTCTTTCACTCTCTAGCATTCATTCTCTGTTTCACCCTTATCGGTTCTTTCACTCTCTAGAATTAATTTTCTGTTTCACCCTTATTGGTTCTTTCACTCTCTAGAATTAATTTTCTGTTTCACCCTTATTGGTTCTTTCGCTCTCTCTAGCATTCATTCTCTTTCTCACACTTATTGGTTCTTTCACTCTCTTTAGAATTCATTCTCTTTTTCACTCTTATCGGTTTTTTCACTCTCTCTCTTGCATTCATTCTCTTTCTCACCCTTATCGGTTCTTTCACTCTCTCTAGTATTCATTCTCTTTCTCACCCTTATTGGTTCTTTCGTTCTCTTTAGAATTCATTCTCTTTCTCTCTCTTATCGGTTCTTTCAGTCTCATTTATTTTCTCAATCATTCTATTTTCCTTTTTCTCTTAACTTCTTTCTATTACTCTTTTTATCACACCTGCCTTTCCTTTATCATCCCAAGCTCTTGGTTAGTCTTGCATTTCCCTTTTTTTTTCCTAATTGTTTTTGTCTCCAACTCTTCAGTTTTACTTCTTCCTTTCATCATTATTTTGTTCTTCTCATTCATTGCTGTCCCCATTCTCATTTTTAGTGGCAAATGAATTAGACTTAATATAAAGGTTTCCTGCTCTTCAAGAAGCTCCCTCACATAACTCCATGACTGTCCCCCACTACGTTCTTCATTCTTTACCTTTTCCAGTCGTGGATTGCTCTTCCATTGTATTTCTATTTTAGAGGTATTTTTTCATGGATGAAATAAAAAACAAACAAATAAAAGACAGCAAAAAAAAACCTAAGAGTAGCAAAATTTGAATTTGTTTGAAGTTACAAACAATGCTTCATCCTCACCTTAAAAAAAGATTCATTACAAAAACAATAATGCTAAGTCTTGTAATTATTCTTTCCTGAAGAACTTGGAAAATGCTAATACCATTATAATTATAATAGTGGTGGAGTTGTAAATGAGAAAACTAATGTTCATAGAGGCATCATCAAAAAAGCAAATGTTAATATCCATAAATGCATCAGTGACAAAGATAAAATTATTGCAGCAATAACAATAAAAATTATACAATAATGAAAGTCAAAGGAGCAGCAACAGTAAAACAATTGTTAAGAATAATTTGATTAACAAAAACAATAATTTATTCATTATTTGATTGTTATTTGAAATATCAAAACCATCATTAATACAATACAAAGAAAAGCATTGGAAATAACTTAAGATATTATAAATTTCAAAAGTTTTTGGATGCACCTCTTTGATGTTCTGAATGTACTGAGTATTGACATAACTGGACATACCTAGCTGTGATATTACTGGACATACCAAATATTGATATCATTAGACATAACTAGTATTGACATAACTGGACATACCTAGCAGTGATATTACTGGACATACCAAATATTGATATCATTAGACATAACTAGTATTGACATAATTGGATGTAACTAGCAGTGATATTATTGGACCTACTTTATATTGACATTATTAAGTGAAGTAAAAAGTAAAGTTGATGACTAGAGTTGAGGGCAACCTGAAGGCTTCCCTTTCAATAGCTACTAAACCTAGGTGTAGGGGAGGGCACTACTCCTTTCTCTAGGTTGCTCCACTTTACCCTGGATACATACTTTATAATGCTGAGTGTTAAGCAAGGAGGTATCAAGTACCATTTTTTGAGTCTTTGGTATGACTCAACCTGGGATTGAACCCCTGGTCACTGGGTCATTAGTGAAAAAAAAAAAGCCAATGGGTCAGTCTGACATTAATAAACATACCTCATATTGATATTATTTGACATAAATAGAATTGATATTATTGATGGATTTTCCAATCTGGTGAAGTGGGGATGGAATCTCTCTAAGTCCTTTGTGACGGGGAAATTGACTAAAATCCCTAAACGGGACTTTATTTTCGCATGTGTGAAGACAGGGCAGGTTGGCACTTGATCCCCTACAGAAATAAGTCCTGTTCAGAGTTCTTTTCTCAGGCAGATAAGAACTGGCATTTTACGTGAGGGAATAATTTAGGGCCAGACTGGCCACCGCTGGCAAAGGGGTCCAAAATTTCACACTATCACACACCCACCAGGCCGCTAAACTTCTTTCCCTTAGATAATAGAAGAATACGGGCCTATAGGTCTTAGTTGTAATAATATTAATGTTGTTGTAGTAGTCGGCAACTCCGGTTTCCCGTGTGATACTTTAGGAATTAATAGGACAGTTCTAAGCAAGATAATGTAAGGCGAATAGAAGCTGAAAGGAAAGCATGGATTAATAACATAGACCACATGGTAAAATGAAAATACATAGGTTCTTTACTACGGTTATATACATATATATGTTCAAAGTGTCAAAAATAGATAATAGGATAGTCCATGAATATAAATGTCTTTTCTTGGCTTTTATCCTTTTTCAAATTGAGAGAGAGAGTGGTAACAAAATTTGGGTGTAACGGAAAAATGTCCCAAAGTTACTTATCTTATTTTCTTGACGGGGTTCCACTGGAGAATTTTTCTTTTTTTCACGGGCTAATAGACTTTGTTCTGTTTTTAGTACTGGCTTGACGGACTTTGGAGTCCTTCATGTCTCAGTCTTTTTGTCTTTAGCCCGGAGCAAAATGGCTATCGTCCGTCCGCCACGAGCGTTGCTCAAAAACTACCTTTTTTTGTATTTACTTCCGTTGAGGGGAAGGGAACCCCACTTCCGCTTTGGGGCCCCCCCCGCCAATCATTTGGCTTCATTTTTCTTTCCCCTTCTGATGTCCGGCGACCCAAGGTCACTTAAGTGCGAACATCTGCGTGACCCACATTCTCTCCTAACGGTCACTTTTTGACTCCTAGATAATGTTAGTTCAACGGGGGGGAGTATCATTCCCACCTCCTCGTCTCCGTGAGCCATCACGTGACACCTTCTATATAAAGCTTTTCTCTTTTGACAATAATAAGGTTTATTGCTTATTAGATATAAGTTTAGAGTACCAGCAAGTGTGAGAAATAAACTCAACATGTAAAATTACTAATCACTGCAACACAGTGAGGCATCTATAACTGTCATTTACTTTCTTTCTTTCAGGTATTAATGATAAGAAAAGGCTTGATATAGTGACCATTCACAGTCTTTCTTTTAATAGAATGATGAAATAGTTTAAAACAAAGATGTCCATACCCTGAAAAGATGTTAGAATGCTTTTTGTACTCCATTTTTTATAAATTATTTCCACTCAGGTAGTGGGTACCTATGGGTCAAGGGTAGGGGACTTCATATGTGAGTAAGAACTTAAGAAGTGTCACAGTTTTATTAAAGAGATATAAGTAATAGAATTTAACAATATATCCACATGTACTAAATACAATGTATATTTCTCATCCCTACTCTCTCTATATATATACATATCATGTATGTACATATAACATTTTTCACAGAGTACATAGATATTAAATTCTCATCCGAGGCAGAACTCCAAAGGAGTGACACTCATTCTAGGCAGAGCCCACACATACGACACTTTCATTCTTGGTTGAGAGTTAAGTTATAAAATTTTGATCTTTGGCAAAGCACACAGATACTTTGATCCTATGCAGAAATTCTAATCCATGTGTAAACAATCCAGTCATTTTTGATAGGTACTATGCTAACAATGAAAAATTGCTTGAATTAATTAATTTCTCTATTGCTGAGCTTTATCATCTCCAACTTTACAGAGAAATATCTTCTAGAATGTGAGTTTGTTTTTGTTTCTTCTTATGTGAGTTTATTTTTACAGCATGCTTGTAACATTTTTGAATGAACATGTCCATGTATTTGTTCTAAATACCGTGTAAATTTTGTTTTTTAAGACATAAGGTAAACTATATAAATTCATATCTTTATAAAAGTAATAGTTGAGCAAATGCTAAATTTAGATTAGTTTTAGTAACTAAAAAACTCTAAAAAGTCAGTACATATTTTGTATACAAGAATTTTGTTTTTCAGAATTTTGTGAGCCATAGTTAGGGTTCTGTGTTATATATCAATAATTATGCTAGGTACTAAATCAATTTATCTTTCTTTAATACCAAATGTTCTCTAAACTTTTAGTAATACTGGGTGTGATGAAAAGTTATTGAGATTGAATCTTTAAGATTTTGTATGCATAGCTGAACAACTTATATAATAAACTGATAAAGTTTGTTTAGATGAGTGCCAATTTGAAAAAGAAAACAAAATGAATCCAGTAACAGTACATTTTGAATGAAACATTTTTTTTGCAATACACAGGATTGTGCAACTATATCATTCTCCTTATTAATCAAAACTAAATCTTTTTGATGCTTTCTTGTTTCTTAAATTTGGAAATTCATCTCAAGGGTAAGATTTGAAGATGTGGAAGACATTAAAAGAGTATGACAGTGCTGCTTCACACCATATCAGAAGAATTTCTCAGATGCTTCAACAAATGAAAAACTCATTGGAATAAATGTGTGGAATGCCAAAAGAACTATTTTAAAGAAAATTAATGTTTCATTTTTTTTTATTATTCTATTACTTAACTCCTTAGGATCAAATGCTCAGAGCTCAAGTTAAATTTTAAAAAAATATTTGTGAGTTTATAGCCAAATTAATTTGTAAGTCACTTAAGTTAAAATATTAAGTAAAGTTGGCGACTTTAGTCGAGGGTGACCTGAAGGCTCCCTTTTCAATAGCTACAACACCAAGATGTAAAGGAGGGCACTACTCCATTCCCTGGATTGCTCCACTTTACCTTTGATCCTTACCTTATAATGCTAAGTGTTAAGCAAGGCAGCATCAAGTACATTTTTTAAGTCTTTAGTTTGACTCGACCTGGGATTGAACCCCGGTCTCCTGGACCATTGGCAAACACTCTACTCTTTAGGTCAATGAAAAAGACTTTTATTCTTGCATTTCTGTCACTAGGAACACAAGCAAACATTAAAAGTGAAAATCAAAAGACAAATCTTGGCCTTCGGTTCTAAAATATCTTTTTATTGGTTAGAAAGTAATGCTTATAAGTTGATCTGAAAACTTTTTCAAGCAAAAAGTTCAACGTTCTTGTCAAGCAAAGATATAACATACTTTTGGGATATTAGATCTTTTTAAAAATCAGGGAAACTTTATGGCATTTTAGAAAATATACAAATATCTTTATTACATTCTCTTTGACATATATTGAAATGATTCTCTATTCTAATGATGCTTCATAACTATGTTGGCAGAATTCTGGACATAAACTTTTATAGCTTGGCAAAAATAAATCTACATATCTAAATACATATGCACTTTAAACTCTTTTTTTTCACAGAAATAAAGATAGAAAGGAAGAGGATATAAAAAAAAGAAAAAGATCTTATTACATATATTTTTTTAGATTAGTCTACAAATCTCTAATCTCAGGGATAAATGTGAAATTAAATCTATGAAAGGTTTTAAGTTAATTTTGTTTAAAAGAAAAAAATGAGCAAATAGGAATAAATTTCTCACCACAAAGAAGGAAGGAAAAGCTAATGTGGCTAATCCTCTTTCTATAAATGGTTCCAGAACTCGTTTACAATTATATTGAATCAGTTTAAAATAGTATTGAAAGGTTGGGTTCTTTCAATCCAAGGGTCAGTTGCTGCCATTTGCAAAAGTGGGGAATGTCTTCAATGATCTCTGATTTGAATTTATTGAACAATTTTTCCTTATGTTTCTTATTTTCTGCATAATTTTATAAACTAAAATAGGAAGAAAAATAAAATAAAAAGATAATAAGAAAATATTTATTATATTCTGTATTATTTATTTTTGTTTGCTTTATCAAAGACAACATGCGTAAAATGAATAAAAGATATGCAAAAATATGAAATAATAAAAATAATAATAATTGTGTTTTACAAAACAAACTCATACAGTTTTATTACAAAACTATAAATATTAACAGAAATCGTGTAGTGCAAACAATAAAGAAACATGTCCACTGGACTTTTGATAGGAACATTTAATTTTTAATAATACAATAAATATAAATATATGCATACAGTGATGAAAAAAGATTTAAAAAAAAAACATTCTAGATATATCAGTCATCAAAAATGCATGGTTATCCAAATAATTTATTAGGTTTCAGAAAAAGAAATACAAGTATATTAAGAATTTAATTCAGGTGTTTTATATTAATAAGATATTCTGGATATGAATTCTATGAATTTTAAAAGAAAGTAAGTTGTTTTTTATCATTCATTTTATGCTTCATGTACTCTACTCAGTTCTAAGTAAATTTGTTCACAGACAAAAAAAAATTCATGGTACTTTAAACACATATTTTGGCAATTATTGCTTTTAGAGTTTGAAACTAATTTACATTTCAAACATTGAATTACTTTCCTGTACCTTGTTTTTACTTTGCTTCATATTCTGATTATGTGCAACATGGCAAAAATTGTATTGTCTCTTAAACATTTTTGTCTACATTAAACTATTGCTATTCTGTCGGATTTCTTCAAGTATCAAATAGATAGGGCTGTGTTACATCAAGACTTGATGAGACCTTCAACTACTGCGTATCCCTTGATTTTTTTCAAGGGGTCAGACGAGGTTGGCCTTGTCTTTCTTTTTGACCTATAATTTTTTCTTTTTCCCCCGGGCGGTGATTCGAGATACTTTTATCTCTTGTTCCTGGTGGGTTTTTTTTCAGTTTTTTTTCTGGTACCGTGAATGCTGGTAGATATTAGATTAGTAAATATATATATATATATATATATATATATATATATATATAAGCCATTGTCAGAAGATTTTTAGTTTTTTCATCTAGATATATCACATTGAAATAAATCAAATTATATAAAATTAACAACTTATAATGTTGTATACTACACGTATACATAATGATATCAATCCAATGGTACATTTACAAATGCAAATACACAAATGCAGGTGGAAACAGGCGAAAACAGGTGGACTCTGTTGTTCAGGTATGAACGCATTAATTAACTTCTGATTTCGGTTCTTCAACACGAGGAGAGAGACAATGCTAACCCCATCCCAACGCATGGCACATCTTGTGGTGTTTAAGATCTCTGTAGGTAGAGATCCAAAAATTTTAACCGCCGCCGCAACAATAGAAAACTGAACTCTATGCCCCAATGGCAGAAATTCAATTATCTGCCGGCATGGTCCATTATCAACCTTCAACTGACTCTTTTTCCCAATCCTCAAATTCTCAGGACCATCTCTTCTGGGCATGACGTCATCGGCATTCCAGTCCCATTTCCTGTCAATCAATGGTGATTGTCATATCCTTTGCGCGTGAGCATAAAACTGCACCGAATCACTATGCCCTGAACTAAAAGACTTGTATAGTTCAGAGCCTTACCAAACTGAATGATAAAATATAATTAACGAAAAATGATTAATATAAAAAAATCATTCCTTAATTATATAACAATAACTGGTATAATTTGAAATTATCCTGAAGTATAAGAAGCTATAAATGGGTATGCTGAAATAGATTGTAATTTCTAAGATGCATTTTTAACAACTTTAAAGTTAAGTTAGGATACTTGGTTTAATGACATATCAACCGTTGTAGGTTATTTAATGCCAAATCCTGTTTATACAAACATTATATATGATTATCAAGTTGAATAGTTTGGAGGTAAGTTTCTTTTCAAATGAGTCCAAGCTCATTTGTTTGCTCACATTAAAATATTTTCTAGTATTGCTATTTATTGTTTTTATACTGTTAAATGGTTTCAAGTATTGCTATCTGATACTAATTGTTCAATTTGCATGCTGTAAAATGGTTTCAAGAATAGTAAGTGATTATATAGGTATATTTGACCAATCGAAGGGACCCTAACAGGTACTACCAATCTAGGTCAGTGTAGACCTGGGAGTAATGGCAATGAAGGGATATTCTACACTCCTCAAAGCTCCATGACTGGAGCCACACCATCAGATGGTTTTAATGTCATACCCATAACACTTGTTGGAGATGCAGTTGACATATTCTATAGCCCCAGCTTACAGGGCAGTAAAATCTTAAATCAAAAGTCGGTACATAATTATTCAAATCGGTCACATTAATTTTTTTCATTTAAATTCTTTTTTAATCTGGAAGCTTATTAAAGAAAAACAATTATAAAAATAGAATTTTTTTCAAGACTTAGAAAAAAATGAATAAACTATGCGAGTTTTTTATGTAATAAACAGAATGGCTTTTTCTTTTTCTTTTTTGTCTAACTATGACTTGTTTAAGAATAAAATGTATTTTAAGAATGGTGATTAGTTACCACTCATTAAATTTATATACCTATTTTGAACAGCATGGGCAGATGTTCTTTCAATTCTTTCCATTTGCTGAATTCTGTGAGCAACTACAACTGTTTTGAGTTCCAGATTGAAATAATGCCTAAAAATGCCAGAATCTTCATACTTGCATTCCCGCTCTTGATATCTGGAACAAAAAGTACAGCTTATTAGAAATAATAATATGACATCTTCCAGATCGCTTTTATGACATAGGGTTTCAATCATACTATGTAAGTAATAGTGCTATGGTTTCAATAGCATTAGATTTTTGTGTGTAGAGTTGCAAAACTCAGACACCCTGGTTTTAAATCCAGAGTTTTTCTTTCTCTAAGACCACTACTAGAGTGCCCAGTCTGTCTTACAATTACCCCATAGCCAGAAGGAAAAGAAATGGATTCTTGCCTTTCCTAAGAAAATTAGTGTCAAGTGAAATGCAAATGGTTTTGTCTTGGATTTGAAATCAGTTTGTTGAATCTACCTTATATCAGGATAATCATTATGACACCTGCATGTCTGTAGATGGAGTTAAGGCCAGTAAAAAGAGAAAACACTTTTGATACACTATGATAATATACTTTGATATTGAGAATGTATGAAACAAAATGTAAAACATTTAAAATGAATTCTGCAACAATTTCCCTGTTTTTTTTTCCTCTTCAAGTAAAAAGAAAAAAGAAGAAAAAATTCTTGAAAGGCAGTACATTTATCTGTTTTAGCCGATACACAAGAAAAGAGATTAGTTTTTGTAACACTTGATATTTCATCTTTTGATTTCTTTTTTTTTTTTTTTTTTTTCACTTCTTATGATTTCATATCATGTCTTTACTATATTCTTGTTTCTTAATATTCTTACTACTGCCCTCTCTTTTTTTTATCTTTTAATTTGAAAACAATATGTTCTAGTCTTGGATTATTCATCCAACCATAATGATTAATGTGTTCCAAAACTTGTATAGCAAAAATAATCATGTAAAATCTTGCAAAGTGTGGAAATGCTTCTTTTTTTCATATGCATGTATATATATTAGAGAATTTTTTTTCTGAAAGATAAACATTTATCTATTATGCACACTGACACACAGATAGATGTACATAGGTATATCAATAAGTCTGTAGTCTAATGATGAAGTGGGGGAAAAACATTCATTATAAACAACAGACAAGATGGGAACAAAAAATATCAAAACCTTAACTTTTTTTTATTTCAAATGTAAAATTTTGAATGAAGACATGTGCCTAGCCGAGTAACTTATATATTAAAGTGAAGATGTCTAGACTGCTGTCTAGATGTCTTGATTTCACCGAGATAAATTAGTGTCAATTTAAACAAAATTATAAAGCTGGTCTCAATACTTTTTGAACTGCCAATGATGGCAAAGCACAGGATTTTACAAGAGCAACACTCTCTATACTCAGCAGAGGAAACTCTATATGATCTTTTATTCTATTTTATACTAATGTAAGTTATTAAAAATTATGACATTGTGGTTTCAAACTGTCTCAAGAGAAGTGTTTCAGAGGTACCAATAAAAACTCACTGGAATAAGTGAGTGGACTGTTAAGTGAAGTATTTTGAAGAAAACTAATGTTTCAGTCATTATTCATTTCTTTCTTAGTAAAAATAACTTCATTTTCAGCACTTTGGAGTAAATTTCTCATTAGATAACCAATTTAAGTATACAGAAGCTCATAAAAAACGTATAATTTCAAATAGCCTTACATGTTTGCCATCTCTGTTAACATATTCTTGTAATTACCCACAGGTGATTAAAAAGATGGTTAATATTTCTATGGGAGTATCTCTATTAAAAAAGCAGATCTGTTGTTACAGAAACCTCCAGGAGAAGATTCCAATAATGTGTTAACAGGGATGGTGATTAGGTGGAGACTTTAAAGTCCTAATATCATAAAGGAACTCCCCCAGAAATGTGAATATTATTTGTAAAAACACTGCATGTATGTGTGTGTGAATATATATATATGTATTTATATAAGGGTGGACTGAAAAGTTCATAAGCTGATATCATATCTGCTGTTGGTTCCTTTTTGACCAACGAGATCCAAGTACTGCTAAACTAATAGGAGAAGAGTGCAAACTTCAAGGGGGAGTATATTGAAAGCTAAAGCTCTTTTAGTCCTATTCTATGAAAGTATCTTGGTCAGCCTATGAACTTTTCGGCTAACCCTCATTTAATTCCAATTTCTGTGCATCTTTGCACTTCAGCTAACATTAAAATTGTATTATACTATGTTAAATAGTAAATAGGGGGCACTGTATATATCATGCTCTCACAAATAGTCTTCATCACAGTCATGAGATATCTAATTTGCATAAGGGTTTTAAAAAGCAGGATTTAATAAATAACTGTACTCATTGGTAATTTTATAGTTTTATTTTTGTATATATAAACAACAGTTTTAAAAAAGCCAAATAGTTATTTTAATTTTAACTATAAATAAAGAAGTGAAATTTCCAATGTACAGTAATGCTGAAACATTTTTTGCCTTTGAAAAATATGCTGCCTTCACAAACATGCATCGATTTTTTTCTTTTAATACCATATCAACCTTTGTAGGTTATTTAATGCCTAAGCTATCTTTCTTGAAGAACATTAGTGGTACTATTTAACCCATAGCTAGGAAAACATGCATCGAGTAAATGGACATGAAATGAAAAATCAAAATACAAAAACCCACGCATACACACACAAATACATAGTGACAATTTTCATTTTTATATTGTATTGCTTAGATTCCATTGATGGGAATGATTTAGGATAATTAATATACAAAAGGCTAAAATCAGTCTGCTCTGTTGGCAGGGCTTAGAATATACTGTATCCCCTGCACAGGAGTAAGATCAACACTTAAAAAAATTAGTGTCCTAGCTATGACACCAAAATGAATCTGATGGTGAGACTCCCAATCTGGAGAGTGTGGAGTATCCCTTCATTGCCATTACTCCCAGGTCTACTCTGATTTAGTGTGGGAATACTTGTTAGAGTCTCATCTATGTGTCAAATGAATCTGTTTGAAAATTATTTTTATTTGATGGGACTGTGTTCCAAAAAAAAAAAACCAACTACACAAATATATAGATATGAACAAACAATGAACACAATTCTCTATTCTCAAATTTCCCAGTGAAGCTAGGACTGTAGAATACACCTACTGCTTCACTGCAGAGGAGTAAGGCCTCTCTAATGAGTGTCCTGGATATGATACTAAACAATTTGATGGTAATGCTGGAGCTTTGGGGAATGCAGAGTACCCCTTCATTGCCATCACTCCAAGGTCCATTCTGACCAGGAGTGGTAGCACCTGATAGGGTCCTATCTATGGGTCTAATAGAATTAAACTGTGTACTTTTGCAGAATTGAATTGTTTCAAATATAACTGTATATATGTAAAAAATGGATTTGGCATTTATAACCAACAATGGTTGATGTGCCATAAAGCCAAACCAAACCCAACCAATCTAATCTCAAAGCATATAACCATAGGTGGGTTGTTATGCTGCTAAAATCAGTCAGAAATCAATCAAGGTCCTGTTATTTTTTAAAGGCTGCCTTGAAGAGTGTGTGTATATGTGTGTAGTTGAGAGAGTGACAGTAGGAAATTGAAAAATAATTCATTTTTCCACAGTCATATTATAAACCATATTGTTGGATATCATTATCGAAAATATTCTTGGTGTGTATATATATATATATATATTACTAGGTACTGTTCTTTATTTCTTGCGTATTTATATTTCTTTTCTCTAATTCTTTCCCCTGCATATATACAATGTCTTCTTGTACCTTTGCCTGTGGTAATAGTTTAGGGTTTTTGTTTGTATGTTTTTGTCTTTTTTTGCTAAAGTAATATGATAATGTTAAAATCAGTTCACAGTGCCCCCCACCCCATTCAACCTCACTAAAAATCATAAAAGAAATGAAAAAGATATCACTACATGAAATCAATAGGGAATACTAAAACAGATTGAAGACTTCTGAAAAAGAGAACGAAAGCAGGAAGGAAGCACAACAGAATAAATTGTCGAGGGCAGAAAGGAGTGAACAGCTTAAAGTAAAAAAAAAGAAAAATAGAATATAGAGTAAGGTGAGCAGAGATGCTCAAAAAGACCTCTTTTTGGCCTTGAAAGGTCAGCCGAGAAAGCAAGAAGAAAAAGCAATCCACGGAAAACAAACAAGTCTTTTCATCTTGTTTCTATTGAATTTTTGTTGGTAAAGAAATCGGAAAGGATGCTGAGAAGATCAAATAGAAGAAACAGGACTGACCACTGCCGACAGGAAATAACCAATCTACTGCCTTCCAGTTAAAAAAAATCTTTTCAAAGAACTACATTTTAAACTTATCCAGTTTCGTAGACAAAAGATCACGTGGAATAAAGAGGCAATAAAGGCTTTTGAGTTTTTCTCTTCATGATTTAACATTTGCAAAATACAAGTTACTTTATGGTACTTCTCTTTAAAATTGTTTCTTAATTTCTATGATAATGAGACCAAAAAAAACATTTTTGCTATTTTCGTTATTCTTAAAATGTATTTAACAAATAAATACATAAATATTTGATCAGTTCACATGCCTTGGTAGCAATATCTCATCAATTGAAAGTGGTGTCAACAATACATATAGTTAAAGCATCGACTGCTATGGACAAGTTAATGACACGTGGAAATCTGATCTTTCTGATAAAATGAAATGGGAATTTTTCCAAATTGTCATTGTATCAGTACTATTATATGGCTACACATAGAGAAAAAAGTTGATGGGAATTACAAAAAAAATGCTGCATGCTGTTTTAAAAATATCCTAGAAGCTGAACTCTTCAAAACAGCCGCTGTACGGCTACTAACCTCCCATCTCATGAACCATCGACATAAATCAGGCAAGATATGCTTGGCACTGCTTAAGAAGTAAAAACAATCTCATAAGCTACACTCTCTTATGAACTCCCACATATGAAAACACCAGGTTCGGTTGACCAGTAAAAACTTTCATCACCTCTGTGCAGATATTGGATACTGCTCGGAGGACTTGCAAAGAGTGATGTTGAAAGAGTCAAGAGAATTTTTGCTGTCAGCATGGCTTGATGATGATATATGAATTTCAATGATTGGTTTGGTTTTATGGCATATCAATCTCTACAGGTTATTTAATGCCAAATCTGGTTCATATATTAGATATATATGGTTTGTAAACATAAGTCAAACTTACATAGTTCCAAATATTGCTATGTATCACTGACAATTCAATTAAACATCAGTCATTTGTAAAAATGATCTAACAGTTCTATTTCAAACAATTCAATTTAGCATACGTCATTTGTTTGCACTCACTTTAAATGGGGGGTGTCCTCGTGGTGTACTGTTCTTCTCGGAGAATGGCTTTGGCATTAAATAACCTAAAAAGAGTTGATATGCCATTAAACCAAACCAATCAAATCAAATCAATCACTTTAAATGTCAAACAAATCTATTTGATCCACAGATAGAACCCTTTCAGGTGCTACCACTTCGGACCAGAGTGGACTTGTGAGCTAGGGTAATGAAGGGGTACTCCGCATTCTCCAAAGTTCCAGCATTATACAGGCTCGCCATCAGATTGTTTAATGTCATATCCAGGACACTAATTGAAGTGGGTGGGGGTGTCTTACCTCTCCCATGAGATGCAGTTAGTGCATATCCTAAGCAAAACTGGGCTGGTATTTCAACTATATTTATGTTAACAGTTCAAAATCATCTGCATGCTCATCCCATATTTCAACACACTTGGCACAGTTTCTCAATTTTTTTTAACCTTTCTAAAAAAAATTATGAAAAAATTTTAAAAAGAAATAAATCATTTAAAAAAACAGCCTTGAATTAATAAGTTTCCGACTCAAAAATAAACAAAATAGTCAAAGATCAATACATGTGTGGAATACAAATACATTATCACAAAGCAAAATTTACCCAGTCATCAAGGGCTGTAGGATACACGAACTGCACCTTGTGCAAATGGGTAAGACCCTTTCCCTAATGAGTGTCCTGATATGACACTAAGCCACTGAAAGTCCTTGAGCTTTGGTTAATGTGGAGTACCCTTTTATTACCTTTACACTCATTGACTATACTTGAAGCCATTTATTTTGTGCAGACAAATGATTAATGTTAAATTGAATTACTAGTATTATGTAACAGTTTGAAACCATTTATCTGTGCACAAATAAAACTATTAGAGTTAGCAATACTTGAAATCATTTGACTGTGCGCAAACAAATGATTTGTATTGAATTAGGTAGGAATACTTGATAAATAGAATTATTATGTGTGCAAAATAACTATTGGTGTTAGATAGCAATACTTGAAATCAATTAATTGCATACAAAAAAATGAGCTCTGACTGACTTAAAAATAAAAATAGCTATAAACTATTCACTTAAAAATTGTATAATATATATATATATATATATATATATATATATAAACAGGATTAGGTATTAAATACCTATGCATCAATAAATCAAAAAAAAAACAAAAAACAAAGAAATGAGCTCAGACTGGCTTACAAATAAAAATACCAATAAACTATTCACTTAAAAATTGTATATGATTTAAGTTAATTTTATAATTGGCTCCACTCGTATTGAGCACTCTTGTAATTGTAGCATTGCAGGATTCGCGGAAGGTTTTAGTTTTCTTTTGACCAACTGATTGCATATCCCTTGATTTTTTTCAAGGGGTCTGACGAGGTTGGCCTTTTCTTTCTTTTTTGACCTATAATATTTTTTCTTTTTCCCCCGGGTGGTGATTCGAGATACTCTTATCTCTTGTTCCTGGCGGGTTTTTTTTTCTTTTTTTCTGGTACCGTGAATGCTAGTAGATATTAGATTAGTAAATATGATATATGTATATATATATATAAACAGGATTAGGCATTAAATACCTATACACCAATAAACAAAAAAAAAACAACCAAACAAAGCAAAATATTAACAAGTTCAATAAACGTATTTAAAACAACTGTAGATCCTTTAATGCACATCTTAGAGTGAATCCTGTTGCCATGTAATTAGTTGATTTACTTTTGAAGCTAAATAGATGATTGGTCCCCCAAAAATGATGATTGATTGGCTTAGAGGAGAGGCAATTGCAGCTTTTCAGAATTGTCTTCTGCTTGAGCAAAAATTCTCAATGTGATCATGATCATCAGCATCACCATTGCTCAAAGTAGAATGTCACAAAGATTTGGGATCCTCTTTGCCAGATGTTCTTCCCCATTTGAAATACTGATACTGCTCACAGTAATGTGTACAATTTAAATGATTCTCATCTTAAACATGTTGCAGTATGGTAACACTTGCTGCAAAAACAATTTTTCTCATCTGAAACAGAATTTCATAGAGATAATACTGATCAATGTAAAAAAAAAAAAAAACTATACAAGAAATTCTTTAACATTAGCATGTTCTTTGTCATGTCAGCAAAGCTTAGAATACAATAGCTGTGTCCTTTACCAAGGAGTAAGGCTTTCCAAAAACAGGTATCCTTGGTATGTGAATATTTTCCAAACCTCTCCGCTCGGACAGGATATGACACAAGGTCAATTTTTAAGCGAAGTTTAACAGGTTTTAATTCAGAGTTTTCCTTCTCCTAAACTAGTTGCCTCACCAAGGCTGAAGAACCTTGTCTGCCCTACTATTTACCCATAGCTGGAAGGAGAATAATTGGATTAATACCTTTCCCTTGGTATGTGACCCTAAACTATATTTGGTGGTAAGACTCAACTTCTGGAGATATTTTGTTGCCATTAGCCCTTGGTCCACTCTGACTTGTTTTCAGTCCCATCTACAGATTAAATAGATCTGTTTGAAAATTATTTGTACAATGGACACAATTCCTTAACCACTTGGCATAAAATAATTCCGAGTGAGTTGACATGCAGTTAAAAGCATGTTCTGTATGAACCAATATAAAGTAAGTAAAGTTGGCAACCTTAGTCGAGGGTGACCAGAAGGCTCTCTTTTCAATAGCTACTACACCGAGGTGTAGGGGAGGGCACTACTCTATTTCCTGGATTGCTCCATTTTACTCTTGATCCTTACCTTATAATGCTGACTGTTAAGCAAGGTGGTATCAAGTACCATTTTTTGAGTCTTTGGTATGACTCAACCTGGGATTGAACCTCGGTCTTCTAGACCATTGACAAACACTCTACTCATTAGGCCAATGGACCAATATAGTGTGATGTAATGTTTAATAAAAAATATCAAAGTCACTGGTATTCAACATTTCATTTGAGAGCATGCTAGAATGACTCTTTGGCAAAATATGGGGTATGTCTTGATCATTCTTTTAAGTTAATTTCAATTAACATTTTATTCTTATTTTTTCAATCAGCCAATGTTGACAAAAGCTTTTGTCATTCATCACAGATTGATTTTGTTTCCAGCAAGAGTCCAAAACTTTGTTATTAAACAATAACTGTCAAAGAATTCTCACTTCTTTCAAAACTGCCATCAGCACCAACAAAATGACAGCAAACGAGAAAGAAATCTGTTAGCAGGAAAAATGTCAACAGTTATTCTGTTTTTTATTTTTGAGGGGTGTTGAGAAACCAAGTTTATTTTACTTTTACATAAATCTAAATAACGTCTCCAGATGCTTACCCCACAGTTTTCTTTTTGTCATTGTTTTCTTTTACTCTTCTTTTTACTCTTTTTCTGAGTCAAAAAACAAAAAATAAAAAATAAAAACAACTCATAACTTTTATGGTTGAGAACAATTATAGTTTGTCTTTTTTCCTGACCAAGAATTTCAAGTTTGGTTTTTCTTTTTTTATCTCTGAAAATGGTGAAATGGAATATTTTAGAATCAAGAAAAATGAGGACTTAATTGTTAGAAATCTGTCACTTTGGGTTCTCAGTTAATCACTAGATGACTTGAGTTTTCCCTCTTATATCAGTCTGTCATTATATTAATGCTTATATTTAGGAACAAGAGAAAAATTCTGATTTGTAGTTGATAGTTATCGTAATATCAACCACTCTGTCAGTAGGTTTTGAAGATGATGAGTGTATTCCATGCAGAGAGAATCTTATTTTGTTCTTGAAATTAGTAGGGAGTCTCCATAGCTTAATGACTAAAATGCTGAACTGCAGCCTCAAAGTAAGTAAGTTCAAACTCTATCATACTATTACATTCATTTTCAGACTAATGCTCTTGGAAAAGGTATGAACCCTTTAATCTTCTTAGCTATGGGTTAAGTACTATCACTGCTGTTCTTCTACCAGGATGGCTTTGGCATTAAATAACCTATAAAAGTTGATATACCATCACACTGAGAAACCATGCCAAACCAATCATGGTTATCCAGTGCTAATTATTCTAACATTAATCAATGTTTGCATGCATTTAAATGGTTTCAAGCATTGTTGGCTCATATGATTCAATTTCAAATCATTCATTTATTTGTACTCAGTTAAATGGTATCCAGTATAGTAAATTATAAAACAGTTCTATCAGGCCCATAGATAGGACCCTAACATTTACGACTACTCAGGGTCAGAGAGGACCTGGAGCCTCAACATTAGATGTTTTAGTGTCATACTCAGGACATTAATTAGGGGAGCAGGTCTTACTCCTCAGCAGACATACATTTGGCATATTCTATACCACTAACAGACTGGGCTATGAATATAATAAGGAAAATTGACTATATATGATACAAATTATAATGTAACTTATATAAATGGTCTGAATGCTTAATTTCATAATCTGAAAAAATGGATTTCAGTCAATTTATTTTTTTATGTCTTTTTGAATTAAGCATTCTATTAACTTGGTGAAGAATGAAGTATAAGTTTGTCAAAACCCTGATATAAATCAGCTAAAGAGAACAGATGGATCAAAGCACTATCTAAACATTGTTTTATGAGAATTCATATAGTTTATTCGATTAAGATACTATTTTATTGTACTATATTTATTGTATATATATATATATATATATATATATATATATATATATATATATATATATATATGTGTGTGTGTGTGTGTGTGTGTGTGTGTGTGTGTGTGTATTTTCCTGCCCACCCCCTCTGCACTAACAGGATGCAACACACAGTCAATTTTTATGATATACCCTAACTATGAACATTAATGGGTATGTCCCATCCCTCATAAATATGTTGGACACTATTATGAGGGGGTGAAAATATACTAAGTAGTCAACACTTGCAACGGTTACTTTCATAACGGCACTGGCAAGTATTATATTTTGTTAATACTGTAAGGATTTTCATTTCATTTCCAATGTTCTTTCATTCGGAAAACTTTTGTTTGGTTGCAACAAATTTTTAAGTGTGGTTTAACAGGTTTGAATTTAGTTTTTCTTCGCCCAGACCGGATAAAGAGCCCATTCTACCCTATCAACCATTCATCTACAGCTTGAGGGATAATAGATTCATACCTTTCTCAACAGTATTAACACTTTGAGAACAGTAAAAAGTCTCAAGATTTGATACTCTTAACCTAAGCAAAGGTATGAAACCGCTTATCCCTCCCAGCTGTGGGTTAAATAGTATCACTACTGTTCTTCTACAAGGATAGTTTTGGCATTTAATAACCCATGAAGTTTTATATACTATTAAAACAAAGAAACCTAACCAAAACCAAACTGGAAGCAGTACCCTGCTAAACAGCAGCTGTATGGCTGCTCAGTCTCCATCTCACAAAGCATTCAAGTAGGATGAACAAGACATTCTTGGGCAGTGCTGGAAAAGCAAGGATGAATGTTCTCCTATGTAAGTATGCCCTTCAAATTTGGTAACCCTACTTCAAACTGTTTGACTGTCTATAGAGGACAGACAAGCAAACTCTTCCCAAAGAGCAAGACATTCTTCCCAAATGAGCAACTAAACTCTTCCCAAATGAGCAAGACATTCTTGGGCAGTGCTGGAAAAGCAAGCACGAATGTTCTCCTACGTAAGTATGCCCTTCAAATTTGGTAACCCTACTTCAAACTTTTTGACTGTCTACAGAGGACTGACAAGCAAACTCTTCCCAAAGAGCAAGACATTCTTCCCAAATGAGCAACTAAACTCTTCCCAAATGAGCAAGACATTCTTGGGTCGTGCTGGAAAAGCAAGCACGAATGTTCTCCTATGTAAGTATGCCCTTCAAATTTGGTAACCCTACTTCAAACTGTTTGACTGTCTACAGAGGACTGACAAGCAAACTCTTCCCAAAGAGCAAGACATTCTTCCCAAATGAGCAACTAAACTCTTCCCAAATGAGCAAGACATTCTTGGGCAGTGCTGGAAAAGCAAGCACGAATGTTCTCCTATAGATTTCTATACATGAACTCACCATAGTCACACCATGTTGGCTGATCAGCCAAAAATTACATTCATTAGCTCTGTTTAGACATTGGGTGTTATCGAGATGACTTACCAAGAGCAATGGCTGATAGGGATGTAAAGCAAGAGAGAGTCAAAGGAATCCACATTGCTTTCATGCTTCAATGATAAGCATACCTTTATATATAATATATGAACAAGGATGGCTAAGATACTTACATGGAATGTCACCAGATGAGGTTTATTTTTCAACATAATCTGCTTTGAGGTCCACACACTTTTTGTTGCAGAGCTTAGCTCCTATTATGCCCAATTGGCTGAGGCTGTAGAAAACACCTACTGCATCTCTGCAGAGAGGTAACCCCTACCCCAACAAATGTTCTGGATATGATACTAAACAATCTGATTGAGAGGTTCTAGTGATGCTGGAGCTTTGTGGAATGTAGAGCACCCCTTTATTGCCATTACTCCCTGGTCTACTTTGGCCCGGAGTAGATGTGCCTGATAGGGCCCTATCTATGGGTCAAATAGAATTAAAATGTGTACTATGCTAAACTGAATTACTTGAAATAGAATTATTTTGACATTTAACTGTGTGTGGACAAAAACTATACTTATACTAAACTGAATTGTTTGAACTAGAACTGTTTGATTAAACTGAATAGCTTGAAATAGAAGTGTTTTTGACAATTAAACTGTGTACTTATGCTAAACTGAATTGTTTGAGAAAAACTGTTCAGTTGTATAAAAATGGATTCGACATTAAATAACCTACAAAGGTTGATATGCCATAAAACCCAAACAAACAATTGGATCCTATTGGTTAAAAATGTCATCCACAGCAGATATGATGTCATTGTATAAACTTTTCAGCTCACCCTCATATGTGGATATATATAAACAATCTTTCGTATCTATTTCTATAAAGGAGGAGTCCCCATGGCGTATTGACAAAAATGCTGAACTGTAACATCAGAGAAGGAAATTTTGAACTCATGCTATTAAATTCCCTTTTGGACTAATACCCTTTGCAAATATAAGAACTTCTTTATCCTTCCAACTATGTGTTAAATAGTACCACTACTGTTCCTCAATAAGGATTGCTTTGGCATTAGATAACCTACAAAGGTTGATAAGTCATTTAACAAAGACACTAAACCAAACTATTTTTATATGTAATTCCTTTTTTCTAAAGAAAAAGCAAGGTGCATTCAAACTATGACTTTGTGAATATGTACATTTTCTTTTAATGTATCAGAAATAAGTTGGAACATTTGCTGAATCCTATCTGCATGTGCTTTTGAAAGAAAAAGTGAAAGTATATATTTAACTTTGTGTGTCAGAGAGAAAGAAAATATATTCATGCAGAGAGAGAGAGAGAGAGAGGGAATGAAAAAGAGTCTTCAGTTATTTGTAATCATGAGTGCTAAATTTATTTTATCTAATATCACACTCATACACACACACACACACACACACACACACACACACACACACATGTATGCGCGTCAATACAAATTATGTGCACCTGGGTATCTTTAAAATTCAGTAAAAACAAAATAAATGCATTTTGAATTAATAAAACCTCTAAAATTTGAAAATAAGATTTTTAGCTCTTTATTATTGTACATAAGAAAGAATTCCGTTCAACAAAAGCCCATCAGTAAGGAATTTATCTACTTTTGTATTGGTATGCAAAGAGAAGCATGAAAAAAGCTACAAAAGATGGGGGAAAAGAAAGAAAAACAGAGGATATTTGAAGTGGTGTATCTAAGGAAGCCAGGAGGATTTTTAAAGCATCCGTTCTCTCATGAAAGGAAGACTTTGTATTTTTAAAATTTTATTTCTACTTTTTTAAAATGTACTTCTTTTTATTTTGTTTGAACATTAAATGTTAAATATCTGTTTAACTAAAATTGAAGTTTAGAAACACATTTTTCATGACTTATGCTCTGACTAAAAACTTAAAAATTATCTGGTTCCTGGAAAGAAGAAAAAATGATGTTAAAAGAAAAAAATATTTTAAATTCCTCAAGATGTATCTTTTATACCCCTTGAAAATGAAGAAATCTTAACTTTATTTCAATAAAAAAAAAGAAAAAAAAAAGAAACAGCTGAAAAGTTGCAAGTGTATTTCAAACAAATATGGTTGAAAGGAAAATTGTTTAATGTCTGGTTATTTTAGGAGAATTTTTGAAAAAAAATATTTGTGAAATTGTTGACATTAAGAGTTTTTCAAAACATAATAGTTTTTCTGTTCTTTTCTCAAATTAAAATATTTTCTTCTGAATAAATGTTAAAAAACAATTGAACTTTATTTGAAAAAAACGTTAGAAATTTAACTTAAAAAATGAATTTACCTGAAGGATATATATTTATATATATATATACATGCGTCATTTTATTCATTTGATTATTATGTATGTAGTGATATAATTAGCATACAAATACACACATTTATGATCTAATAGATACATGCAAGTATATCTGAAGCCCTATACAGTATTTTACAAACTGAATTCTTTCTTTGGTATTATTTAGTTTTAAAAAGGTTATTGAGTACATTTGATCACATTTTAAGGGAACTATAAAATTTTGCCTTTAAATCCGATGAGAGAGCAATTTTTCTTTTCCTCTTCATCAAAGAAATGAGATACCACTTGTCTCTCTTGACACATAGCAATGACACTTTTACAGTATAAAAGGAAAACAACAATCTGTCTTACACTTTCTTTGACACAAAGTTTTTATTTATTGCCTTGTTCAATGTTGTAGGCATGTACCCAAACTTCCCCAACACAAACAAAAAATGTCTATTTCAATCACTCCACATTTCTTATCATAAGCAATGTGCTAGCAAGATATATTCTCAGATGCAATGGTTTCTTTTCTTTTCTTTAACAGCATATCCGCCTCTTCCGTGTTAGCTAATGCTGAAATTTGATATAAGTAATTTGCACACAGTTATATAGATTCGAAAGTCCTTGATGCTAATAATTTAAATATAATTATATGGTTTCAAGTAACAATTCCTACTTAATAATAATAATCATTTGCTTGAACACAGTTATATTGTTTCAAGTATTCTTATTCTATACAAATAGTTTTCAAACTAATTGATTGGTCAGATTGGACATGGGAGTAATAGCGACAAAAGAGTGATTTCATGGCTTACTGAGCCAAATTACAGGAGCTTTACCACAAGATACAGTTTAGTGTTATATCCAAGACAGCTTTTTTTGTTGAGTGGTCTTGATCCTCAGCCTAAGATATCATGAGCATATTTCAAATCCTACTAACAGGCCTGTCAACTAAATAAGAGATCTTTCATCCTTAATTTCAAAATAAGTCAGAAATGGAAAAAGATCATTTAAAAATCCCAGTTTTTACTTGTCAATAATAATTATTTTCAATCTCTGTGAGTTTTTTATATAAATTTTAACAGGTGATTTTTTGCTGAAGTCTGAGTGACAGCAAGCCTCCTCGAGTCTCCAGAACTCTCCTAAGTATTCTAACAACAACAGTCTGGGTGCCCTCAAATAATCCGTTAATTTATCCTTTTCCCCAGTCTCTGTTCCAGACTTTTGCAGATCATTCGAAGGGCTCTAATAACAATCATTATCACTATCACCATCATGTTCCATAGCTTTTTCAACTCTTTGGCTAGGTCCAGGTATTTGTCTGTATTTTGCTTCCTTTTATTTTCACTCAATGGAATGGAAAAATCTAGATGACAACTTCTTTACATGTCTTCTGGCCAGGATTTGGTGATTTGTTTGTACCTCAATGTCTGAGAATTTTATGCATCTCATTTTCTTGGACAGATTCTGGTTTGTGCATATACCATTTATCAGAATGGCTCAATTTTCATTTCTTGCATAATTCCCAGTGGATTACTTTTCCCACCCAGTCATGTCTACACTTGTATTCCTTTTGTACCTGCTTGCTGAATTCACTTATATAATTAATTATTTCATCTCTGTCACCACATTACCTATTCTTGCTATTTTACGATTTTACTCTGAGTTTTTATACCAATACCAGCTGATGGCCTCTACAGAATTCCAAGTGACAAGGTCTCCTTGGCTCTTCAAGACTCTTCTCAGTACTTTCAATGGATCTCAATCCTTCCTCAGATCTCCTCTTCTCTTTCCCAGTTTCTTTAGGATTGTTCCAAGTGTTCCAATTTTGATTTGCATCATTGCCCCAGTAGAATAACAATAACACATACCTCTGTAAAGCGTCCAGCTAGCAGACAAAAATAAAACAGGACATAGCTCAGTGCAGACCTCCTTACAATGCCAAACTGAAGCTGGTTTATATAATAAAAAACTTTCGCTTACTTACAAGCAGCTAACGATGATCTATGCTATGGAAGAGCCCATTTGTGCACAATGAGATGCCCCAAGGTACAATAAATAGCCCCCATTCCTCAATCGGGAATTGAGTTTCCTGTCTTCATGACTGATTGCTCAAAGCTAACGCAATTAATTACTCTCAGCTATCGCAACTAATTGCCCTACGCAACCTGACAGATCCTACAGCCCCCTGCATATTCCATAGATTTTTTAGTTCTCTGGTAAGGTCCAGGTATTTATATTTTTTCTGACTTTCCTTTAATTTTACTCTGTGGTCTGTTGAATTGGTGAAATCTACTGGCCAACAATTTGTTTTTTGCTTGTTATAACAAAGTCTGGTCTTTTGGTCAGGATTGGTTAATTTGTCTTTATCTCAAAATCGCAGTGAATGTTGTGTCACATTTTCCAACTCTGATCGATGAATTTATTATTGGGCTCTACAGTCAAAATTCTGAGTGAATTTCTTTCCTCACTTGCACTTTTATTCCAGTTGGCTGTATTCACCTACAATGTGAATTGTTTCATCTCTCTCTTCATATACACTACACTTACTATTCCCGTCAGTCTCAGCTAGCTTTTACATAATTGGTTTTGATGGCATTGTTCTAGCATGCAATGAAGAGCAATTAAATTTCTCTTTTAAGGTTTCCTCTGCATAGCTTCACCCCCATCAGCTGGGGCTATAATATATGCTAACTGCACCTCTGCAGACTAGTAAATGACCCACAACAAGTGTTCTGAGTATGACACTAAACCATCTGATTAGGAGGCTCCAGTCCTGAAGATTAGGAGTAATCCTTCATTGCCATTACTTCCAGGTCAACTCTGACCTACAATGGTAGTACCTAACATGTTCCATAGGTTAAATAGAATTATTCTGTCATTTACTATAATTGAAACCATTTAAATGTGCACAAACAAATGATTAAGATTAAATGGAATTATTAGTATGAGATAACAATCCTTGAAACTATTTGACTATGTGCAAACAAATGAGCTCTGGTTCATTTAAAGATAATGTTACCTTCAAATTTTTCATTTACAAATCATATATTTGGATTTGGCATTAAATTACCCACAAGTGTTGATATGCCATCATGCTCAACCAAACCAATCTGCTCTTCCATATCATGTACAATTTCCTTGGTCTAAAGTGACAATATCATCATCATCTATTCCGTGACAGGGTAAGGTGACAAGACCACCTGAAAGTTGACAATGGAAGAAACAACTTAAGCAAGTTTATTTGGTTCAATAGCGTATCAACCATTGTAGGGTGTTTAATGCCAAATCCTATTTATCATATGTAATTTGAAAACAAAAAGTTTGTTGGTAACATTATTTTTAAACAGGTTAGAGCTTATTTTTTTAACTTTGTCAAATTGTTTCAAGTAAGTAAAGTTGGCGACCATAGTCAAGGGTGACGAGAAGGCTCCCTTTCCAATAGCTACTACACCAAGGTGTAGGGGAGAGCACTACTCCTTTCCCTGGATTGCTCCACTTTACTCTTGATACGTACCTCATATTGCTGAATGTTAAGCAAGAAGGCATCAGATATTATTTTTGAGTCTTTGGTATGGCTGGTAAGGTGTATAGGGTGTTAAGCAAGGACGTATCAAGTACCATTTTTAAAGTCTTTGGTATGACATGACCTGGGATTGAACCCAGCCAATCTAATACCAATAATGCAGTTTTATATTAATCATCTGCTTGCACTCAGTCAAATGATTTCAAGCATTGTTATCTAACATTAATAATTCTATTTAACATTAATCTTTTGCTTTCACACAGTTAAGTGTTTTTAAGTATTTTTATCTCAGTCCAAATGATACATAACCATCGCCTTCTAGCTCCTTTAAGATAAGATAGAGTTGGGTACTTGTTTGTCACAATTTGAAGAATATGGTTGGGACAATCATATTGGTATAAGGGTTTGACATGATCAACAGTTTGATTGGATTAGGCCTCTCTGACCACTCATATAGCCCAGTAAGAGTAAAAAGGAACTGTTTAAAGTCACTTTACCACTTTGGTTACTGGGTCATGGACTGCTCAGCCGCCAGGTTCCCTTCCACAAGCATTATAGGTTACCACCCACTGCCAACAGATAACTTCATTGGGGGATCTTACTTCTCTGAATGGATGCAGTCAGCATATTTTACAGCTCCAAGTCTTCTCTGACAAACACCTACAATGGTTAAACACAATAAAGAATCAGTTTTTAGCAAAGCCACAGGCATAGAAAAAACAGGTCTAGTTTAGCATTATCATCAAACTTTTCTGGAAGAACTTTACAGAGAGAGAATTTTCCCAAAACTATTGTGTCCCATATTAAACTACATCTAATGGTGAAGCTCCAGTCTTGGAGTTTATGGGGTTACCATTACTCTCAAGTTCAAGTGGAGGTGCCCGTGATGTAATGGTTATTGTCATAGGAAATGGACACTGTGACGCGAGTTCAAATCCTGGACGAGACTGATTGCATTTCACATAGCACTAATACCCTTTGGGAAAGGTATGAATCCAATTATTCTCCATCCAGCTATGGGTAAATAGTAGGACAGACTGAGTTCTTCAGCCTTGGTGAGGCAACTAGTCTAGGAGAAGGAAAACTCTAAATTCGAACCTGTTAAAAATTGACCTTGTGTCATATCCTGCCCGAGCAGAGGGGTTGGTAAATAAGATTACTCTCAAGTTCACTCTGACCTTTAGAGGTAGTACCTGTTAGGATCCCATCAAAGGGCAAAATACTAAACTTCAAGCCATTTAACTTGGCTCAAACAAATGAGCTCTAGATCATTTAAAATGTTACCAACAAATTATTTGCTTACAAATCATATTTTTAATATATATATATATATATATATATATATATATATAAACAGTTTTTTTGTATTAAATATTTTACAATGGTTGATATGTCATAAAACACAATCAACAATCCAAAACAAGTTTGCTAAAAACTTGCCCCATGGTTCCTTAAGTAAGAACAGAAAATTTGGTGTATATGAACAAAGATAGATAAATAGATAGATATGAAAAGACAGAATAAGATGGATATGAACAGATGGAGATTGATAAATAGATAGATGTCACTCCTGGAAAAGATAATAGAATTAGTACAGCTAGAGAAAGTTCACAGTGGTTTTCTTCATTTAGCAGTAAATAAACTAAGAACAGATAAGACACAAAACATTTTTGTCTTTAATAGCTCAATCTTCTGGCTTCAGAATCTATTTCTTAAATTAGATTAAATCATTTAAATTAATGGGAGTGTGTAGTACCTCTTTCATAGTCATTACTCCCAATTCCACTCTGACTTGGAGTAGTTGTAACTATCAGGGTCTCATCTATGGGTCAAATAGATCTGTTTAAAAATTATTTGTATTTGATAGGACTGTATGCCAAAAAAAAAAAAATCAAGAAACAACCACACATTCTATGCATAAAATAATCCTGGACAAGTTGACATGCTCTTAAAATCAATCAAGATCATATTTAAAAAGTAAAGCTTGAAAAACAAACATGACAGAAAAAATTAAACAATGTACATAAAATAATGCAGGTTTAGTTTGGTTTCTTTTTTTTTAATGGCATATCAACCTTCATGGGTTATTTAGTGCCAAAGTCTTACTTGTGAAGAAGAGAATTAGTACTATTTAACCTATAGCAGGAGGATTAGAGAAGTCATACCTTTTCTATGATATTAGTATGAAAGTGAAAATAATAGTATAATAATATAAAGATATGAATTATTGAAAATATTGCTAAACCAAGTACATTTTTATGTTCCCCAATTCCAAATCTAATTCTGTTCATGTCTTTAATATTGCCACTGTCTAATTAGAAATATATGATATTTTTGGCATAACCACTACAGGCCAACAATATCTTTATCTGCTATAGTTCTTATTCATAATAATCAGTCATCCAAATATTTCAAAATAAATCTTTTATCAAAGCTTTTGAAGAGCGGGGGGATTTTATCTTTTTTCTTTGTGTGTTCTGATTGTTCCTTTTTAGAAATGAGATATGCTGGTAAAAAGTTCATCAAGCGTTTTTCATAAAAGATAATTTGAAAATTGATACAATTAATACTTTGATTAAGTAGAGATTTGAGTGCAGAAATGCTTCGACAATCTGTATAGCATTATCATTTGTATTAGCTTAATAATCCTTCGCCTGGATTTTTCCTTTGTAGGAAATGCCTCAAAACATTTCCATCGTTGGCTAAATGACATTATATAAGAAAAAACCCTAAACATTTCAGAAAATAAGCACAGACAATTATCCCTAAATTTAATGAACATATTTTACTAAAATTAAATGGGAAAAGCCAAAAAAATTTTCAAGATAATCATCATTATCAACGCATGCCAACCGCACAGATTGCCTTGACTCTGTCTTGCCATCCTTCTTTTTCAGTCATCACTCTTAGTAAGTCATCTAGATAGCACCCAGTGTCTCCACAGAGATGATTTATGTAAGTCTTTGCTGGTCAGCCAACACTGGTGTGTCCATGTGTAGGAGTCCATAGGAGAACATCACTGGAGTTCATCTTTACTTCTTCAGCAGTACCCAGCAGGTCTTGTTCATCTCCTTTGAATAGTTTGTAAGATGGGATGTAAGTGGCCATACTACTTCTGTTTGTTAGAGTGGTCCTTCTAGAAGATAAGCACAAACAATTATCTCTATATTTAAAGGAAATATTTTGTCAAAAATCAAATGGGAAGAGCTTAAAAACAAGATTTAAAACAACCAAAAGAAAAACAAGATAAAAGCACAATTAGCTTAATAAAAATTCATGTTAATTTGGCGATCTGGGATTATTGTCTTTTTGAAAAACAATTCTTACTTTCATGAAGGAATTTAGATTTGTTCTCTGGAGTTGATGGCAAAAAACAAGCCTTTTTATACAGAAGAAAATAATGAGAAAGGAATTAAGAATCTTAAATGCATGAAATACAAGGACATGTTAATGTTTCATTTGAAGTAATTCATATCCATTCCATCTAGCTGATAATGTCTCAATTGTTTTAACATTCTACAATACAAGAAAAGAAGTTGAATCAAATTAAATAATTTGATAAAATTTCCTAAGAATAAAGGAAATAACTATAAAATAAACTATAAAAGTTCAAGAAAGAAAGAAAAAGATAAAAGCATTCTTTAAATTAGTCTCCCTTCCCACTCCCTAGTATTTTCGACAAATACAATCAGTTAAGTATCGAAAGAGAATAAAATTCTTTAGAAAATGAAATTTAATAAATTCTAATCTAATTCCAAAAATGTCTGTGGATATGAGGGTGAGAAGGAGTGAAAGCAGGGAGGGGATGAAATGAAGATGTCAAGAATTTATGGCAATTGGCTGAAGAGAAATAAAAATGACAATGAATTTGCCTAATTCTGACAATGCCAATACAACATATAGTTTAATGCAAACCACTTCTATTCTTAATAAGGAACCCCCAAAATATTTCTCTTCACCTTTTAAATCGAGAAATTCTATTCAAATATAATCAACTCTTAACTATTTTTCTCTCACTCATTTTTTTGATGGTGCATTTGTTCAAATTAAAACCTTTCAAATCGTCAATTACATTGGATTAACTTCCTAATCGTTTTTTGGTTTTTCATTTGTCTTTGAAGTACTACACTTGTCCATGACTCATTGTCTTTACTATCATCGACATCAATTTTCAGAACAATTTTCTTCAAGTTGTAGTTTTCACTTCATATGTAATATATAGTTATTTAAGTAAGCCTTGTTTAGATTCAGACTTTCATATTACACATATATATATATAAGTATATTTCTAGTGATAAAAGACAGTAGCATTGAATTATTGATGGGTGAATTAGTTCTCCTGGCTAGGATATTAATGTAGTATCGATATACAAATGGTGAATACACTTCTTGATTTGAATTACATGTCACTGGTGACACAACCCAGTGAGCTGGGGCTGTAGAATACACCAATTGCATCTCTGTAAAGAGGTTACCCCTGCAATGAATGTCTTGGTTTGGTGGGGTAGAATGATAAAGGAATGAATGACCATTACACTTGGTTATAAAAATATATATATATTTTTATTTCTCGAAAGGGTCAGAACTGCAGTGAGTGTGAGAGAGAGGCAAAGAGATGGAGGAAGCAGACACAGACTGGCAGAAGACTGCTGTATTGACCAATATCTTTTTAGCCTCATTGTTCCATGTTGCTACCCCTTTGTCACAGGTGGCGCTCTGTACAGCTTCCACTCTGACTTGGCTGTGGTGACAACTAGCAAACTGAGACTCAATGTATATATAATTCCTATATATACCTATGTATATATAATTCTTTGATGCCCACATGTTTCAGTTGTCAACCCATGTGACCCGCTTCCAGCTGTCAACCCATGTGAGCTACTTACGTCCATGCATCACTTGTTTTCCGGTTTACACAGCTGGAACATCCTGTCCCAGAAATCTTTGATTGACAGCTCTGTCAAAGAGGAATATGCAACAGTTGGTTTTAATGGCATATCGACCATTTTAGGTTATATAATCCCAAATTCTCTTTAAAGAGGTATTTCAAATATATGATTTGTAAACACATTTTGTTGATAGCATTTTTCAGTGAGACTGAGCTCATTTTTTGCATACAGTTAAATGTTTAAGTATTTCTGTCTAACACAAATACTTCTATTTACTATTAATCCTTTGTTTGCACACTGTTTAATGGTTTCAAGTATTGCTAAGTGACTGGAACAATTTAACATCAGTCATTTGTTTGCTCTCATTTTTAATTGAATTAGAACTCATTTGTTTGCACACTAGTATTGGTATTCTTTCTATACAGTTAAATGATTTCAATTCAAGTTTGACGAACCAGGCATGCAGGACACTGCTGGAGAAGCAGGGACGAACTCATAAGAGATGTACTCTTATAGACCCCCATACATGGCCGTGCAAAAGCAGGACGACCAGCACGAACATACATTCAGCAGCTTTGTGAGGATACGGGATGTTGTCCTGAAGACCTGCCCAGGGCGATGAACGATAGGGAGGAGTGGCGAGAGAGGGTCAGGGATATCCGTGCTACTAGCGCGACATGATGATGATGATGATGATTTCTACCTAACACTAATTCTATTCAATATAAATCATCTGTTTGCACACAGTGAAGTAGTTACAAGTACTGCTATTTAACACTATTCAACACTATTTATTCATTTGCAATACAGCTGAATGAGTCCAAGTATTGCTATGTATCATTAACAATTCAATTAAATATCAATCATTTGCTAACACAGTTAAATGATCAAACAGCTCTATTTCTGTCAATTCAATTTAGCCTAAGTGATTTGTTTGCACAGAGTTTAAATATCAAATAGTTCGATTTGACCCATAGCGCCTTATCAGGTGCTACCACTCTGGGTCAGCGTGGACAAAGGAGCAATGGCAATGAAGAGGTACTCTGCATTCCCCAAAGCTCCAGCAATCCTGGACCCTCACCATCAGATCGTTTAGGGTCATATCAAGGACAATTGTTGGAGAGTCATACCCCTCTGCAGAGATGCCATCAGTGTATTCTACAGCCCCAGCCAATTTGGCTGAAATATCGTGGATATGACACTAAATGATCTGATGGTGGACTCCAGTCCATGAGCTTTGATCAATGTGTAGTACCCCTTCATTGTCATTGCTCCCATGTACACCCTGAGTGGTAGCACTTGATTTTACATTTAAACTGTGTGCAAACAAATGACTGATGTTTAATTGAATTGTTAGAAATAGAACTCTTTGACCATTAACTGTGTATAAACAAATAACTGTCAAATTGAATTGTTGATGGTACATAGCAATACTTGGAACCATTTAACACTGTGCAATGAATGAGTAATATTAAATACAATTATTAGTGATAAATTGCAATACTTGAAACTCTTCAATTGTGTGCTTAAATTGAATTTGAATTTGACTGTGTGCAAATGAATGAATAGTGTTAATTAGACTAATTGTTAAATAGCAATACTTGAACTACTTCAATGTCAGCAAACAAATAAAATGTTGAATAGAATTATTAGTGTTAGATAAAAACAATTAAAACCATTTAACTGTGTGTAAACAAATGATTAATTGTAAATAGAATTATTCATGTTAGATAGAAATACTTGAAAACATTTCACTGTGTACAAAAAAAAATGAGCACAGGCTTATTCAATAATGTTATGAACAAAATGTATTTTTGCAAATTATAAATTTGATATATATATATATATATATATATATGTATAAAGCAGATTTGGCATCAAATAACCTACAATTGTTAATATGCCATAAAACCAACCGTAATCACTGGTGACACTGCATCTAGCACAAAACATATTCAACAAGTTTTTGTTCATTTAAAATGGAATATTTACATTATTTCTTTCATTTGCAAATACATTTCATGCCCTAAATATAACAATTATAAAACAGAAGTAAACAGTGAATAATATTTGCATTTGTTATGGGTAGTCCCTGTGGCTTAACGGCTAACATGCTGGACTGTGACATAATAAGCAAGATTGAACTGCAGTCACACTATTATGGTCACTTTTGGACCAAAACCTTGGGAAAGATATGAACCCTCTAATCCCCATTCCCAACTATGGATTAAATAGTACCACTAGTGTGCTTCTACAAGGATGGATTTTGCACTAAGTAACTCATGAAGGTTGATATGCCATTAAACAAAGAAACCAAACAAAACATTTGAGAAAATAAAAGTTGCTAAGCATTAACTTACAGAATGAATGACTTGTTTTCATTTTTTTTTTTTTTTTTTTTAGAATTTCTTCATTAAAACTTAAACCCCAATGAAAAAATAAGTGCAAATAAAGTACTTTACACATTACACTGGTCTGTGATATTTTCAAGGTTGAATATATAGTAGCCGATTTTAAAGCAGTTTTTTATGCTGCATCCAAAAATCATACTCATTTTTTTAATCAGATCAAATTTTTAATATACAAGCTCTTACTGGAAATGTATACAAAATTTAGGGCTGATATATTCAAAGAAAGCAACTTTGGCCAATAGTAAATTGAAAAATACATAAGAGAAGCCAATCATGGATGAACGACTTTTCCAGGACTTTCTTCTGTGCTCAGCAGCCACCACATCCTGTTTCAAGCACCAGCAGTATTCAGCAAGAAAGTTTACACCCCGCTAGCTTTGGTAGCACTCTTCCATAAAACAAATGTCTTGGTGAAATCTCTCTGCCTACTTTTTACTCAAATCTTCACAGTTCTTTGGAAAATTGTCCAAGTGTGACCATAGAAAGTGCAGTTTGACTGAAATTTGTGCACCAAGTTGGCAGAAACTCTTCAGTAGCTCTTCAATTTCCTTCTAGTATTCTACACCCTGGTGGTTTCCCAAGAAGTTTGTAACTACTGACTTCAGAGATTGCTAAGTAGACTCTTCAGCTTTGTCCTCTGCTTCATCAAACATCAGGTCCTTCATGAGTTCTTTTATTAGAGGACTGTCATTTATACCAGCCTTGAGTTTCTCCATACTTGTTTGTGGGAACTTCTCTTGGAGGAAAGCAAATCCACTACCTTCTTTGTCCATTTCCTTCACACAGTTCTTCATTTCTCCTAACTTAATATGTAAGGGAGGAAGCAGTATTTTTTTCAGGTTAACAAGAGGGTAAGACTGAACATTAAGTCAGGTACATTTCAACCCTCGTCTTATCAGTCACTCTTGTCTGACATAATGTTTGTTGACAACCCAGCTGTCCCAGAAACACAGAAAACAAGGATACTTTGTGTACCCACTTTGGAGTCCTAGGACCGGCCCAACTACCTACAGATCTATACAGATCAACCATTTGTGCTCCTGGTAGTTAACAGCAGACAGTAAATGATCCATGCACTTGTGAGTTTCTTTTATTTGTACTGAATGTCTAAATGCTTTGAGATTTCTGCTGGATGAATCAATAAAAAGTTTCCATTCTGTAGCATCATACTCTAAGCCCGTTGATTTTATCAATTCAGCAATATTGTTGCAATAAACCTATGATGACTTATCTTGGAATGTGAAATACCATCTTAATTCTCTCTCCTGGTCTCGATGCCAGTAGAACGTTATTCCTGGGGCCAACAGATGTTTCTCTTTGAGATGAGAACCCAGCAGCTGAGTAGACTCTTTTGAAAGGTTCAGGTCTCTTTTCAGGTCATTGAGTTCTGCTTGTGTCAAGAGTACTAGCTGGTCATTCTCTTTTGGGTTGTATACATCACCCCAGTGACAATAGTCATATCCCTATGTTCAGAATCAGAGCTATATTCCATGTTACCATCTGGCTCAGGAACAGGAAGGTCTGAACCATGAGGGATTGGTCTTATGGCAGAAGGAATATCTGGGTATTGGACATGATGCTTGATCTTGCAATCTATTCCTTATAGATTTATCGTGCAGAAATAGAGGTCAATAATGTGATCTTTCCCTTCCCTCCAGACTATTAAAATGGCAATTAGTATACTATTCCTTTTACCATTCATCCAATCCCTCAAATTCTTCACACATGTTTTACAGTGAATGTGATAAGCAAATGGCGTATCCTGATCCCCTAGTTTGACTCCAAAGTAATTGGGATATACCTTCTTCAGAAAATCAGTGATTTTTGCTTGACGGTTACTAAAAACCACATTACTGCTGATATAACAGAACCTGTCAGGATTATTCTTACATTTGTGATATATTCTTACAGGAGTACAAATGTCAAGCTGAAAATAGTAAAAAAATAAATCAGTACTCAGCTGGTTGTTGACACTTGATACAGTACATTAAAATCATTTTAAGCCAAGAGATAAGCCCTGCCCCCTCAAAGTATGTATGTATCAGCAAGTTGGCAAGGACACTGGAGTTAGGTACACATACATAATTATATGCTATACTAAACATCAGGCACCCAAGATCACCTGAGACAAGTTGAGTCTTTTGAATAAGTGTTGTTATTGTGTACAACTTTTATGAAATGTTCAAGTGTATCTAAAAAAAACAGACCTGACCAAACACAATGAATGATATTTTTGGATTCAACATAAAATGGCAACCATATATCACTTTGACCTTTGGAAAAAATAGTTTTAATGCAGACCAGTGTTATGAATGAAAAAAACTTAGGCCTTTAGAAATATCTAAACCTTTGCTTCCTTGAACCTCATTCCATCTGTCAACCTTCTTATAGATACCACACATATAAATTTTTTTCAGGTTTTTATGCTGGATATTTGACCAACTCATGTTCAACTTCTCCTCTTGAAGTCCCCCACAGACCATCCTAATCATTCCGTAATCTTCTAAACAAATGATAATCGGGAGCAAAGTCAGAAGAATTTGGAGGATAAAGCAATTTTTCACAACCGAGATCCGCTAAGATATGTTTAGTCTATTGAGCTGTATGATGGGCATTATTGTGATGAAGCATGGCTCCCTTTCTTTTGACAGAAAAGGGACATTTTCAGGGATTAGAGGTCACTGATTATTTTCTAACAATTCATGATGGACAATTCTTTGAATATCTCACCATATGCTCAACCTAATCTTCTTTGGATGAAGTTGACTTCTCGGTTGCTGAGCAGATCTATTTCCTCAAGTGATCCACTGATGATAGTGTTGAACATTATTGTATAGAATGAACATCTCATAACCAGTAACAAGCCAGTCTAAAAAAGGTACTTGATAGTGTCATTTAAGCAATAACACACAACAAAAGGTTACAGAATGATTCAGATGGTCTTTAGTTGACATCAAGAGAAGAGGCTGAACATGAACTGGTCTAATATTTTGCATCAAAACCTACAGTATTTTATAAGTGTGGCATCTCTAAGCTTGATGACAAATGGAATTAGGTTCTAGGAAGCAATGGAGCTAATGTTAATGATTAGATATTTCTGTAAGCATAAGTTTTTTTATCTATAGTGTATACTCTAAAATCAGACCTTACATTCATTCTAACCTGATATACAAATTGAGTTCAGTTTTCTTTATCAATTTTATGTAGTTCTTATTTTCTATAGAAAAAAGCAAGTATGGCTTGAGGCTGGAAAGTTTTACAGATTGCTTTGATTGTAATGGTTGTACACAGTTGGGAATAAAGAACTAGAAGACAAAGAATGGCTGTAAAAGAATATCTCTCCAGATACATGCTTATATATATGTATACATATATATATATATATATATATATATATATATATATATATATATATATATATATATATAAATTTGCAGATGTGTATTCATGCTTAAATATAACACACACATACACACACACAAACACATATTGTTAAATAGGTATATTTATCCAAAGGAATATATTATCATTCAAATATGTATGTGTATGCATTTACCATCACAAATATGCTTGTATATATATGACTCAGCATGTAATTGTATTTATATAAAGAGATTTCATTTAAAAAATCTGAGCAAATACTTGAACATATATATATATATATATATATATATATATATATATATATATATATATATATATATAATTCATTGACAATTTTAATTGTTTTGATATGCACATCTATATATGTATATGTAATAATTTATTGATAATTTTGATTGTTATAATATGCATATATATATATATATATATATATATATATATATATATATATGCATATTATATATATATATATATATATATATATACATATTATATATATATATATATATATATATATATATATATATATATATATATATATATATATATATATTGCTGAATGTATATATTTATGCATATGTAATTATTCATTGATAATTTTAATTGTTATAATATGCATATATATATATATATATATATATATATATACACACACACACACACACACACACATACACACATCCCTATGTTCATTATATTCATATGGAAATAGAGAAATTCATATTTATATGAGTATTCACAGCCATTAAATGATTAAAAATGATATTTATACTGAAATGATGATAAATATTCATTTTGAAGTGTTTTTGCATTGGAATATGTTGTGTGTACATGATTGTTATAATCTGAAAGAAACTAGAAAAGTTTAGATAAAGTGAGGATAAGTCTTAAATCAATTCCTGGGCTTACTGAGTTGATATGCATATACTTGAGACACAAATTAAAAAATAGCAAAAGAAACAAAAAAGTTGGCTATTATCATCAATTTCATTTTAATGCTGAGTTCCAACTTTGAGATTAGTTAAAGTGAAAAAAAAAAAAAAGAAAAAAAAAGTATGCAGGAAGACAAAAGTACAATAATTGCTTTACAACTGCAGCAATAAAACAAATCAAGGAATAAAGTCGATGAATAGGGGGGAGGAGGAATGGATATTGGAAATAGAAAATATGATGAAAGGGGATTTTTGCAAAAACATTAGTAGATGAAGTAATGATTAGGTTGGTGGTTGTGGAGGAATTAGTAGCTGTATTATATACATTATCTTCGTAATTAGTAGGTGACATTATGTACATTATCTTCATAATTTTTATGTAGGAAATATGAGTATTATCTGTTCTATAAAAAATTGTTATATTTCCATACAAATTCATATACAGAATGTAACAGGCATTTAGAGACAAAGGTACTATTTACCCAACCCCTCCGCTCGGGCAGGATATGACACAAGGTCAATTTTTAAGCGGAGTTTAACAGGTTTGAATTCAGAGTTTTCCTTCTCCTAGACTAGTTGCCTCAACAAGGCTGAAGAACCTAGTCCGTCCTACTATTTACCCATAGCTGGAGGGAGAATAAGGGGGTTCATACCTTTCCCAAGGGTATTTGCCCGAAAGTGAACATAATAGCGCGACTGGAGTACGAACTCGCGTACTACGATTTTGCAGTTCATCGCTTTAACCATTACACCACGAGGACACCCATTTAGAGACAAAGGTAGTTAGTAAATCATGAAAGGAAAATTAAGATATTGATATCATAATAATATTAACAATTTATCCCATAAAAAATAAAATTGATAAGAAATAAATAATGCAATTGAGATCAACTGTCATATAATTAAAGTATCTATCCAATCAATCCCTGAGTTGATAAAGTGGCTATGGAAGAGTGGTTTGCCAAAAATGTATATATACGTATGTCTGTATGAATTAAAAATAAATCATTGAATATTAGCTCACCTGAGAATCAATATCATGAAACTCTAAGTCATGGTTTATTCTCTTAATATAAACATGAAATATATATATTGTGTTTGTATACATATATATATATATATATATATATATATATTTTGGCAGCATTTCTTTATTGATACCTATTTGATTGAACATTATAGACATTTTTTATCTACATATGTTTTTGTTAACCCTTTGAGTTGCTGTATCAATCTTATGACATTTGGCGAGAATTGGTTAATAAACTTTCCATAATTAGCTATTTACCAAGTACTTTCTGCCCAAACTTTAAAAAATGCTCAACAACCTATAAAAGGCCACTTACTACTTCCAAATAATATTGACAAATATATCAACCTCTCGGACTGCAATTTAACTCAACAACAAAATAACAAGCAAAAACTACAGATTCTCATGGCGCTACATATCAGAAATATACAACCCAAAATTAATAGAATTAATTTTGAATCCAGTTCTAATGTACTTAAATGTCTTTAGCTATGTACGCTATTTATAGAAACAAATTTTAAAAAGTAAACACTACACAATACACCAGTATAAATGCTCATTCTTACAAAGTAGTAATGTACATACAAATGTTACATCACTTTTGTAATACATCCTTTCCTGATGATGGCCCAAGGTTGGGCAGAAAGTACTTGGGAAATAACTAATCATGGAAGGTTTATTAACCAATATCATAAGATCAATATAGCAACTCGAAAGGATTAACAAAAACATATGTAGACAAAAAATGTCTCTAATATTGTTATATAACAGCCGAGGGATTTCGGTTCATGCCTTTGAGTTTAGTTAGGCTAAGAACCTTTCGGCTCAGCACATGGGTTAATTAGGTACAACATTGAGGCGTGGGTGCACGCGGGCGAATGGAGGTGTCACTCAGATGTCATAATAGTCCAAGACAAAACGGGGTGACAGGGTGCGGGTAACGTCACGTACCGGGAGTGCACGGAGGTTTTTGTGAGAATCTGAAGAAAGTTAAGAGTTGGGTACAAGACGCCAAATGAGAAGGATCGACTTTTGGAGCTCGCAGATGCAAGGCGAACTTGCGCCCTATGGAGGCCGCACGAGATGGGGTCCAAATGAATAAGACAGCATAGAAGATTGTGTCTCTCCTCCTTATGTCGAAACCTTTAACTCAAAGTTAATAAAAAGGTTTCGTACCTGAACAAGAAGTCGTTACATGTTTCCGAATTTTGAGATTCCTATGTTCGTTATATGTTCTATCGTTATGAACATTATATGTCCATTTCGCACATACCGTTAATTGTGAATATGGTACAATATTCAATCAAATATATATATATATATATGCATATATATATATATATATATAAGTTGGCTGACCATAATTGAGGGCAACCTGAAGGCTCCCTTTCCATTAGCTACTACATCAAGGTGTAGAAGATAGTGCTCTTCCTTTCCCTGAATTGCTTCACTTACCCTTGATCCACATCTTATAATGCTGTGTTAAGCAAGTAGGATTCAAGTACCATTTTTTGAGTCTTTGGTATTACTTGACAAGGGATTGAACCCCAGTCTCCCAGGCCATAGGAAAACACTCTAAACTGGAGCAGTGTGTGTGTGTGTGCGTGTGTATATATACATATATATATATATATATATATATATATATATACTGTCATCCACAGACAGTTTCATTGTATCACAACTCATCGGTGTGTCGACACACATGAGATGCCTCAAGTTGGGCTTGAAACCCAGCCAACTTTATGTCAGCCTGATAACGTAACCTCACAGCTATCAGCAGTCTCAACATAAGTAAGGGTATTTAATGCAAATCTACTTATTTTCTTTTCGTTTACATTTTACTCAAATGGAGACTGTAGTGCTCAATTCATTTGAAGAGCTTGGCATTATGTGAGTGGCAACCATTATTTCCTTTGTGAGAGTGCTTAACCCCTGGGTGGGAGGCATATATATAGAAGCATATATATACATATATATATATAGATACAAGGGCCATTAAATAAATTTCCAGACTTTTTTGTATAGGCATTTAAGATTGTCATAGACTCTTGAAAATTCACAATGTTATTGCTATACATCTTATGAGATGACTGACCAATTTTTAAGATTTCAGCTTCAAATCAACAGCTATAGCAGCAATAGGAATACACCCTATTAAAGTCTGATTGTCACTGCTGGTGAATTTCAAAAATGCAATCTGGACATGAGGACACTTTAGAAGAATGATATGCAATAAAATTCTGTTTTAAACTTGGAAAAAATGCCACAGAAACGTATGGAATGCTTCAGACTGCTTTTGGAGCATCTTGCATGAATCAAGCATCAGTTTTTGAGTGGCATAAGAGATTCAAGGAAGGCAGGGAGTCTGTGAGGGATTATGAGAGGTGTGGGAAGAGTAAGGAAGTCAATACATCAGTGTTGATTGGCCAAATAAAGAATTTCATGGATAAGGACCGGTGTGTGTTTATAGAGACAATAAGTGCACAATTTGATGTCAGTGTGGGAACTGCACAACAATTACTTGTGAGGAACTGAAGATGTGGAAGATTTGTACGAAGTTTGTCCCTCAGAGATGATCAGAAAGAAAGACGTCATGACAGCAAGGAGATAGTCAAGCTGATCAATTCAGATCCCGCAGTTCTTGATGCTCTGGTGACCTACGATGAAAGCTGGATCTACTGCTATGACCCAGAGACCAAGAGACAGAGTTCCCAGTGAAAGCTTGCTGCCTCTCCCAGACCCAAGAAGGCTAGACAGAGCAAATCCACCCACAAACTTTTGATGATCCCTTTTTTTTGACAGCACTGGCATGATCTACATGCACTGGGATCCCACTGGACAGACAGTCAATAAGGAATACTATGTTGAGATTTTAAGGGAGTTCAGCCAGAGATTCCGTTGGAAGAGGCCAGCACTCTTCAAATCGGGTGAGTGGCATTTCCACCAGGACACTGCTCTAGTACACGACTCCATCCTTGTCACAGGCTCCCTATAGTCCAGACCTTGCTCCCTGTGACTTTTGCTTATTCCCTAAGCTCAAGGAAAACCTTAGAGGCTGTCGTTATGAGACAATGTCGAGATGAAAGAGGCTGTGACGAAGGTCATTGACATGCTCACACAAGAGGACTTCCATTGGGCCTTCCAGAAGTTGTTGGAATGGTACAACAAGTGCATTGTAGCCAAAGGAGATTACTTCAAAGGGGACTAGAGTTTCATGTGCGTACAATCAATAAAAGTGCCTGTACGAAATAAGTCTGGAAACTTATTGAAGGCTCCTCGTATATATACTTCATTAAAATCATTAACAAGATTCTTTTTAAGTATTTTTTCATGTTGTCTTTGAGAATTTTTTAGATCTTGATCTATTTTACATATAGATTATCTGAAATTGTTTTCCTGAATGTGTTCCACAAACATTGGTATAATCCAGATGTTATTTTTTCATTCTTTAATGTTCAAATCCTCAAATCTTGAGATAAATTTTCACTTAAAAGAAAACAAGTCACACAGTGCTAGGTCTTGTGAGTATAAAGTAAAAAAATGCTGTTTAAAAAATACTGAGAAAAGCTTTATAATTTTTTTTTACCATATTAGCACAGACATATCAAGGTAAAATCTATACCTGTAGACATCAACACTTTATTACATTGCCCAGTCAGCTGGGATGTAAAATATACCGACTGCTTCTCTGCAAAAGAGTAAGAACCCCTATCCCTAATGAGTGTCCTGGATATAACACAAAACAATCTGATGGTGAGGTTCCAGAAATGCTGGAGCTTTGGAGAATGTGGACTACCCCTTCATTGTCATTGCTCCCAGGTCCACCTGATAGGGTCCTATCTATTGGTCAAATAGAACTAAAAGGTGTACTTCTGTTAAACTGAATCGTTTGAAATAGAGCTGTTTATATGTATAAAAATAGATTTAGCATTAATAACGTACAATAGTGGATGGGCCATAAAACTAAACCAAAACAAACTTTGTTATTTAAGTTAATCAACTTTGCAGACATCTTAATTACAATTTGAAATTTAAAGAGATTTTACACTCAGCCCTGATACTTTTTCATGACCCCTTAACATCATGCAATTGTGTTGTAATGCTGCTGCAATAGATTTTGCAAATCAGTTTCCCAATGATGTTAAGGCTTATGCGTGTTAATACAAGTGCTTCTTTTTCCTCGTTTCCTTTCCTTTTCCTTCCTTCCTTCTCTCCTTCCTTCTCTTCTTCAAGTTTTGACAGACTCCATGCGTACACGTCAATTGATTCACTACGAAAAACAAATGACACCTTCTAGCCGTCACCATGCATTTATATGGTCACCCGATCTCGAAAGAATTTGCATGCGCGCAAATCGACTCTCGCTGGTTCTAGATCACCCAAAGTTACATATAGTGCTTGAAGCAGCTATATCTGTTTCTTGCTTGTATTCTACAGGCCAGACATGTCCATGCACACTTTGAATTTCCAGGTACGTTGTGTCCATAACATTCACAGCAATATAAGAACTAAAGAAGGAGTTAACATACTGGATTGCAACATCAGAGTAAATGAGTTCAATTCCCTGTCATTCACTTTTAGACAAATACACTTTGAGAAGATATGAACCCTCTTCTCTATCCAAGTTATGGGTTAAATAGTATCACTGCTGTTCTTCTACTAGGATGGCTTTGATATTAAATAACTCACAAAGGTTGATATGCCATTAAACAAAGAAACCAAATCAAACTAAGAAAGAAATTAGCAAGGAAAAGTGACTAAATATGAGAACTGAAGGAAGTTAAAAGAATGATAATGTATATGAAAAATTTTAAGAATAAAATCCCCTTTGCCTAAAAAAAAAAAATGAGTAAAAGCAAATAATAGAATAGTTATGAAAAATCTGAAAGAATTCAAGTGATGCAAAAGAGTTATTATTTACAGTTTGAGTCAAGCATAAGTTTAAAATAGCAACTGTCAAAATGATTAATTGTTTTGTGAAAATGCCTGGTACCATTTCTTTTTGAAAATACAACTCTTCTTATAGGGTAACTCACATAAAAAGATAAAATGGAATTTTTTTTCTTGGATAAAGCTGTGTGCTAGGAGACAACCCCCCCCAAAAAAAACCCAGTAAATGTCTTCTATGGTTCATTCTCAAAGTGAAACTTACCTTAAAGCAGGAAAAGCTTTAGTTATTATATTGAAAGGAGAGCTTTTCACATGTTTTTTACTTGTTTGCTGTAATGCAAATTAGTTGATGGATGGGTAATCTGATTGGTGTAAAGAATTGATGGTAGTGGGAAGGTGGACAATATAAGCCAGGACAAACAAGACAGCAGAACTTTTTCAGAGTTGCATACTGGTTCGGTTTCTTTGTTTGATGGCATATCAACCTTCATGGGTTATTTAATGCCAAACCCATTCTTGCAGAAGAATAGCAGTGATACTATTAAACCTTTCCTAATGGTATTAATCTAAGAGTGAATGTAATAGTGCAACTAGAGTACAAATTTGTTTATTTCAAGGCCAGAGTCTAGCACTTTAGCCATTATGCCATGGGGACTTCCCCCCAGCAACAGAGAGACCCAGTTGGTAAAGAATTGTGGAAAGGTGCCACCAGCATGGCTGAAAGAAATGGATATTTTTTAGTATTTTGGCACAATATGTCATTTAGATTAGGTCAGGTGGAAAATTCAGTACCTCTGAAGTTGATGTTTGATTTGTTTGTTTGTGTTTTGTGACATATCAGCCTTTATAGGTTATTTAATGCCAAATCCATTTTTATACAAATAAATTGTTCTATTTCAAACAATTCAGTTTAGCATAAGTACACAGTTTAATTGTCAAAAACATTTCTATTTCAAGGTATTCAGTATAAGTATAGTTTTTGTCAAAACAGTTCAATTTCAAATAATTCAGTTTAGCGTAAGTATAATTTCAATGTCAAAAACAGTTCCATTTCAAACAATTCAGTTTAGCATAAGTATGTAGTTTAAATATCAAAACAGTTCTATTTCGATTAATTCAGTTTAGTTGAAACAATTCATTTTAGCATGAGTTTAGTTTCAATCTCAAAAACAGTACTGTTTCTAACAATTCGGCTTAGAACACAAAAACATTTCTTTTTCAAACAGTTCATTTTAGCATAAGTACATAGTTTAAAAATCAAAACAGTTAAATTTCAAACAATTCAGTTTAACAGAAGTACATGGTTTAGTTTTATTTGACCCATAGGTAGGACCTTATCAGTTGCTACCTCTCTGGATCAGAGTCGATCTGAGAGCAATAGCAATGAAGGGGTAATCCACATTCTCCAAAGCTCCAGCATTACTGGAATCTCACCATCAGATTGTTTAGTGTCAAATCCAGGATATTCATTGGGGGTGGTTTTATTCGTCTGCAGAAAAGCAGTTGGTGTATTCTACTGCCCTTGTAGACTGGGCAATTATTATTAATGATGATTTTAAATATCCATGCACTGTAGAAGGAATGAAAAATATCTGTTCAAACTGGGGATGTAGGTGGCTCAAGGTGTGCAGTGCTCAATGTATATTGCAAAGCTAAAGAGGAATGGTTCCAAGTGTGCCATCTTCAAACAATGTTGATTGACAGTGTGCCTCTACATGATCTGGAAATATGACAGGTTGTTAGTTTGCCAGATGATGGACTTGAGGATGAATGACAAAGAAATAAAGTTCAAACACCTTAAAGATCAAAAACAAGGTAATGCCACTGCTTTCCTGTTAGGGTCCCATCTATTGCTCAGATAGAACTATTTAATCATTTACTATACTTTAAACCATTTAATTGTGTGCAAGCAAATGATTAATATTAAATAGAATTATCAGTGTTGGATATCAATGTTAAAAAGAATTTAACAATGTACAAACAAATAAACTCTGGTTCATTTAAATATAATGTTACCTGGAATGACGCTTATTAAAGAGCAACACCTGAAACCATTTAACTGTGTGCAAGCAAATGATTAATATTTAATAGAATTGTCAGTGTTGGATATCAATGTTAAAAAGAATTTAACGGTGTACAAACAAATAAACTCTGGTTCATTTAAATATAATGTTACCTGGAATGATGCTTATTAAAGAGCAACACTTGAAACCATTTAACTGTGTGCAAGCAAATGATTAATATTAAATAGAATTATCAGTGTTGGATATCAATGTTAAAAAGAATTTAACAATGTACAAACAAATAAACTCTGGTTCACTTAAATATAATGTTACTTGGAAGGACGCTTATTATAGAGCAACACCTGAAACCATTTAACTGTGTGCAAGCAAATGATTAGTATTTATAGAATTATTAGTGTTGAATACTTGAAATCATATAAATGTGCACAAACAAATGAGCAGTGACTTGTTTAGAAATGTTACCTACAAACTGTTCCCTTACAAATTATATATATATATATATGATTACATTTTGCTGTGGGGACAAAATTTCACAATAGCATGTAGTAATAGATTCATTCTAAAAAAGATCTTTTTTTGCTGATGTCTCATCAAAAATTTGATTAGAGAAGCCAATGATGAGGAATGCTGAAATTCAACCATTTGATGGGAGAAAAAAAAAGAAAAATCCTCAAGGAGAAAAGGAAACCCCATATAAATTATTCTGGTTCAGATGTGAGCAAACAGGAACCAGATCTTCATTGGGGATTGTATCTTAATTCCTTCTGTTTGCAAAAACCAGGTTTGAAATACTTCGAGCATAGTTATTTGGAAACTTGTGGCTGCACAATCAAAAATTGAGAACATACTGATTTTATAAGATTTACCACAGTTCAGGTTAACCAATAGGTGTTGAGTTAGGGTGGAATGATGGTTTTCATTGGGTATACTCATTAGTAATGTTTGGTTATGTGATCAGATGGTAGAGGCATGATTGCGGAGGCCCCGGTAGAGGGCACATTTGCTTCATTCTATTTTTAAACTGACTGCAAAGAAAAAGCAGCTGACTGATCTTTTAATTTGATCCATAAAATGTGTAGGGAAGTAGAAGAGAATTTTTGCTTTCAAATTTACAAGTGATTTTTTAGGCAGGATATAATTGGTTAAGTAGATGGAAAAATCATCTGCTTTCAGTTCATAATGGAAAATAGCAAATGTGTCGTCAAAATATCAGACATAATGTGTAGGTTTGGGTGTAATTTCAAAAACTATATATATATATATATATATATATATATCAAGAGAGTGAGAGATTAGGCATTAAATCACCCACAAAGGTTGATATGCCCTAAAACATAACCAAACCAAACCATTCAGTTGCTTCCTCTACCATAGATGACTGACCTTTATGTCAGCATTTTTAATTGTGCATTTATATTGTAAATTGAACTTCCACTGTTATAAAGACAGACTTATACTTTATAACATAATGTTATAAAGTCAGACTTATACTTTATAACATAATGTCATAAAGACAGACTTATACTTTATAACATAATGTTATAAAGTCAGGGTCCAGCTTAGCATTATGCATACATTGTAAATCAAGTCTCACTTCAGATCTCTTTTACTTGTATTGACTTATAAACATAATTTTTCTTGAAAATGAAGAATTTTCCTAAGAAATGATGTTCTTTTCACACAGAGCAGATAAAACATTAGAAAGAAATTTTTTTCCTCTCTCATCAACCACTTATTTTTGGAAAAAAAATTTTAATTTTACAATTTCCCATGTCCATGTAATAATCCACCTTGACAGAGTTTGAAAAAATGCTCTTGTATCTGATTCATCCTAGCTTGTATTATCCACCCTATCCCCTGGGACAACCCACATTTTATTTGCTGCTGGTTGACATCACATATGCATTACAACAAATTTCATGCATACATATATATCATCATCATATCGCGCTGGTAGCACGGATATCCCTGACCCTCTCTCGCCACTCCTCCCTATCGTTCATCGCCCTAGGTAGGTCTTCAGGACAACATCCCGTATCCTCACATAGCTGCTGAATGTATGTTCGTGAGTGTTCAAAAGTTTTTGTGCTAACCAAGAAAGTAATTTATTTTTGTAAAAACAGGAGTTTTCAGAAGGTTTAATGAAACTTGAGAAATAATTTGTCAAGTATTTTTAATTATGAATATGTTTAGTAATATTGTTCTTGGTTTTCATTATTCCCTTGAGCGGGGGTCCTTGTGGTGTAATGGTTAAAGCGATGGGCTGTGGAATCATAGTAAGCAAGTTCAAACTCCAGTCATGCTATTACATTCACTTTCTGATAAATGCCCCTGGGAAAGGTATGAACCCTCTTATACTGACAGCTATGTGTTAAATAGTTCCACAACTGTTCTTCTTGGCTTTGGCATTAAATAACCTACAAAGGTTGATATGCCATTAAAGAAAGAAAGAAACATTATTCCCTTCTCCTGCACATGTGGCACAGCACAGAGACCTATTAGAAGATGTAGGAGCTTCCAGCAGCCACTCTCAATCCAAGACAGCACTACCTCCTTTAAGCACTTGATGTTGGCCTCCGTGTTGAGTCTGTGATTATGTTGGAAGATCAATGAAGACATTACGTCACCATCACTAGTGATCACTCCAAACTCTCTGATGTGGTCTGTAAATTTAATTTTCATCAATGTAGAAGTCACTATTCTAATGTGCAGAATAAACAACAAGAATTATAACATTTACCTGCTCAGCAGCCCCAACTAGCAGCCAGCTCTCAGACAAAAAATAAAACAGGACTGAAGCAAGCCGGTGCTTATATACACTAATATACCCATTCACTGGGAAGTGTTTACAAGAATGACAAACATGCCAACTTCTCAGAACAGCATCTAATCATACAGTTGTGCTGATGAATCTGTCCAAAATGCAATCATCAACACCTATCAACACCTATCCTAAATTCTTCACCATTGACTCAGACAAGCTCCTAGAGATAATAGAGGCATTAGTCACTCGAAGATCCAATCCCATGGGCCATCGGATCACATTTGCATCAATGTCACAGCATTAATACGAACCCCCCCAAACAAGCCACATATACATCACCATGCCTTTGATCTTCGAGAATTCCTTGAGCTCTGTCCAGGTTATTACCACATAACAGGCCAGGCTAAAAAGAAGGGTACATCTTATTCGTGGGGGCGGGGAGGGGAGATGTTGGAGTCACTACTCTGACGTACAGGATAAGCAGCAAGAATAACCATACTTACCGACTCAGCAGCCTCAGCTAGCATCCAGCTGGCAGAAAAAAAGATAAAACAGGACTGAAGTGACCCAGTGTCACTCATATACCCATTCACTTGGCTAGAAAACAATCACTGTCCAGAGGATGGACTAAGCCACTTGCAAATAACAGACTGTCCTAATGTCCATGTAATCTCACTTCAACAACATAACTCAGTTTTCTTAAGCATATGAGTACTGACTCATACGTACTGAACTTTACAATAGAATCCCAACAATCAATATTGATGTCTTGTGGTGACAAAGCAAGCCAATAGTTGTTCTGTAAGTTCACAATCTGATCCTGGTAGAAATTTTTCTCATTTCAGAAAAAGCAATTCATTTCTAGTTGATTGAGCTTGTTTAAAAACTTTGCAACAAAGTCTTTCCTCTTGTCTTTCATGGCCTGTTATAAAAATTGACCCTTTATTATCTAGTATAAGAAATACTCAATGTCTTCATGGACTACCAGCCTGATAAGAAACTCAGACACTCCCATGTCCCAGGGATTTACTTGTTGGAATCATTGTCAATCATGGCCTGGATCTCACCAACAAATTCAGGCATTCTTTTCGTATCAGAACGATCAGAGTGAGGCTTCCAAGCTACCATACCTGCCATACAATCACCATTGGACTTATCCACCTCTGTAACGTTATCACTCTCAAATAGATGTTATTGATACTATGAAATCCCATCTTCTGCTTTGTCATTAGATTGACACCCAACCAGGCTGAAATCTTCATATTTGAGCTTCAGGCTTGAATGACAAGAAGTACAGCATCTGGAGAACTGAATTGCATCATGGTACTGTTTTTTTTAATAGTACCCAACTAACTCTAGTTTGTTGCAATACAGAGAAAACTTGAAACAGTGTAAGTGCATGAAATTAGTAATTTAGATTGGGAACAATTTACTCATTGCACCCTGTATATACACACACTCATATATATATATATATACTTAAACAAATATATGCAAATTGTCCTTAATTGGAATCATTTTTGAGATGAGGCTTTTTAATCTGAGAATTAATTTTTATTTATTTATTTATTGCGGACTTTTCCCCCTCATCTTGGTAGTTTGTTTTTTTTTTGTCTTGTTTCTTTTTTCACTACGTTTCGGCCAAATTCCCTCTGGCCTTCTTCAGGTGATTTTACCGCGACCTCGGATAGGAATGCTGAGTCTTGTAACCGTATCCCCAGTAATTACTTCTTTTGTCAGAAGATAGCGGTTTCAAATCCTACCCAAGCCGGCCAGAGGTTTACTTGGTCAAAAACGTGGTGCGATAGACAACAACTATGGAAGGCAGTAATTACTGGGGATACGGTTACAAGACTCAGCATTCCTATCCGAGGTCGCGGTAAAATCACCTGAAGAAGGCCAGAGGGAATTTGGCCGAAACGTAGTGAAAAAAGAAACAACACAAAAAAAAACTACCAAGATGAGGGGGAAAAGTCCGCAATAAATAAATAAATAAAAATTAATTCTCAAATATATGCAATATACTTACTTTTCAGCTCAAGCAGGATGTGATACAAGGTCAGTTGTTTAAGCAATGTTTAACTAGTTTGAATTAAGAGTTTTCTTTCTCCTACACTAGTTGCCATACCTAAATTGAAGAGTTCAGTCTGCCCTTCAATTTACCAATAGCTAGAGGTAGAATGATTTGATTCGTATCTTTCCCAAGGGTATTATCACTATGCGAAATGCAAATAGTCTCATCTAGGATTTGAACTTGGATCACTATATCCATTTTCTATGATGGTAACTATTATAACATATATCTACTGATAAAAGATATGTCGATCAGATCAAAATTCTGTTGATAAACCCCTAACCCTAAACCCCACATTTTGAAACTTGCAAATGTATTGATATGTATATTGGATCAATAACTGTAATCCTCTATATATTCTTTCTGCTGAATCTTGAATAAATTCAAACATATTCAGCATTTTATTTTCCTTCAGTGTGCATATGTATATATATATATATATCATTTAAAAAGCTCATCAAGAATGATGAGCCATAGCAGGATATTTTTAACTGACATCTTGGAAATGAGCAAGCTGTTCTAAGATTGATCCCAAGAATGCTGACACCAGAGCACCAGCTGAAAGGTGATGATATTTTCTGGATACTAATGACTCTCTGACTCCTACTGGTAGATGTTTAGAACTTTTTTAACAATATGGAAGAAAAGTATGTGATAAAAAAACAAATTTAGTGGAGTATCTATTCATTATAAAAAGTAAGTAGAGTAGGCAACCGTAGTCAAGGGTGACCAGAAGGCTCCCTTTTCAACAGCTACTACACTGAGGTGTTGGGGAGGGTGCTACTCCTTTCCCTAGATTGCTCAACTTTACTCTTGATACGTACCTTATATTGCTGAGTGTTAAGCAAGGCGGTATCAAGTACCATTTTTAAAGTCTTTGATATGACGCAACCTGGGATTGAACCCAGGTCTCCCAGACCATTGGCGAACATTCTACCCATTAGGCCAATGTAATGTCTCAATTTTTCAAGGGTTTATGAGATAATCATTTTGAAAAAATTAGATTTTATGCAAGAAATATTCAGAAATGCTAAAACTATCGATGAGGTTTTCATGGCACTTTAATTAGAAATGCTATGAAACTTTATGAAACTTTGTTATGAAACTTTAACAAATGGAAATTGAAAAAAAAATGTTCAAAATTGTGCTTACTCAGTTAGTAGCGGCTGTAGAATACACCAACTACTCCTCGCCAATGAGTATCCTGACATGACACTGAACAATCTGATACCAAGGTTCCAGTAATGCAGGAGCTTTGGAGAATGTGAAGTACCCCTTTATTGCCATTGCTCCAAGGTCCGCTCTGGCCCAGAGTTGTAGCCCCTGATAGGGTCCTATCTATCTAATAGAACTAAACTGCATACTTATGCTAAACTGAATTGTTTGAAATATGACTGTTTTTGTATCCTAAACTGAAAAGTTTGAAAAAACTGTTTTTAAAATTGAAACTATACTTTAACTAAACTGAATTATTTGAAATAGAACTGTTTTAACATTTAACTGTGTAAACAAAAACTATACATATAATAAACTGAATTGTTTGAATTAGAACTGTTGGACTAAACTGAATAGTTTGAAATAGAAATGTTTTTTTCAATTAGACTGTGTACTTATGCTAAACTGAATTGTTTGAAATAGAACTGTTTGGATTTGGCATTAAGTAACCTACAAAGATTTATATACCATAAAAACCAACCAAAAAAACAATCATATTTGTGCTTATGCTTGTTATTTAGACTTTGAAGTAATAGGTTGGAAAATATCTCTCTAGGCATTAAGTAAAATATAGTTAATAATGAATTATAACTAAATTGGTTAATTCAAGTTAGTGAATGTTGAGGATAAATTTATACTATTTTCACATCTTTCAAACTAATAGGGTGCATATGTCTTAATGATTTTAGTTTGGTTAGGGTTTATGGCATTTCAACCATTACTAGTTATTTCATGCCAAGTCCTGTTTTATATATATATATATATATATATATATATATATATATATATATATATATATATATATATGATTTGTAAACAAATAGTTTGTTGGTAACATTTGTAAATGAGCTAGAGCTCATTTGTTAACACACAGTGAAATGGTTTCAAGTATTTCTGACTAACACTGATAATTCTATTTAATATCATTCATTTGTTTGTACAAAGTGAAGTTATTTCAAGTATTGCTATATAATACCAATAATTCAGTTTTTGCACACAGTGAAACAGTTTCAAGTATTCATATCTGACATGAATAATTCTCTTCAGTAATAATTATTTGTTTGCTCACACTCAAATGGCTTCAATTATTGCTATCTAACACAAATAGTTTTATTTGCACACAGTTAAATGGTTTCAAGTATTGCTATGTAACACTAACAATTCAATTTACCATCAGTCATTTATTTGCACATAGTTAAATAGTTAAACAGTTCTATTTGACTTATAGATGGAACCCTAACAAGTACAACTCTTCATGGTCAGAGTTGACCAGGGAGTAATGGCGATAAAGGAGTACTCCAAATTGCTCTGAGTGCCAGAACTGGAGGCTCACCATCTGATGGCTTAGTTTCATATCTAGGACACTCGTTGGGTGGGGTTACTCCTCTGCTGAAATGCATTCAGTCTACTCTACAGTTGAACATTTTGCACACCTACGTTGTGAGGACAACAACTTGCATAAAGCTACTTTTGGAGCCCATTCCTAACAAATGAGGAAACCTATACCATCTTTTGCTTTAGCCCCCTCGGCTTTACTCAGTCTAAGGTTCCTATCATCAATCCGTCTCACATTCAGTTCTTCTATCCAGTATGTCCTGCAGAGCTTGACCATGTTGCACTTGATCTTTTTTTCTTCTATTAGAGGGGCCAGTTTGGTGCTCCTTGCTCATGACCTGTAGTTGTAGGCACATATATTGAGGGTTGTTTTCTGATTCCTTAAAAGCCTAAGAGCTCCTGAAATTTTTATCAGCTTCAGAACAATCGGTTTTCATTCTGCCATTTGTGAGTAGTCTGATTGTAAAGCCCATTTCTTCTTGTTTCCGCTGTCATTTTACTGGCAAGATGAACAGGCCTTTGTTACCGTAAGTTACTTTGTTAACACTAAGAAAGGTTTTTAGTGAGAAGAGTTTAGACATGTTACTTTACTAAATCTCTCCCAGCCTTAAGTATTGGGCTTATGATATATTATAAAATGGTACTATTTACCAACCCCTCCGCTCGGGCAGGATATGACACAAGGTCAATTTTTAAGCGGAGTTTAACAGGTTTGAATTCAGAGTTTTCCTTCTCCTAGACTAGTTGCCTAACCAAGGCTCAAGAACCTAGTCCGTCCTACTATTTACCCATAGCTGGAGGGAGAATAAGGGGGTTCATACCTTTCCCAAGGGTATTTGCCCGAAAGTGAACGTAATAGTGCGACTGGAGTACGAACTCGCGTACTACGATTCCGCAGTTCATCGCTTTAACCATTACACCAGGAGGACACCCCATATTATAAAATGGTAGAGCTCAAAATACTGGCCTTGTGTTATACAGTAAAATATCACTCATCTTGAAATAATTGGGCTGAAGACACATAGTAAAACAGTTTCAAGCAGAAATATTAGACTTACAGCTTGAAAGGGTGAGAGGAATAAATATTTCTTATTTACAATATCTTATTTTCTTGACTTTTAAAAATCCTTTTCATCAGACAAAACTAAGCTGACAATAGGTTTGCTTCTATGTCTTTTTAAATAAAGTTAACTGATAATTCTAAACATTTTTCATGTTTAGCACTATAATCTTTTGAAAGATTTTCAAATCCCATATTTATATTACAGTCAAAGATGACTTAGCAAAAAAGAAAAAAGACGATTTATAAAAGATTTCCTTCTCTTGGTGTTAACAGTAAATAGAAAAAACAAAACAAAACAAAAAACAGTTTCTTACTCCTTTGACTCAAAAATGCTTGACAGTATTTTATCTGTTCTGGAGTATCTAATTCTGACAGAATTAATGTCTCTGGAGATAAAGGCATCACTCTGGAGTTAAAATGATGTATTAAGGTTTCTTCTGTTCTATTTTATTTCCTTCTCCTCCCAGATTCAATTCTTTTCAAGCTATAATTCAAGAATATACTCGGAGTGGAATTTTCTTTTATTCTTACACAAAGAGTTTATTTTTTTAGTAAAAAAAGAAGTGTCTTGGATTAGATCTGAGACCCACTCTGACCAGGAGTGATAGTACCTGTTAGAGTCCCATCTATATAGGCCAAATAGATCTGTTTAAAAATTAATCCTGTTTGATAGGACTGTTTGCAAAAAAACCCCTCTTAAGCAGCAATTACACAAAAAATGTAGCAATGAATGGGATACCTTAACCTCTTTGCCCAGTCAGCTAGGGCTGAAGAATACACTGACTGCATCTCTGCAGAGGAGTGAGACCCCACCCCACCCCACCAATGAGTGTCCTGGATATTACACAAAAAATCTGATGGTGAGGTTTTTTGGGGAATGCAGAGTACCTCTTCATTGCCATCACTCCCAAATCCAATCTGGCCCAGAATGGTAGCTCCTGTTAGGGCCCCATCTATGGGTCAAATAGAACTGTGTACTTATGCTAAACTGAACTGTTTTTGACACTGAAATTGTGTACTTATTCTAAAATGAACTGTTTGAAATAAAACTGTCTGAACTTTTCCTAAACTGAATTGCTTGGAATAGGACAGTTTTTGATATTAAAACTGTATACTTATGCCAAACTAAATTGTTTGCAATAGAACTGTTTTTAACATTGAAACTGTGTACTTAGGCTAAACTGAATTGTTTGAAGTAGAACTGTTTTGACATTTAACCGTTTGTAAATAAAAACTACACTTACTAAACTGATTTGTTTGAGATTTAAGTCGGCGTTAAATGACCGGAAAAGAGTTTCTACGTTGTAAAAAAAACAACCAACCAACCAACTAACCTTTACCTCTTGACATAAAATAACCCTAGACTGGTTGACATGCCATCAAAAGCAATCAATTAATGTGTCTTATTACCTACTGAGTAACCAAGATTAAGTAGTTGCTTAATCCTCAATTTCTTAAAGTTCATCAGTTAACAGGACTTCAGTTTTAGAAATGCAAAAATTCAAAACACAAGCATTTATTTACAATTTGTCTAGATATGGAAAAAAGATAGAAAAGTACTCTGTGGACATCTGAATTAAAAAGATCACACATTTTGATTATCCTTCTAAGCCAGTTAAATTTATTGTGCTTTTAAGTTTATACCACGATTAATTTCACATTGATGGTTTTCATTCTTATAATCATCCACTGAAAATAAACAAAATACTAAGAAGATATTCTATATCATGAATATGAGATAGTTTTGCAAAAAAAAAAGTAAAAGTCTCTTTAAAAACTAACTCTAATACCTACCAACTCAAAAATGAAAGAAAGTCTTTCAAATTACATATATTTTATCATATGTTCAAAAAGAATTTCTTACCGTTTCTGATGATATCAGCTAGATATAATTAATTTTTCATACATTATAAGTTTTATACCTAAATTTTATTTCACTCCTTTTTTATTTTTGTATTTTTATAAATATCTGTTTATTTTAGGGTCACTTTATTTTATATATATATATATATATATATATATATATATATATATATATATATATATATATATATAATTTTTATTGATTTATTCGTATTTATTACTTTTCTGATTCCCTTAACACTAATATGCTCTCCAGAAAAAAAAAACACTTTTTGTCTCTTGGGGTAAAAAATGATGTACTGCACTCAGTGGAAGATATGCAAAAGTCTCAAAGTAATTTCCTTTCTTGCTGGTTTTTCTTTTGGCAAAGTGTTATTCCTCTTCCATATTCAATATTTCCCTCTCTTACTCTCCTTTTCCTTCATCTTTTTCTCCCTACCCCTCCCTCTTTTGCTCCACTTGTTTCTCACTTTTTCTTCCCTCTCTTCTCTCTTGTTTCTTTTTGCTTTGATTCCCTCTCTCTTGTTTCTCTTTTTCTTCCCTCGCTCATTTCTCTTGTTTCTCCCTTTTCTTTTTTCTCTCTTTTTTTTCTTTTTTCTTCCGTCTCTCTTTTTTTCTTTTTTATTTCCCCTCTCATTTTTTTCCTCCTCTCTTGTTTCTCTTTTTTCTTCCCTCTGTCTCATTTTCCCCCCTCTCTCTTGTTTCTCCTTTTTTTTCCCCTCTTTTATTTCTCCTTTTCCTCCCTTTTATTCTTTCTCTTGCTCTTTTTCTACTTTTCTTCTCTCTCTGTCTCTCATTTCCTTTTTTCTCTCTTTATTATTTACCCTTTTCTTCTTTGTATCTCGTTTCCCCTCTTCTTCTCAATCTCTTGTTCTCCTCATCTTTCCCTCTCTATTTTGTTTCTCTTTTTCTTCACTCTCTCTCTCTCTCTCTCTCTCTCTCTCTCTCTCTCTCTCTCTCTCTGCTTTTACTTCCTTTTATTCTTCTTCCTTCTGATTCTATGCCTCTTTTGCACTCATTATTTAACTTTCTTTTTGTTTTCTTCTTTCTTTCATTATTTTATTTAATTCAATTTCTTCTGACTTTCTTCAATTTTTCAAAAGCAGCTTCTTCTACCTTAAGGATTTGTTTAATTTTTTTCTTGATTTCATTTTCTTTCTTGCTTTATTTTCTTTTTAAAACAGACTTACTTTCTCTTTCTCTCTTTTTTTTTTTTTTTTTTTTTTTTTGCCTACCTCTGACTCTTTCCTAATAATTTTATTTATTTTTTGTATTCACTATTCGAACCCTTTTGAAGCTTCCTTTTCAGTTGTTAACAAAATTAACATGAGACATTTGTCACTTTTATTGAACTTAAATTTTCTTTCTCTTTATTTCATTTCTTGTGCATGTATCATCTATTTTTTGTTTATTTAATCATCTTTGTTTTATTCCATTCTGTTTTTATTCCTGAGTTATTTTTGTATGTGTTTTTTGTTATGAAATCCACTCCTTCCTAACTCTTCTCCCAACCTCTGGTAGATTCTTAGCCTATCCTGTCACACTATCTGCTTAAAGAAACTAAAGAGGAATTAATCCTGCTGTTTTTGTTTTTTTTCATTTGGTTTTTATTTTTATACATCTTGACCTTTCATGTGCTGCAAATTATCTTCAGTCAAAATATAAAAAAAAAAGAAGAAGCAAGAAGTGGAAATAAAGACAAAAAAAAAACTTCAAACACAGTAGAATACAAAATTGCCAAAGACCAGTTATCATTACACTTTAGGCCGACAACAACAAAAAAAAGAATCTTTCTTCTGTTTTATTTCATCATTTTTCCTGCTTTATAATCATTCTTTATATATATATATATATATATATATATATATATATATATATATATATAATTCTTATTTTGTTTTGACACTTTTTTCTCTTCTTTTCCCTCTGATGATATCTTACACCTTGTCAATTCCTTCTTTTTTTAAAAATTTCCTTTTTAGTGAGAAAGTTTCATTTTGATAGGTAAAAAAAAAAAATAAGAAAAGGAGATCCAGTTAGAGTTTTTCTTTTTTTTTTCATTGAGACTAGTCTTCTAATTTTTGTTTTGGTTTTACCCTTCAATAGTTTTGTTCCCTCTTTTTTTAATCTTCAAAATTTATTTCCTTTTTTCATTGTAAATCATTTTTTGTATATATGAATAAGAAAAGCGTCATTGTTAATTCATGGATAATAAAATGTGAAACAGATGTTACCCTTTGAAAAATAAAAGAGAGTTTGTAGATTCTTCAGAAGAAGCTGAAGAATCTAAAGAATAAGAAGGAAAGAGGAAGCTGAAAAAGAAGTAGATGATGTATTTGAAAATTATTCTGGAAGAAGAGGGGTAAGAAGGCAAAGTATGAAAAAATTAAATTACAAATATGAAAAAATCTCGAGAAGAAGAATTTGAAAAAGGGAAGCATATATGAAAGTATAAAATGATAAAAATGTAGAATCTTGAAAAATAAAAAGAATTGTGAGAACAGGAGAATCAAAAGTAGAAAAAAATCCTATTTTTAAAGTAATACAGAGGACTACTTAAAGATTTTTAAAAAATGAAAAGGAAAAGAATAATCAGTTGAAGACTGTTAAATATTCTGAAAAGGAAGAAGGAACAATGGATTGTCAATAATTTTGAATTTTAGAAAAAGTTTATTTAAAAAAAAAGTAGATTCAAAGTGTCCATAGAAGAAAATGTATAAAGGAAGAGAACAAGATTATTCTGAAGAAGACATAGAAGAAAAGAAACAAAGGTAGAAGACTGGAAGATTTTGAAGAAAATGAACAGCGGCATAGGACTGGAATATACTTCAAAAAGTGAACAAAAGTGAATATTTTGCAGAGAACAGAGAAGAAAACTATAGAAAAGAAAATGAGCAAAAATGGAGGATTGGAGGATTCTGAAAAAAGTGAACGGGAAAGATTCTGAAGAGGAAAGAGAAAAATGTAACAAAGATGGTAAACTGGAACATTTTGAAGAAGACAGGAAAGAAAACAACAAACAAAAAATGGGATAAATGTGGAGGACAGGAAAGTTTTGAAAACAGAAGAAAGTGAACAGGGTTGGAGGAATTAAATATTTCAAAGACAGAAAAAAAAACAAGAAGTGGTGGAATGAAAAAAATTTAGGAACATGGACAGAAGTGGAGGATAAAGATTCTACAGTAGACAGGGAAGAAAACAATAAAGAAGAAAAGAGACAAAGGTGGAGGACAGAAGATTTCAAAGAAGACAGTAGAAAGTGAAGTGAGACAGAAGAATGAAAAATTCTGAAGAAATCAAGAAAGTGGAAACCAGAAAGATTCAAAAGATATCAGTGAAGAAAAAGGAATACAATGAATCTGAAGAAGATGACAATAAAAAAGAGTAAAGTAAAGAAAGATGAAAAAATGAATACTAAAAGAAACAAAAAAGAAAAGAAAATCTAAAACTAAAGCAGCAACAAAGATGAAACTAGATGAGGAAGTTGGATTTGCTTTTTTCTAAGTCAAATAATTAAACAGATGCCTATGTTTTTGTAACAGTTTGTCTAGCAGGCCATTAACATAATGAGTAGAGTCTTTGCCAATGATCCAGGAGACCTGGATTCAATCCCAGGTCGAGTCATGCCAGACTCAAAAAATGGTACTTGATGCCACCTTGCTTAACACTCAGCACTATAAGGTCAGGATAAAGAGTAAAGTGGAGCAATCCAGAGAAAGGTGTAGTACCCTGCCGTACACCTCAGTGTAGTTGCTAGTGAAAAGAGGGCCTTTGGGTCACCCTTGACTAAGGTCGCCAACTTTTACTTTAGTCTAGCAGGGATTACATATGTGCTTAATTTGACATTTTAATTCTCCGCATAATGCCATTGTGAATGTTGCCTTTAAGCAGAATTCACTCTCAGATAATACCAATTACAGAGAAGTTTCTTCATCTCTAAAGAACTTGATTATTATTGATAACAACCTCGACCCATCTGCTAGATTCCCATTAGTCTACTCATCTGGCTATATGTTTAACAATCATTTTGTCACTGTACTAATTTATTTGTCATTGTTTTGATCTTAAATTTCAATCTACTCACATCTGCCTGCATGTCTTAGTTCATCCAAGTCTGTTCACATATATTAGTTAACTGTCTCTCTTAACCCATCTGTATCAGTCCATTTGTGTATGTCTACCTGTCTCAGTCTGCTTACATCTGTTTGCCTGTTTTAGTCTACTTACATCTGTTTGCCTATCTCAGTCTACTTGCATCAGTTCCCCTATCTCGGTCCGCTCACATCTGTTTGCCTGTCTCAAGCTGCTAACATCTGTTTGCTTTTTTCAGTCTGCTCACATTTGTTTGCCAGTCTATGTAAAAAATTTTTTTACCGTGCATCTATTTATGGCCAATACGGCATATATAGTCATATATATGGGATACCAGAGAAATACCTCTCACATTTTAAACCATCACCTGTGAGGTGCAAGAGAGCTTAGGCTATAGGTAATAGTAGCTTCATCTAGGAACTATCTCAGCATTTTTTATTTAAATACAATCAGTTACTATCGTGGCTTGGACTGGTGCATACCATACATTTACTGTTAAAAGATTTTTTTAAGACTGGTGCATCTGTAATCACTACACAGCTTTTATGTGCTCATTTCATGTTAAGTTGGATTGATGCTGTTATGAGTTGAAAATTTCAGAACAAAAGGTTCATCAATTAAAAGAAAGGCACTTGGAAGATCTCAAAAATGTTGACATTGTCAAACAAGTCTGTTGTGTAGTCTCCTACATGTACTGAATAAGAATATTTTCCAGTTTTATAAATGTCTGATAGCAAATAATAAGAAAATAATAAGACATTTTTAAATAATAAGAAAATAATAAGACATTTTTAAATAATAAGACATTTCTGAATTATAAGAAAATAAAAAGACATTTTTAAATAATAAGAAAATAATAAGACATTTTTAAATAATAAGAAAATTATAAGACATTTTTAAATAATAAGACATTTTGGAATTTTGAGAAAATAATAAGACATTTTTAAATAATAAGAAAATAATAAGACATTTTTAAATAATAAGACATTTTTGAATTATAAGAAAATAATAAGACATTTTTAAATAATAAGAAAATAATAAGACATTTTTAAATAATAAGACATTTCTGAATTATAAGAAAATAATAAGACATTTTTAAATAATAAGAAAATAATAAGACATTTTTAAATAATAAGAAAATAATAAGACATTTTTAAATAATAAGAAAATAATAAGACACTAACTGAATGGAATTGTAATTGTCACTTGCTTAAGTTTGTATGCAACAGAGTGACAGTTTAAAGTATGGGAACTATTTCTCCCACAAGTCAAATGCATTTTTCCATCACTCTCTGCTACTGTTCTAGGCACTGTTGGGAGGATTCTTCTGGGATGCTCTTCAGCTCTATCATTACAGCCCACTTGATAGCCTTCATGACTTTAAAACATGTCCTTTGATGATCTCCCTGAGCTTGGGGATAAGAAAAAAGCCACACAGAGCAGGATCAGGTACATATGGAGGTTGTTCCAATACCTGATGTTGCTCATAGCCAGGAATTGCCAGATGCTCAGGGAGTTAGGAGCAGGTACATTATCACTATGAAACAGTCACAATTTGTCCTGCCACTACTCTCGTCTCTTTACACTGAGTGAATTCTTGTAGATTTGCTAATTGTGATAAGCTGGTACTAAAAGCAAGAACTAGTGAATGATGATGCCCATCACATCGAAGAACATGATCCACATGACCTTAACTTTCGACTTTGTCTGTCTTGCTTTATTTGGCCTCAGTGATGTTGAAGACTGCCACTAATTGCTCTGGCACTAAGTTTCCAGCTTGTACACAAACATCCATGTATCATCACCAGTGATGAATGACTCAACAAAGTAAGTCTGGTTCAGTTTAAAGATGCTTGATTGTGCCCTGATACACTTGCATGTGGAACTCCTTCTGATCCTTATTCAGGTGACTTGGCACAAATTTTGTTCAAGTTTTCCACATGCCAAAATCTTAGGTTATAAACTTCCAAACTCAATCCATTTTTGTGTCCTGCTAACTTGGGATCATTCAGACAGTTAACCAGTGATTACTACTTACCACCTACCTTATCTGCACAACAATCATTTCAGTCCTACTTGTTGAAGGCCTCCCACTCCAAGAGTCACTTCTTTGTGCCTCTCTAAACCTCTTGTGACACTCAAAAATGTGTGCATGATATAGTGTTATCTCCATATACTTGATGAAGCATTTCAGCTGCTTGTAATGGAGTTTTTTTTCCAGCCAAAGCAAAACTTGCTGGTTTATTTGTTATTTGGTGCCCATTATTCATTCTCCAGCACTCATAGCTTAACCTGAAAAAAAGGTGGTGTAAATAAAAGCATGTAGAAAAAAATGCAGTATTTTTCGCATAGTTAAGATTATGTTATTGGCTTAGGGGTTAGAGTGTTCGCCAATGGGCCGGGAGACCTGGGTTCAATCCCAGGTCGAGTCATACCAAAGACTCAAAAAATGGTACTTGATGCCTCCTTGCTTAACACTCAGCATTATAAGGTACGGATCAAGGGTAAAGTAGAGCAATCCAGGGAAGGAGTAGTGCCCTCCCCTACACATTGGTGTAGTATCTATCGAAAAGGGAGCCTTCGGGTTATCCTCGACTATGGTCGCTAACTTTACTTAACTTACTAGAGGATAACACAATCTGTTAATCCCTCTTTCATACATACCTTACCCAGCACAATCAGTCTCATTATTTTTCAAACAGCCCTTGTATGTGTGTATATATACATATATATATATGTATGAGGGTGAACTGAAAAGTTTTTATGATGACATATATCTGCTGTTGATGACTTTTTTGACTAATGGAATGCAAGCACTAATAGACTGTTTGAAGAAATGTGTGAACTGCAAAGGGAATTATGTTAAACAACAGATCTTATTTGGTCACATTACATGAGTATATCTTGACCAGCCAATGAACTTTTCAACCTAATCTAATGCATATATAAAAAAGTTGGTGACTGAGGTCGAGGGTGACCCAAAGGCTTCCTTTTCATTAGCTACTAAACCGAGGTGTCAAGGAGGGCACTACTCATTTCCCTGGATTGCTCCACTTTATCCTTGATCCCTACCTTATAATGCTGAGTGTTAAGCAAGAAGGCATCAAGGACCATTTCTGAGTCTTTGGTATGACTCAACCCAGGTCATTGGCAAACACTCTACCAACTAGCTAATATATTAGGCATTACTCAAATTTTCATATAATTAAATGTTCAAAAAATTATCCTTGAACCTAGATTGTATCATTTCCTTTAAAATAGTCCCTTTGTGTATGTGTGGGCATATCTATAATACTATTGGGAACAGTTTATATGTCTTCTATAGACAGTCAACTTTCTTATGTTAATCCCTGAATTTAAATACTTATTTATAATATCAAATATTTGGATAGCACATCAATAAGATTAATGTTTACAAACATTTAGAATCATGGTCATCACATGCTCTTTAGCATAACTGCCTGTTTAATTATGCCACACCCACTCTATCCATCAAGTGTATTAACACAGTTTGGTTTGGTTTGGTTTGGTTTGATGGCATATCAACCATTGTTGTTTATTTAATTCTAAATCTATTTTTATTCATAAGCAGTTCTATTTCAAACAATTCAGTTTTGCATGAATACAGTCTTTTGTTTACTCACAGTTAAATGTCAAAAAGTTCTACTTTAAACAATTCTGTTTAGCATAAGTATACAGTTTAGTTTTATTTGACCCATAGATAGGACCCTATTAGGTTTTACCTATCAGAGTAGACCTAGGAGTGATGGCAATGAAGGAGTACTCTATATTCTCTAAAGCTACTGACCACCTGATTGTTAAGTATCATATCCAGGACACACATTAGGGGAGTTTTATCCCTTTGTAGAGATGCAGTTGGTGTATTCTCTAGCCCAGCTGACTGTGTCATTTAACACTTAGTGAAATGTAAACAGCTTTGTCAAGGATTTGAACTTGGGTCTCCGTGTCTACCTGCTACAACGATAACCATTATACCACAACTGCATTATTTACAATTATATGGTATCAAGTATTCCTGTCAAATACAAATAATTTCAAATAGACCTCTATACCCATAGAGGGGTTTCCTTGTGATAATTTAAGCGCAGGACTGCAGAATCATAGTAAGCAAGTTCAAACTCCTGTCGCACTATTACAATCACTTTCAGAAAAATGCCCTTAAGAAAGGTATGAATCCCCAAATCCTCCCAGCAATGGGTTAAATAGCATCCATGCTGTTCTTCTAGAAGGATGGCTTTGGCATCAAATAACCCATGAAGGTTGATATGCTAATAAACAAAAAAACCTAAACCTAAACCTTTACCAGTAGATGAGACCCGAACAGGTTCTACCACTCCAGGTCAAAGTGGACATGAGAGTAATGGTAATGAAGATGTACTCCACATTCCCTAGACCTCCATGCAGTTTAGTGTCATACTAAGAACACTACCCCTTTTTTTTTGTTAGGTGATGGAGACTTACCCTGCTGCAGGGGATATAGTCAGCATATTCTAAGCCTCAATAATAAGGCATATTCAGATAAAAGTAAGTTTCAGTTATTTGCTTCCTTTCATAAAGAGGAGCATCATATTTCTGAACAGTATGACATTTTCTGTTTGTTACTTTGTAGTGCTGTATCTTTTAGGTCTGGCATAGAAACAAAGAGTTGCTATACAGTGCTTCTTCCCAAGAACAGGCTTTGGCATTAAATAACCCACAAATTTTTATATTGCCCAGGCTGCTGGGGCTGAAGAATACACTGACTGCTTCTCTGCAGAATAATAAGACCCCTGCCTCCAACAAGTGTCCTGGATATCACACTAAACTATCTGATAGTGAAATTCCAGTAATGCTGGAGCTTTGGAAAATGTGGACTACCCCTTCATTGCCATCACTCCCTGGTTCACTCTGGCCCAAAGTCGTAGCATCTGATAGAGTCCTATCGATGGGTCAAATAGAACTAAACTGTGTACTTATGTTCAACTGAATTGCTTGAAATAGAAATGTTTTAACATTTAAACTGCATACTTATGCTAAACTGAATTATTTGAAATGGAACTGTTTTTGATATTGAAACTGTACTTATGCTAAACTGAATTGTTTGAAAAAGATCTGTTAAACTATATTTACACTAAACTGAATCGTTTGAATTAAAACTGTTTAACTAAACTGAATAGCTTGAAATAGAAATCCTTTTGACAATTAAACTGTGCACTTATGCTAAACTGAATTGTTTGAAATATAACTGATTATTTGTATAAAAATGTATTTGGCATTAAATAACCTACAAATGTTGATATGCTATAAAACCCAAATAAACAAACAAATTTTTATATGCCATTAAACAAAGAAACCAAACCATCTTTGAGAAGGTGATAATAGGCAGTCAGTGCTTGGAAAAATTTTTTATATTCCTACATTTTTACCCACCATCTTTTTTCCTCTCTGCATTTGCTAATAAAGTTGGAGTTTTAATTAAAAAGACAATCTTGTTTGTGGAAAGCAACAATGTTTATCCTCCAAACACAATCCACAATTCCAGGAAAATGCTCCACACACTTTTGTTCTTTTAACAACTTTTTCATGGGACAATGGATGATTCATTAAATTTAGTTTGGTTTGTTTTCTTTGTTTAATGGCATATCAACCTTCATGGGTTATTTAATGCAAAGCCATCCTTATAGAAAGACAGCAGTGGTATTATATAATCCATAGCTGGAGAGATAAAAAGGGCTTAGAACTTTCCCAAGGATATAAGTCTGCAAGTAAACATTGTAGTGTGACAGGTGTTTGAACTTGCTTACTGTAATATTGTGTCCAGCATATTAACCATAAGCTTTTAATAGATTTTATTTACCAGGCCATAGGCCTAATGAGTCGTGTTCACCAATGGTCCAAGAAACCAGGGTTCAATCCTTGGTTGAGTTATGCCAAAGACTTGAAATATGGTACTTGATGCTACCTTGCTTAGCGCTCAGCACTGTAAGGTAAGTATTAAGGGTAAAGTGGAGCAATGGAGTAGCACCCTCCCCTCGGTGTAGAAGCTATTGAAAAGGGAGCCATGAGGTCACCTTCAATTAAGGTTCCTAACTTTTTTTTTATATGAATATGAATACATTTCTGTCTTTCATCTTTATTCAGTTCAAGAAATTTTAAAAGAGAAGTTGGCCTATTGAGCCATTTGCATGCACATGGCTATACAATTAAAGAGTTGGCCACCTACTGACAAGTTGTGATCATCATGATTTATATAATCTATCAATGCATGTAGATACTAAACATTTACAAAATTAAACTTAGTATGACACTAAACCAAATGCATGGAAAAGGATTGGGTTAGGCCAACTCTCAAAGTAGGTAAATTCTGCTTTGAAAATCAGCATTTTATATCCTAGGTTTTACCTGGAATCAAACACCATCCTCTAGTAAGAAATATATTACTATTTCAACCATAAGCTTTTTAAATATTCTTGTTTGTATATATCAAATAAAATATTCAGCAAAATTTTTAATAAATGTTTGTGCAATCAGTTTTCCATTTTTTTTTTTTTTTTTTTTTTTTTGGAGAGGTTGGGTAGGTTTTGTGTGATGAAATGTTTGGAAGGAAATATCACTTTTCAATTTCCTCTTAGAGAAAATTCGTGAATTATGCTCTTTTTTTTCCTTTTTTTAATATTATTATTCCTGTGAAAGTGTGTGTGTGTGTGTGTGTGTGTGTGTGTGTGTGTGTGTGTGTGTGTGTGTGTGTGTGTGTATATTGGTATGTTTTTATACCAGTGCCCATGGGTGTGTCAATTGGCAAAATATATATACTTTGGGGATTGTTTCAAAGCAATGACTCAAAACATGATTGTTAAGAGTTCACCACAGCAGGGTTAGATCTCTTCATATCTGAGAGTTTCTACTTACAATTTTAACTTTAACGTTCTTACTAAGAGTTACCATTTTTGGAAGGATTTTTTTTTTTAGTTTTGCACTTTTGCTCAAGTAATAATTAATTCAATATGTATTAATTCCATGCCATTTGAGTGCTGTTTTCAATATTTACACTGCTTCCTTCAGGTCTTGATCAGAGCTAATTGTACACATCAGGGATGTCTGCAAAAGTCCTCCCTCTCAGTTTATCTTTTGATATTAATATCACAGATTTTTGCTGATTAAGTGGGGGTGGAAAATTCTTTGTTCATTTCTGAAATCAGTTTGGGGGAATATTTATAATAATTTCTTCATAAAAAAATGAAATATGAAGCTGTATTTTACCCTTACATTTTTTGGTTTGGTTTTATGGCATATCAACTATTATAGATTATTTAATGCCATATCCTTTTTATACACATATATTAGATATATGATTTCTAAACACATTTTGTAGATAACATCATTAAACTGTCCTGAGCTAACTTTTTTTTACTCAGTTAAATCAAGTCACTTATTTCTATGTAATACAAAAAATTCTATTTGTTATCAATCATTTGTTTCCACACAGTTTAAATGTTTTCAAGTTTTGCTATGTATGGGTAGAGTGTTCGCCAATGATCTGGTAGATCTAGGTTCAATCCCAGGTTGCATCATACCAAAGACTTTAAAAATGGTTCTTGATACCTCCTTGCTTTGCACTCAGCAATATAAGGTATGTATCAAGGATAAAGGTGAGCAATCCAGAGAAAGGAGTAGCACCCTCTCTTACACCTTGGTGTAGTAGCTATTGAAAAGGGAGCCTTCAGATCGCCCTCGACTATGGTCGCCAACTTTACTTACTTCCTAACAATTTGATTAAAGATCAGTTATTTGTTAACTCAGAGTTGAATCATCAAATTGTTCTATTTCAAACAATTCAGTTTTGCATAAGTACACAGTATAAATGTCAAATAGTTCTATTTGACTCATAGATAAGACCCTATCAGATGCTATCATTTGGGGCCAGAGTGGAAGTGGGAGTGATGGCAAGGAAGGGGTACTCAGCATTCCCAAAGCTCTAGCATTAATGAAGCCTCAGCATCAGATTGTTTGGTATCATATCCAGGACACTTGTTGGAGAAGATAACTCTACAGAGATGCCGTCAGTGTATTCTACAGCCCTAACTGACTTAGCCACCTTTGACTTTCTTGGCTGCATAAGATTTATTGATCCCAAAAAAAAGCTTATGAAAAAATGTTTATTAGTGTGGGAAATGGAATTATTATGCCAGGTTCAATTTCAATCAAAGGCAGTATTCACTTTGTGATAATGCCCTTTGTAAAATGCATTAAACTAGTTTTGGAAAGAAAAAGTGTTCATCCTAAGTGTAATTTACATAATTTATACATACAGTCAGGCAGCCCCTGTAGTGTAAATGCTAAAATGCTGGACAGGGGCCTCAAAGTATGCAAAGTTTAAACTCCAGTCAAGCTATTATGTTCATTTTCAGACAAGTACCTTTGGGAAAGATATGAAGCCCCTTATTCCTCCAACTGAGTTTAAATAGTATCACTGCTATTCTGCTAGAAAGGTGGCTTTGGTATTAAATAACCCTTGGAGACTGATATGCTATTAAACAAAGAAACCGAAATAAAACAAACCACTCCTTGTGGGTTTTTCACACCAGCATCAGCTTGTGATTTTTTCATTGGATTCTGAGTGACAAGAAGTCTCCTCATGTTTCCAGAACTTTTCTCAGTATTCCAGCTGATTTTAGCAATGCTGTAGATGGATAGTCTCAAGTCTTTACATAGAGTCACTTTAAAACTATTCATGAAAATTTTTGTCCTACTTGTAGAAGTGCAAATAACATTAGATGGATAATGTTATATATTTGAAGTAGGAATAATAGATGAAATTATCGCCATTTAGTCATAAAGAATTAGACTGATGTCCTTGCCAAGTGAAAGTTTAAATTTAAATTTAAATCCTTAGACTTCATAGGGCAATTAGTCTAGGAAAAGAACAATTTGGAATTCAAACCCTTTGCCCACAAATCATTGGTTGGCAAAGCTTAATAAATGCTATGTGAATCGCCTGTAGAGGAGTTGTACTCTACACAAAAAGGGTACCCGGGGTTTAATACTAAACCATCTCATGGTGAGTCTCCAGTTCTGGGTCCTTGGGAAGTGTGGAGTACCCCTTCATTGCCATCACTCTCATGTTCACTCTGACTTAGGTTAGACCTGTTAGAGTCCCATTTATGGATCTAGTAAATTGCAAATTATTTGTATTAAATAGTAATACTCGATGTGATATATTATTGCAGAAAAAAACTCTTAAACTACACAAAAAACCTAAGTATAAATGTATGCAATTTCTCAACCTCTTGGCAAAAAATAACCCTAGGTGTGTTGATATATCATTAAAATCAATCAGCCATCAAGGGTCTTTACTTTGCAGGTCTTACAGATTCCTGTTGTAGTCTGAGAAAAAGTCTGACTGGATAAGGGAAGAAAGAGTGATTTTAAAAAAAAAAAGTTTCTCTTTATACAAGATTCAGTTCAAAGCTTAATCACAACCAATACTATGAAGTATTATTCTGAAACATAAGTGACTATTTCACCTATTTGAGAATTTCCAGTAAGATCTCATTTAACTATTTCCATTCTTTCTCATATAAGGCACAGGTTCCATCTCAAAAGCTTCTTTCCTACATCATCTTAACTGTGAATCAAATTCCCTCATGAATGCTTATTTCCTTACTTCAATCTTGGACTTTCTAGGAGGTGCTCTTGGTATGATTATTGTCACAGGAAATGGACCTGGTAACCTGAGTTCAAATCTTAAATGAGACTGTATTTTACTTTATACGTATGCCCTTGGAAAAGGCACAAAACCATCTCTCCACACAGACATGGGTAAATTGCAGACTGCAATCTTTTATCTTAGTACAGAAACTAATCCAGGAAAAAAAAAATTCTACATCCAAACCAGCACTACCCTGCTTAAATATTCACCTCATGTCACCAATTCTCCAAGGCAAATGGGTTGCATAAATGTATACAATCTTATATTTTATAAGATTAAAGTTAATAAGTTTCTTATCCTTTCTTCATTTAATAAACTTTTGTTCCATTCTAACCTTCCATTGCCATTTTATAACCTTTTTTTCAAACAAGAGCTTCTTAAATTTTTCACTTGATACACTGCTTGAAACTAAATCAATTTCTGTTTTCCACAAAACAAATTAATTAGATATAAAATTACTAAATATAAGTAACATAGTTTTACTGGATACCATGAAGAGAGGTATTTGATTGTTTTAAATATGTTTATTTTCAAGATTTAAATTTATACAGAAAAGTTATCATAAAGGGAATATCAGATTAAAACACTCATGCCAACAAATACCTGGCAATACTGAAACTGACTCAACAAGGGAAGATTTAAATCTCTTCAATCAGCGAGAGATTTCCGTATTAATGATAATTTTGTTTCATTTTTTAAAAATTTATTACCATTAAATAAGAATTAAAATTTCAGGGACTGTATTTTAAGATTAGTTCTTCATTATTTCTTTTTCTTTTTTAAATCTATATTTTTATTCCTCTTATTAAATAATCTTCCTTTTTATTTTTGGAAAAAGACAACTCACAACCTATCATAAAATTGCCTTGTCGGCTGAGACTGTTGAATACACTGACTGCTACTCTGCAGAGGGGTAAGATCTTCTCAACGAGTGTCCTGTATATGATACTAAACAATCTAATGCTGGAGCTTTGGGGAATGTGGAGTACCCCTTCATTGCCACCGCACCCAGATCCACTCTGGGTCAGAGTGGTAGGACCTGACAAGGTCCTATTTATGGGTCAAATAGAACTAAACTGTATGCTTATGCTAAACTGAATTGTTTGAAATGGAACTGTTTTTGACATTGAAACTTTATTTACACTAAACTGTATAGTTTGAATTAGAACTGTTTGACTAAACTGAATAGCATGGAATAGAAATGTTTTTACAATTAAATTGTGTACTTATGCTAAACTGAATTGTTTGAACTATTTATTTGTATAAAAATGGATTCAGCATATATAATCAACAAATGTTGATATGCCATAAAACCCAAAGAAACAAACAAACCTATCACAAAAAGGAATATTTAAGAATTCATTATTTTTTATAAAATAATTTGTTTAAAGTACAATTGTTTTTTAATGTTTTCTTGCATGAAAATATTATTATATACATTTCCCCACTCTTGACAAATAATGTTGTCAAAGAGAAAGTCAATGGGTTATGAGAACTTGGCCTCAGTATTGTCACAGGAATTACCTGAACCAGCTCATTGACAACAATGGACTGCTTTAGGGACTCCAGCTACAGATTTTAAATTCAGAAATTATCCTGTTCCTTGGTTGCTCACCAAGACAAGAGAGCCCAGTCCATCCTTCGATTTTACTTAAAACAAGGAGGATAAAATGCATGTGATATGTCTATTCAGAAATTATAAAGAAATTGATACAAATAAAATTTTAAAAAAACATGAAAATATAAGAATTATTCAGTAAATAAAGTGAATGTTGTCTCAAATGAGAAGTAGTCTACAGATGTACTTTCTTCACGAAAATCAAGTCATGGGTGTTTTCATGTTCTAGAACACTGCCAGTATGTTCATCTTTGTTGACTGTGGTACTGAGAACTTTTTCTTTTCCAGAGAACCAGTGTGATTCCACTTGATGGACTGTCTTTTGAACTTGGGATTGGAGTGGCAAAACCGTGTTCCAAGGTACAAATTAGTACCTTGGTGTCTGAATAGAGTACATGACATATTTTTCTTGAGCTACATTATTTTAGAATTCCTTTATTGATACATTTTTGTTACCATCTTGGACATCCTGTTATATCACATTTATTTACCAACTTATATATTTACCCATAAATGTGCATGCATATGTATGTATCTGTAGATAAATGAGAGTTTCTGTGTGTATGATTTAATAGCAGATTTGTAAGCAAAACAAATATTTTTTTCAGACTGAATGTGCATTAAAAAACCATTTTGAAGTTTTGTATCAACAGTAAACTGCTGATCTGTATATATATATATATATATGTATATATATATGTGTGTGTGTGTATCTATATACGTTTATATCCAACTCATTGGCCAAGTGGGTAGAGTGTTCGCCAATGGCTTGGGAGACCAGGGCTCAATCCCAGGTTGAGTCATATCAAAGACTTAAAAAATAGTACTTGATACTTCCTTGCTTAACACTCAGCATTATAAGGTACGTACCAAGGGTAAAGTGGAGCAATCCAGGGAAAGGAGTAGTGCCCTTCCCTACACCTCCGTGTAGTAGCTATTGAAAAGGGAGCCGTAGGGTCACCCTTGACTAAGGTCGCCAACTTTACTAACTTTTTATATATGTGTATAAATACAGGGTGCAATGGGGAAATTGTCAATCATCATTTTAAATTAATAATTCTGTGCATGCACTTGCTTTGTTTCAGGTTTTCTCTGTTGTGCAACAAACTAGAGTTTGTTGGGAACTATCTAAAAAACCTAGTACCATGATGCAATTCCGTTTTCCTGCTGCTGTACTTCTTGGCATTCACGCCTAAAGCTCAAATATGAAGATTTCTGACTGGTTGGGTGACAGAGAAGAGTTGGATAAGTCCAATAGTGATTGTATGGCAGGTATGGTAGCTTGGAAGACTCTCTCTAATTTTTTTGATAAGATGAACTGAATTTGTTGATTAGATCCAAGCTATGATTGACAATGATCCCAGTAAGTAAATCCCTGGGACATGGGAGTATCTGAGTTTCTTGTCAAGTAGGTAGTTCATAAAGACATTGAGTATTTCTCATACTAGAGGAGAAGGGGTCAATTTTTATCACAGGCCATGAAAAACAAGAGGAAAGGTGGTGCTGCAAAGTTTTTAAGCAACCTCAATCATCCCTTCCAACTAGAAATGAATTGCTTTTTCTCAAATGAGAAAAATTTCTACCAGGATCAGATTGTCAACTCACAGAACAACTGGTGGCTTGCTCTGTCACCACAAGACATCAATATTGATGAAAACTAAACTTACAGACCACATCACAATGTTTGGAGTGATCTCTAGTGATGGTGATGTAATGTCTCCATTGATCTTCCCACGTAATCACAGAATCAACATGGAGGCCTACACCAAGTGCCTACAGGAGGTAGTGCAACCTTGGATTGAGTGGCTGCTGAAAGATCCCACATCTGGCAACAGGATGCTGTGCCATGCCTCATCAGCAGGAGAACCCAGTCTTGGCTGTCTGAAAAATTTCTGCAACCACATCTCCTCTAATATCTGGTCATCCAACTCCCCAGATTACAATCCCCTTGATTATTGTGAGTGAGGTGCACTTTAGTAAGAAACCAACAAAACTCAATGCAACACCAAAGATTAACTGATCATGGCAGCATTTACCAATTTAAACAAGAAGACCATTGAGAAGACTTACAGGAGATTCTGAAGTTGTTTGGAGGCAATGGTTGAAGCCAATGATTTCATTGAATAAACTTAAGCATTAGTATTTCAAGTTATTTTCATATAATTTTGGGAAATATAACTGATAAAATGAGATGTCTGCATTATTTTCATTATCACATAATTTAGATGACAATTCAACCATTGCACCCTGTATGTATGTGTGATGTGTGTATATGTGCATATATATATATATATATATATATATGAGTGTGTCTGTTTGTGTATGTGTATATATATATATATATACATATATAAAAGAGACATTTTTCACCAATGGTCTGATAACACCAGAATGCGAATGATTTCATTCTCCAAATGCATGGATCTGTGTACACACATGGACACACACTTATACATATATATATATATATATATATATATATATAGAGAGAGAGAGAGAGAGAGAGTTAGAGTGAGAGAGGTATGCGGGTATACCAACAGATTCGGGAATATTGCTATTGTAAACCATTTTTTGACTAAAACTTACTTCTTCATACACATCATAAATTCTTCTGTAAATTTCACATGGTTTGCACTTGTCAACCACTAAAAATTTGATGAAAGACCCCTGTTCAAGCTTGGAGCCCTCTATTTGATTTACTGCCATTTTTAATTGCCTCAAAACAAATATTTTTGCAAGATTAAAGTAATTTTTGTTATTAACCAATTCCAAACAATGCAATGTTTACATTTATGGAAAGAAATACTGAAATAAATTTATTTGGGTTTTTAAAAAGCAAAAATCCCCTTATTTATTATATGACCCTCAGAGTAAAAGTAAAGTTGACCACTGTTGTTGAGGGTGACCTGAAGGTTCCCTTTTCAATAGCTATGGGAAGAGCACTACTCCTTTTCCTGGATTGCTCCACTTTACCCTTGATCCATACCATTTTTTGAGTCTTTGGTATGACTCGACCTGAGATTGAACCCCAGTCTCCTGGGCCATTGGTGAACACTCATATTATGATGAAATATTAAAAAAAAACAATGCTAAAGATAAATATGAAAATTATTAATGCCAACTCTTTTAGTATCTCTTTACAAAACAATTTTTAAAAATGTATTTTCTTTTAGCTTTTTTACAACCTGCTCAGTTGAATCAGGAAGCCCCTGTCACTATTATGGCAAAAGGTTACTTGTAAATGCTTTTTGTACCTCATTATGTCATTATTGTCTCTAATAAAACTTATGAAGTTTATTATTCCCAGAATTCAATGGGTAGCTTCCTGTTTAGTCTAGTTTTCTGAACTGTCAAAAAGAGACACGATACAAGTAATGACCTTTCCATAAATGATTTAAATTTTCACCTTATATAACTACTGACAAAAATATCTGCCCAATTCTTTGTGACTTAATGGTGATAATTTTCATCTATTATTCCCACTACAAATATATAACATTATCTGCCTCGTGTTATCTGCTTTACTATGAGTAGAACAAATAATTTTCATTAAGAGTTTTAATGTGACTCAGTATATAGATAATGTAAACAGTGCAAAGTAAGGATTAACTGCCTTTCTTTCTAATGATTTTCACATTAAAACATAAAAATCACGTAAAAAATTGACCTTGTGTTACATCCTGCCCATGCAGAGGGGTTAGTAAATATATACGTCATAAAAATCAGTAATAATAAATTCATTATATATTCAGAAGGTTTGTTTTTACAAAGCTTCATTTATCTCTGTGTTAACAAAATTATCATTGTTAACACACACACACACATATATATATATATAGGAAGTATTGTCCATTAATATTCCACCAAACTCTACTAATGTTTTATTAAAAGTTGATTTTCTTCTCATTCTTTTCAATCAAAAATACCAGGAATTTATAATGTTGAGCGGAAAATTATAAACTCAAGTCAGATATTATGTTTTATCTATTTATAAACTCTAGTAATTGCTCCATCTTTCCTCTCTGTTTAAAATTAAATACCTTGAAAAAAATCTATTTTTTGCACATACTCTTTGGATGATTCAATGGTTAGTCAAAATCTGTGATTTTGTGAATAGATTTCTCCGAGAGCCATTTGGATTTTTCTTAAGAATTTTCTTCTGTTCAGGTTAAATATGATTGAGAAGCAGGGCATTATAAGCCCTGGCAACTATAGCAGTAAGAGTTATGCATCTGTTGTTTATAGTGATACAAAGGTTGCCTTTCTGGGAGAAGTAAAAGATGCAACCTTTCATCCATTTCTCTATTATTTTGTTATATCATTTTTTTTTGTTTATACACATCATTATTTAATCAAAGAAGTATATTATAATATTTCCTAGTCTTCTATTCTTCAGGTGGTATTTTTTTAAGGTTTGCAGATTTTCGGCTTAAAATTTTTTCTGTACTGCATCCACTTCTTCCAAAAACTGTCCTGGTTTGATGTCTCGTTGGCTATTCATAATTTTTTGGCAGGTTTATCAGTTTTCGTGAGAATTTCCTAGCAGATTCTTGAAATGTTCTTTCCACTTTTGAAGTCTTTCTTGTTGGCTGGCAGCTCATAATTTTGCTCTTATAATTAAGGAAACTTTACCAAAGCTTGAAAGAAATCGTTTACTTACTCGATGGTGATACTAACTTTTTTGATATTGTCATTTATGTCTTACAAGAAGATACTTTAGCAACATATATATTTTTATATCTGCCTTGATTACATACTATGAACATCAATAGATCTAATAAAAGAAAATGGTTTCTCATTATCAAAGACAAAAAGCAGACAATATCCAGCAGAAACAATGAGAGACTACACAGATGATCTTGCACTTTTTTGTAAATACACATGCCCAAGCCAAAATCTCAGCTGAATTTCCTGGAGCAAGCAGCAAGAGTCATTGAATTCTAGATGAACACAAATAAAGCATAGTTCATGTGTTTTAAACAAGAAGCAACCATCTCCACTTTAAGTGGTCAGCCTCTGAAATTAGTAGACCTGTTCACATTACCTTAACAGTAATATCTCATCTTCTAAAAGCGATATCAACATATGCAGAGCAAAAGCATGGACTGCTATTAACAGGTTATCAGTCATATAGAAATCTAATCTCTCTTATAAGATGAAAATGTATTTCTTCCAAACTGTGGCAGTGTCAGTACAACTCTATGAATGCACCACCTAGAAATGAGTGAAGAAAAATCTAGACAGGAACTATACAAGAATTCTACATGTTTTGAATAAATCCTGGAAGCAGCACCCCATAAAACAGCAGCTGTATGGTTACCTGCCTCCCATCTCACAAATCATTCTATTAATACATGCTTGGGTACTACTGGTGTAGTAAGAACAAACTCATAAGCAACATTCTCTCATGGACTCCTACACACGGAGATACCAGTGTTGGCTAACCAGCAAGGATTTATTTATGATATCGCCGTAAGGACACTGGATGCAGTCTAGGGGATCTGCCACGAGTGATGGATAATAGAGATAGATGGCAAGTAAAAGTTAGGAAACTCCATACTATCAGGATGATTTGATAATGATGATGTATATAGTTCTTTTTGGACTGCTTCATATTCATGTTTTTACAAGTTTAGTTCAAAAGAAAATAACTTTTTGATAAAATAATTGACTGGCCAATACTGTAAATCTAAATTTCTCATGATTATATATACATATATAAACTGTTGATTATTGTAATATGTTTGTCAGAATAACAGACTTAAAACTTGAAGAATAAAGCAATATCCAGTCTAATTTGCAGTTGAATTATTATTTTCTGAGATATGCATTCCAGTTGAAAAAAATCCAAATTCTCAATATAATTGAGATAACTATAAAATATCAATTAGAATCTTTCAAGTTTTCTTTTATAGAAGCATCAATGTCTCTAAGAACCACTTCATCAATATCACCATGAACCACTTCATCAATAGCACTATGAACCACTTCATCAATAACACCATGAACTACTTCATCAATATCACAATGAACCATCATTAAAATGTGAACCCAACAAGTTTATCATTTAGTATCCCTTCAAATTCAGTTTGCTGGATACCAACTTGTGATCCCTTATCAATTTTCAATTTGTCTGACTTTTTTTGCTCTAAAAAAGGCATTCTCTTATGCATATAGTTATTTGTTTACTATTATTTTAAGGATTTGTTTGGGCTTTATGTTTAGGTTACTTAGTTCTCCCTCCAGTGATGGGTAAAATAGCAAAGCAGATTGGACTCTTTAGCCCTGTTAAGGCAACCAATCTAAAAGGAAAACTGAATTCAAATTAGCTTTACTCAAATATTGACCATTTGTCATATCCTGCTTATTATGGGGAGATTGGGTAAAAAATACTAAATTACGACTAAAGTCAAAGAAAATGAAAATATTGTTTTTTTGTATATCTCTCTTTATATATATATATATATATATATATATATATATATATATAAAATGTCTTATTTCTGCAGTATATCCTTTCACATGCATTCATTTCAATGTGCAAGATCACTATCTTCAAAATAATTTCTCATAATTTTGGACTGCTCTATTGTTATGATAATTTGAACATGCTCTAAAGCAGTGCATTTTGTTGTATTTATGATCACTTATTTTTGTGGTATTTTTTCTTCACAAATCTGTTGGATTAAATGTGAGTGATTAGAATTTAAAAAATAATGACCCCCTCCTGATTTTGGGTAGTTTTCTACAAATCATAGCTAAAACATGCTTGAAATTTACATATTCTGCAATGCGGCTACTTTCAGCATTGTAATAGTTGGAGAACTTTGCAAGCAGATCATTGTCAGTGATTTAGATTCTCACTGGGTGTGTTATACTTTTGGCCTTGTGCCCAACTAAGTTAAGCTTAATAAATGACTTCATATTCAGCAACTTCTACTGACATCATGAGGACTGAGGTTTAGAATGTTATAGAATTTATTTTGTTTAGCTGAGATGAGGTATGGTAAAAAGTATCAAGAGTTAAGCTTTATTTCTTTATTTCAAATTTAAATGAACCTGTGAGCTTTAAGTGGTCAAATATTTATTTTCCTTTCAATTTCTAAATTCTGCAAGTAGCTTTAGTGACTTTAAGGCCTAGTTTAACATAATGTTTAAAAGTTGCCTGAATTCCTTTGCTGATATATCATTATGTTGTTAGTAGTTTTAAAATGTTTTTACAGAAATGAAGAGGTGGTCATTTGATCTTGCCAATAAAAAAACTAACTCACTCTTATTTTGGATGTTACAAGTTCTTTTTATACCAAACTCATAAACAGGAAGATGTGAGATGGTTTCTGTTCAGTCAATGGAGGAAACATTCATTCTTTCACAAATTGTAGCCCACCCTCCAATGGAGTGGGTTCACTTAAACCCTAAAATATGCACTTGTTTCCCTTGTCATCTAAAACTCAATTTTTCAAGATTTAACTTTGTCTACACTCAATAACAAGAACCTTCATAGTTTCTCATGATTAGAGATTTGAATTCTGACCTGTCATCTGTCAATCACTTTTATGTGAATTTTTGTTGTTTGTGGGTGTATCGATTACATTACAATATGCCCTTACAAAATGTGAAACAAAAGCTGATGATGCTGATAATCATAGGGTATATACTATATAAATTAAAATTAATATACACGAGTCATATGTAGTCTTTAGATATGTATAGGAAATATATTTCAGAGTAAAAGTCAATGAAATAAATGAAAATATTTTAGATGTATCCTAATCTCCAGTCATTATCCTCAAAATCAATTGGGGAAATATAAACAACTTTCACAGCAAACTAAATGTAGTCAAGATCAGTGCTATGTAAAAAAAACTAACTTGTGCTGGATCTGTCTAAAAATTGACCTTGTGTCATATCAATTATATGGCAAATAAGTTGGATAAATACATACTTGTAAATGGATTTTGTACTTTCTTATATTTTGATATACCCTAATATTCTGCCAGTGGCCTCAAAATCAAAATTATCCTCAGAATTAATAGGGAAATATGAATTGGCAAAACGGTTCTGTCACAGGAATATAATGACTGTATTCCCAGCAGAGAGGTAATTCCTCCTCCCCAGCAAAGGGGTGTCCTGGGTATGACACAAAACTGCACGTGATGGTGAGACTTCACTTCTGGAGATCTGTGATATATAGAGTACTCCTTTATTACAATTATTACCAGGTTCATTTTGAACTGGACTGGTTTTATCATCTATGGGTCAAATCGACCTGTTTGCAGACCATTTCTCATAGATAGGAATACTTGATATCATATAACTGTGTGCAACATATTTTAAGAAACTTTGCAAAAAATGTAAATGAACAATGTCTGCAATTTCCTAACCTCTAGGCATAAAATAAACCCAGAGAGATAACAGAACAATTAAATTTGTCAAAAAAATAAAAAGAAATGATCAAGTTTTATATTTTTAAAAAAACTAAGAAAATTTGAAAATACCCAGTAACTAGTAAAGTAAAATAAAAGCTTAGTATCATGTACTAGACGGACAAATATTGATATGTTAGCCACCTACTTGAATCAGTCACTAATCTAATAAAAAGTTACTTGAAAATTCTTTATTACCCCTTATGCCATGCACACTCAAATATTCAATTAAGATCCTCAAGGAAAGTCCATATGGTGTTGTGGCTAACGTGCAATATCATAGTAAGTGAATTCAAATGTACAATTGCATTCACTAATAACCTTTGAGAAATGCATGAAACCCCTAATTCCTAAACTATGATTTAAATAGAACCACAATTGTTCTTTTAGAAGGATAACTTTGGCATTAAATAACCTCCGAAGGTTTATATGCTATTAAACAAAGAAACAAAAAAGCAATTTCAAGATTATCATTAGAATTAAAAAGTAAATATAATTCAGCAGAAAAAAATCAGAGTGTAAAAGAAAAATTGAGAGAATTTTGAGAGAATCATCAACTATTTCTAAAAGTGATTAGAAAAACATTATGTTATGATTTAAAAGAAAATAATATAAAGATGACTTGAATTGAATTATTTGCCACCATCAAAGCTTCCTGCCTTTTGTTAAGACATTTCAACAAAGTAATATCCAACCATGGATTCAAATAAAGACAAAATCCTCTCTTGTCTAATCAACAATATTTAAAGGAAAATATTGTTTAATCATTGAAAACCAATTGAAAAGGGCCTCAATAATTCAGAAAGAGAATCATTCTGTTTGTTTTAATGTTTGCTTCATACAATGTAGAACCCAGGAAAATCTTAAGAGAAACATTATAAGACTTTTTGAATTGTACTAATAATATTCAGTGATTGTTTTTTTTTCTTTAATGTATATGCAATAAATAAAAACAGTTTAAAAGAAAAAGTCTAATGAAATTTTAAGCAATTATGTAATTATTTCAAAATAGTTTTTTTTGTAGAATCAGTAATCTCTTGGTTTTAAATTTCTTTTATTTAATTCATTTTTAAACAGTAATCAGTATATCATTTCCCATTATTGACTTAAAAAAATGCATTTCCTTTTTTATTTTTTTTACAAGAAAATATAATTTACTATAAAGTTGTATTATGTTACTAATAAATTTTTAAACTAAGATTAAAGTTTTGATGGAATAAAAAAACAATTTATTTATTTTTTTAAATTAATTCCCAGCATGCTCCAAGGAGTGTCCCTTGTGTACTATTTATAATGACCAACTGGGGCATTATTCGTCAAGATTCAAATCAAAACAAGGGTGGGTTTTGACTTTCACAAGAGGAACTCCAGTTGAAAAAATCATGTAGCACATTCTTTCTGACCAGAAAGCAATCAGTGCATTTTTGGTGTTTAAAAATACTCAAACTTTTTATTGGGATGCTTTGCTATGACGAGGAAGTTAACAAGTTACTTTTGAAGATCGTTACACTCATAGTGAGTATGCCCCTAATGCCAGACAAATCTTAAATTAGTGAGTACCATAAAACTTGTGAAAAAATAAGAAATAAAAGTAATGTTTCCAAAAGTCCTTGAACCCTTATTTGATGAAAAATTAAAACTTTTGACAGTTATTCTTGAATAGTAGAACTTTTAAGTGTTCAACTAGTAAGTAAGTCTCATTTCTCAATGTCAAACTCATTAGAGAAAAAAATTGTTTTTTTTGTCTTTGGTACTTAAAAAAAGAAGAAAGAAAATCTTTTATCAAAATTAATTGATTTCTGCTGGTAAGATATTGTTTATAGCTTTAAGAAGAGATGTTAATCTACCAAATATTATTCTGATGATTGAAACTCTTTATATTTCCTCTGTCAGCAGGGCTTTGAATATGCTGACTGTATCTCTTGCACATCCTGTATTGGCATGTGTGCATATGTCTTTGAGCGTGTAAGTCTTTCAATATATACAGTTGAATTTTTAAAGCATGCATACAACACAAGCACCCAGATACTCATTTACATATATATAGATATGTATATATATATGCATATATGAATGCAGTGTCCAGGCATATGTATGTGAGTGCTTTTCCGTGTGTATTTGTGTATGTGTTTGCATCTCTGTGTGTGTGTATTTATGAATGTATTGTAATTTGTTAGTAAACTAGTTTTTCAGAATGTAATGAGATCGATCCTTCTTGGATTGTCCTGTTAAGGTTCCTTGAATAGTCTGACTTCATAATAATAATACCTGCCCCTACGAAAAGGATGTCCTGGATATGATGCTGGTGTTGAGGCTCTAATTCTGGATCTCTTGAAAGTGTGGAGTTACTATTTTGCTGCTATGACTCCAAAGTTCACTCTGACTTGCAATGAAGGTCCCATCTATGACTCAAACAGATTTGTTTGAGATGATGTTTAAAATAGTTTCAAAATAAATTAATAGACTGATGCTTAATTAATTAGCAATAGTACATTTAAAATAAAAATCTATATGCAATATAACGTTGATATGAATAATCATTTTCTGTGTATTTACTTAGTGATCATGTGATATAAGATTAGTTTTTAAGAGGAGTAAATCTGGTTTGAGTTTTTTGAATTTGAATTTTCCTTCTTGCCTGGTTTGCCTTACAAGGGCTAAAGACTCCGATCTACCCTACTATTTATCCATAGCACATTGTGAAATGTTAATAGCTTTTCAAAAATGTGAACTATGGTTGCTAATTCCATTTTCTCTGGCAGAAAATCTCCATAAAAAACCTAAACTTTGTTTAGATTTGGCCCTTAGGCCTCAAGTTGTTTATAGTCCCTGATGTTGCTTAATTGCTTAAATATTGAACTGGCTTATTGCGGCTTAGCTTTAGTGATCTTGTTGGACTTATCTGTAATCTTTATTATTAAGCTTAAGGCATCAAATCAATGTTCTTTTAATTGTTATTATATCAGCTTCCAGGACATGCAATCTTTTTTTGAGTTTCTCATCTCAGTAATAAATCATTATCATATTTATGGGTTGCATCTACTTTGAGACAGTTTTGAATGATTTTGTCTCCAAATAAGTAGTGATGCTAAATATCCTTTCCTCTCTTGTCCAAGACATTGTGATTGAGGATTAATAGTTGTTATAGTATTCTATTTTTAGATCTAAAGTAAAAAAAGAATATAACATTATAATTAGTAGAGTTTTTAGCAGACACATGGGTCCCATGTATATTGAGACACCCTATACATAAAAAATTTCATCCAATTTATGAGTCATTGTCGAGGTCTAAAATGTAAATATAGTTATTTTCATAAATGTTACATAACTAGAACAATGGCCCTTATTGGGTAAAAAAGTTAAGGTATAACTAAGAGTAACAAAAAAAATGTTTGTTTTCTTCCTTTTTAAAGTTATATCTTTTTAACCTTTAACAAACGAGATAAATTAATATCTTTTTAGAATTTATTAAGCTCTTTTAACTGTAGCATACCAGTTTTAGGTTACTTACTATATCTGCTGTTTCTTATTGATCACCCATTTAAATATTGTGCACATTCATACTTATTTAACTTCAGTGATCAGGTGCAAACAGTTGATTTCAGCCATAAATTGATATTTTCTTGCCCGGATTTCCAAAGAAAAGGCTAAAAAGAAAAACAAAACAAAAACAACAGGTTTTCACACAGCTCTGGATTCTCTATCATAAGCAACATATAGAAATATTGCCAGCAGCAGCAGCAGCAGCCATGGTTCTATATAAAGCTCAAGGTTCGATTATGTCCGACGTGAATAGATGCAGCGCCTCTGTTGCTTTTATTGCATAACACTTGAGCTCAGAAAGCAAATTGCTGAAACCTAACTCCTATTATATAAATAAGGCCAAAGAAGTGTTGACAATTCAGTGACAGAAGATGATAATCGTTTGAGATCAATGGCTTCTTCATATTGTCTTGGTAATGTCTTTGAAAAACATAGACAAAGAAATGAAACAGAAGAGTAGAAGCAGAAAAGAAAATAAGGAAAGAAATGATAAAAAGAAAAGAGAGACAGAAAAGCAAAGGTAGTGTGAGATAATAAAAGAAAGCAAGACTGAATCAAAGAAAGAAAAAATGTCTATAAAAAGTAGATAAAAAATAGATATTATCTGTGAGAAATAGAAATAGAACAAAGAAAAAGATGAAATGAAAAAATACGGCAAAAATAGAATTATTAATAGATTTAGAGAAAGACGTTACTGTCACTCAAAAAGAAAAAAGAAAAGATAGAAGCTGATTTGGAAGAGAATAGAGTAAAAAAAAAAACAATTAAAAAAGAAGATAAATCCAGGAAAAGAGATTGGCTGAAAGAAATGAGATGGAAGAAAAGAGAAAGAGGAAAAACAGCGAAAGATGGAGAAAAAAAGTGAGAAACAATGCTTGTAGAAATAGAGAAAAATGAAACTTTGAGGATTAACAATGAATGAAAATAGGGAAAAAGAGACAAATTAAACAGAAGAAAAACTGATTGATAGATAGATAACAACTTTCTCTATTGATTTAGTTTTTGGTCTCTTTTTCAATTTGTTCATTGATTGAATTAATAAAGGTTGACAGGGAAGCAGGATACATATTATTTGTTCTGATTGTTCATGCTCTCCTAAAATAATAAAATTCTAGTAACTTTAGTTTTGAAAAGAACTTTTAATAAAAAAAATAGTATTGGGTACTTATGCATGGTTGATATGATAGATAGACAGAAACATATTGATATTGACTGGAAGAGAACAAGATTGATAGCAATTTACAATAGATAGATAGATAGATAGATAGATAGATAGATAGATAGATAGATATGGGAAATAAATAGAAAGTTATCAGAATGAAAGTAAAAGAATGAAAACCAGAGAAATAAAAGAAAAGTTGAAATGTTTATACAACAGAGAGGAAGAGGGAGAAAATAAGCAAATGAATGAATGAATGTTGGAGGAGGAGGAGGAGGAGGAGGAGGAGGAGGAGGAGGAGGAGGAGGAGGATTTTTTTCCAATGAGAAAAAGAAAATGAATCAGTAAAAATATAGAGAAGGAAAACCCAGTGCCAAAAGAAGAATAAGAGAAAATTTAAAAAAAGAAAAAGATAAGAGGAATTAAGATGTTGATTGAAGATGAAGGTTTTGAGGATAATTGAGAAGTGATCCTGACCAAGATTGATAAAGAATGTAAATGGTGGAGCGGATGTGAAAGAAGTGAAAAGAAAGCTAAGTAATAGAAGAGGAAAGAAAAAAATGAAATCAGTGAAAGAAAAAGAATAAGCGAGAGAAAGAAATGAAATTATTAAAAAGAAAATTTGTGGGTAAGTGAGATAGAGAATGAAATGAATGAAGAAAAAAAGAAGGTAAGAGTGAGAAAGAAAGAAATTTTTTTTAGAGAAAAAGTGGTTGAGAGAGAGACAGAGAGTAAAATAACAAAAAGAAATTAGTCAGGGAAAGAGAGAGTGAGACAGAGGAATAACAAAAAAACAATAAAGAGAAAGAAAATAAGTAAGAAAGAGAAAGAAATGAAATTTGTAAAACATAAAAGTGAGAAAGAGAAATAAGAAAGAATAAGAGTTTGAGTTTGAGTTTTGTTTAACGGCATATCAACCCCTGTGGGTCAAGAGAGAAAGACAAAAATAGAAATGTATGAAATTCTTCAAGAGAAAGAGAGTGAGTTAGAAAGAGTGAGAGAACAATGAAAAAAAGAATTGCATAAAAAAAGATATTTGAGAGAAAGTTTGAGAAATAATCAATAAAGAGAGAAGAATAAATTATGGTAGAAACAGAGACAGACAGACATAAATGAAATTTATTAAAAAAAAGAGAGTGGATGAGAAAGAGAGGAAAATTTTAAAAAATGTAATTTGTATAGAGTATAATTGAGAATAAGGTAGATAAATAACTGATAATCAACAAAGAGAGAGAAAAAAACAGACAGACACACAAAGAAAGAAAAATAGAAAAAAATGAAATTCGTAAAGAAGAAAAGTGAGAATAAGTTAGATAAAGAAATAACTTATAATCAGTAAAAAACTGAGAGAAAAAGAGAAAAATTAATGGAATTCATTGAGAAAGAAAGAAAGAGGAAAATAAAAGAAAGATGAAAAAGAAAAAATGAGTGAGTAAATGAAAAGGAAAAAGTGAGAGTAAGATAGAGAAATAGTTTATAATCAGTAAAGAGTAAGAGATTAAGTAAAAGTCAGAGAGAGAGAAATGAATGAAATTTATAGAGAAAGAGAGTGGGTGAGAGGGAGAAAGAAAGAGGAAAATTAAAGAAAAACGAAAAAGAAAAAGAGAGTAAATAAGATAGAGAAATAATTGAAAATCAGAAAAAGAGAGTGAATGAAAGAGAAAGAGAGTATAGATTACAAAAAAAAGACTGAAGAAAAGATGCAAATTTCATGTGTGGGGAATCATGTTATTTAAAAAAAAGAAGCAAAATTAAGAATAAAAATTTTAGATATGTGTAAGAGAAAGAGTAAAAATCAAGAGGGAGAAGACAAGAGTGTGTTAAAAATTGAGTGAGAGAGAGAGTAAAAATCAAGAAGGAGAAGACAAGAGTGTATTAAAAATTGAGTGAGAGAGAGAGTAAAAATCAAGAGGGAGAAGACAAGAGTGTATTAAAAATTGAGTGAGAGAGAGAGTAAAAATCAAGAGGGAGAAGACAAGAGTGTGTTAAAAATTGAGTGAGAGAGAGAGAGTAAAAATCAAGAAGGAGAAGATGAAAGGGTGTTGAAAAGTGAGTAAGGGGAAAAAGTAAAAATCAAGGGGAAGAAGATGAGAGTATGTTAAAACATAGCATGGGTGAAGAGGGGGAAAACTGTTCTTGTCCATTGAAGAACTATTGAAAATTATTTACTGTTTGGACAAGTAAGACAAACAGTGAATAAAGCTCCCACTTTTATCAGTTGGACAATGTGAGCCATGTTGCAAAGGTACTTGACAATTGAGGTGGGATGAAATAGAAAGATTATGAAAGAGCAAAGGGAAGCTATATAAGTGCTACAAAGCACCAGTTTGCCATCATTCCAAGTCAAAAGTATTCAATGCAGAAAGAGAAAGAAAAAAACAAACAAATACAGCAGAAACAGATTAAAAAAAAAAAAAAAAAAGGAAAAAGAGAAACGATGGCAAAGAAAGGACAATTAAGGAGAAAGAAAAATGAAAAAGAAGACAAGCAAGATATAAATCTGGAAATAAAACAAGAATGTAGATTAAGAAGAGATAGAAAGGAAGATTAAAACAAGAGTGTGCAAAGGATTATCAAAAAGGTGATCTGAAGGTGGAAAGATATGGAAGAAAATAAATAAATAAAAAAAAAAAAGGAACTGAGAGAAAGATAGAATTAAAGACAAGAGAAATAAAGGGAAAGAGTTAAAAGAAAGAAAAAGCAAAGATACACAAAGATAGATTTACAAGAAGCAGTGATAAAGAGAGAAAAACAAAAGAGAACAAAGAAATGCAAATAAGAAAACAAAAAAAAGAAAGAAAAAAGCAGTAAAAGCATGAGAAGTGGAAACAAAATAAACAGAAAGAATATGAAAAGAAATGATGAAGAGAGAAAGAAGATGGGAAACCAAATAATGAGAGCATTTATATGAGATTTTTCAGCATCTTTTGTGGAAAATTCTTTGGCAGATAGAAGTGCTTCACTGGCTGAAGTGATTCTTTACAATTGGTGCCTGAACACATAATCAGATTTGGGCTCTTCTCCAAGATGTCTTTCAGAAGTCTTTTGATTCATCACTGCCAGAAATAAAGAAGCTGGATGACATGTTGCTTGAAGATAGACAAACTGGAGGCTTTCACAGAGCATTTCAACAGATGATTACAATTGATTTAAAATGGACATGCATCACTGTAATAAAAATAATAATTATAGTAATACAAAGCAATTATGAGTATTATTATAATGAATCCTAATTGAATGTTGCATTGACAAGTGTGTTCTTTGATGTGATGCCTTGGTTTCACTACTTGATCTTAATGTTTTCCCAAACAAAATAGAAAGATATAGCTGATGCACTCATATCTATACATTTATATAACTCCTACTTTGTTCAGATGTTACTTAATTAGGCAAGACTTCATTAAAAATAGTTATTTTTGTTTTGTATTATCATTAGAAAGAGAAGAGGACTTCACTAATTATTCTTTGCTATGTTTGTCCAGAAAAGACTAAAGTCCTTTACAGGCAGGCTAATTCTAGTTCTCTAAAAATGTAAGTGTTCTGTTTAGTTTTCCAAGTCAAACTATTGAAATCTTGCTGAAAATCTTGTCTTATGTTTTTGCTCACCAGTTTTAACCAATCAAAATCCTCATTATCATTAAATCTTTATTTTAGTTTTTGCTTCCCTATGGTTGCTGAGGTGACACCTGCCTCAATTATTAAAATATATTAAGGAGTAAAAAGGTGTCAAAATGATCCAAGTGCACCAAATGTTATCACTCTGTTTCACTCTATTCTTATGGTGTATTTATCATTGATAATTTTTCCAAGCTTTCTAATGGTCAAATTGAAAATTTACATTCCTTTTGATGTTCTTTTTCTTGTTAATCTTTTTCTCAAATTCAAACTAACTTGTATTTATCCAACCCTGAAACCCTCTGATGTTGAAATGTGACACAAGGTTGATTTAGTGTGCCTAACCCGATGGGAGAATATTTGTTCAATTACATACAGGAAAGTCTCCTCAGATATCTTCCTAAATATGTCAAGGCTGCACAAGATATTGAAAAGGGGTAAATAAAAAATCATTTAAAAACGTTTTCCTTGAATTAAGAAAGTGCTCAAATACTCGCCAGAAGAGCAGGATAAAACTTAAATAAAACTCACATCTTAATTCTTTAGGTTTGTTCCACGATTAAACATTTCATGTATTAAAAATACAATCATTAGAGGAAATTCATGAGTCTGATGAGTGTATTTTCAATACTTAATTGCCCAGTAGGCTGAGGCTGAAGAATACACCGACTTCATCTCTGCAAAGGAGTAAGACCCCCCCCAATGAGTATCCTGATTATGACACTAAACAATCTGATGGTGAGGTTCCAGTGATGCTGGAGCTTTGGGGAATGCCGAGCACCCCTTCATTGCCATTCTCCCAGAGTGATAGCACCTGATAGGGCCATATCTATGGGTTAAATAGAACTAAACTTCGTACTTATGCTAAACTGAAGTGTTTGACTAAACTGAATAGCTTGAAATAGAAATGTTTTTGACAATTAAACCGTACTTACATTTAAACTGTGTGCTTATGTTAAACTGAATTATTTGAAGTGAAACTGTTTCTTACACTAAATTAAATTGTTTAACATAGAACTGTTTTGACATTTAACTGTGTGTAAACAAAATCTGAACTTATACTAAACTGAATTAGTTGAATTAGAACTGCTTGACTAAACTGAATAGCTTGAAATAGAAATGTTTTTCACAACTAAACTGTACTTACATTTAAACTGCATACTTATCCTAAACTGAATTGTTTGAAATAGAACTGTTTATTTGTATAAAAATGCATTAGATGTTAAATAACCTACAAAGGTTGATATGCCATAAAACCCAAACAACCAACCAACCAACCAACCAACCAATCAATACCTGGAACTCAGGAAGAGGTAACTTTTTCTTTTGAAAGTGAATGTAAACAAAGGCTGCTGCTGCTGCTGCTAAAATAAATACCTTAAAAATTCCCTTAGCCAACGTGGTCCGCTTTGTGGCTGAGAGGTCTGAAACTTAGTCCAACATAAAGCTGGACAGGTTTCGATCCCGGCTTCGAGCGTCCTGCGTGTCTAGCCACACTGAAGAGTTCTGATAGAACGAAACAGTCTGTCTGTGGATGACAATATATATATATATATATATATATATTCCTTTGCTTATGCAAATGGTGACAATAGCTCTGCGGTAAAGTATCCAACTGGCGTAAAGTCAGCAAGGTTTTGATCCCAGCTTGAAACATCTTGCTTATCTAGCCACACTGATGAGTTGTGATTCAATGAAACAGTCTGTCTGTAGATGACAAATATATATATAAAAGAAATAGTTATCTCTTCCTATGTAAAACAGTTGAAATTAATTAAAAATTCATCACTTACTGACTGAAAATTATCAAAAGTGTTATATATATCTAATCCATCCTAATAAACTGAATAAAATACATTGTTAAGATTTTTCAAAGTTTTTAATTCTTTTTCTTGATAATTGCTGGGTTTGCTTAACTCTTCTAATATATATAAGAGAATGTCTGTGTTCAGATTTTTTTTTTCAATGTAAAATTAGGTTGTCAGATAATGATAGAAAAGTTTATTTTTCTTTTCTCTACAATTTATAGAAATGTTGTTTTACCACAATAAAAAGCTATAACGATGAAAAAAAAAAAGAAGCTGAATTTTGGTCCATGTGTTGTCAAAAGATAACAATGCATATTATTCATTATCTAATAACAAAGAAATAATATTGAATAGCTAAGATTTTCATCATTTCTTTTTTTTTTTTTTTTCAGTCTTTTACATTTTGAGGAACAATAGAAAGAAGAGAAAGACTCATTAATTATTACTGTTACCCTCCTGAGATGTGTAGCAAGAAGAATGGAGGATTGATAAGGTAAGATGGACTTGATTAACAATTGTGTAAAAATATTCTTTTTTATTCTCTTAGAATTTTTTCATCATTTTGACATCTTTTTTGTTTGTTTGGTTGGGTTTTGTTTTTTTTTTTGTTTTTTTTATCTGATTTTATTTTTTTACTTTTCTTCTCAGAAAAAAATGCATTTTTTGTTCTTATCTAATTTTCTTTTGCTTGTTGCTTATTTTCTAAGAAAAAAAATCGTGGGGGGTATTATTTCATATCTTTGACAAAAAGAATATTTTTTATATGATTTATTTACTTAAAAGACAGAAAGTGGCTTAAATTTTTTAAAAAGTACATTGTATGGAAGTACGTTTGAAACAAAAACAAAATATTTTGAAATAGTGATATTATAATAAAAAAAATTGTACATTATTGTGCTTGAGTAGATTTTTATTAAATCCCATTTGTTAATTGATTGTTCTCATAAAAAGATTTTCCAACACAGTTAATTGGTAACTTGTGATATCCTATTCAAAAAAGGTTATGTTTAAAAGTATTTTCATAGAATTTTTTAATCTCGATCAGTACATTCTAATGGACTTATATTAATCAGTGTACTATTTACATTAACTTCATGGATCGTTCAAAAAGTTCTAGGCTTCACTAAGAAAGAAGAACCACTGCTGAATATTTTTTTGGTAATGACACAACTATCACTTCTTATAAAAGTAGAATAACTAATTCAGACTTCTATCTAAACTTCCGTACAGGTGAGGCTGATTCAAAAGTGAGAGGTGTACATTAAATCTAAAATCTGGGTGAGGCTTAGAACTTTTTAAATGACCCTCTTTTCTTCACAGGGTAAAAATTGAACTCTCTGATCGTTGCTGGTTATAATGACAGTAAAATAATTTCTTAGTCTCAATAATAATCTGGTCAATGTTGTTTCAATCAAAGCTAAGTTCTGTATAACAAGGTGCATGTTTACAATCAAAAACATGGCAAGACTATGGAATCATAAATATTACAATTATAATTATTAAAAGATAAATCCCCTGAGGAAAGAACCTGAACAAATGTATATTTTATATCATGAAGTTAACATTGTTTTGTGACATATTTCATGTAGTTCATGAGAAAAATAGTTTTTAATTGAAGTGGGTGATATTTATCAATTGATGAACTTTTTTTCTATATGGATTGTCAATCTTACCTCGGCAGCAATGTTGTTCAATTATTCAAAATCTCCAGCTTAAAGAACTAACTATGAACCTTATAAGTAGCACTTTATTAGAAATTAATAATCATTCTAGTATGACCGACAATGTAATTTTTTTCTTTTGAAGTTTTGGAAATCTAAATTCAATACAATCAGCTCTGCCTTGCAGCAACATGGCTTCCATTTAATTATTGTTTATTATTTGAGATACTTTCTTGATGAAAGTCCAATTTTCCTTTGATGAATATATATATATATATATATATATATATATATATATATATATATATATATATGTTATGCTATATCTTTATTCTAAGGGTCCATTGTGTATTGAAATAGGGATGATACTACAATGACATATAACATTAAATTCTTCCTCTGGATCCAAAAGTATTTTCGAGTACTATATCAATCTGGTCTGTCAATGGGACTTAGAATATAATGACAGCATCAGCTACAGAGGGGTAAGACCCCACAAAATGGGGTGTCCTGAGTATAAAAATAAACTGTATCAGGAGGTGAGGCTCCAGATTTGGACTTCTTGGAAGTGTGGAGTACCCCTTCATTTTCTTTTATTTTCGGGTCCACACAATTATTGTTCAAATAAGTAATTTTGAAAATTATTACAATAGAAAACTGAAAATAGTCATGATATGAATCTTTTACAAATGAATCAAATTTCTGTATTAAATAGCCAACAAATGCATTGTTATGTTAATAAATAAAATAAATATGTCAAATAAACAATGTACATCAAACCATTTCATTGTCTATGTAGAGCAGACAAGTACATATATATATATATATATGCATGCTATCTAAATAAATATGAAATACATGCACACATCCATGCAATATAAAGTTAAGTTGGCAACCTTAATCGAGGGTGACCCAAAGGCTCCCTTTTCAATAGCTACAACACCAAGGTGTAGGGGAGGGTTCTTCTCCATTCCCTGGATTGCTCTACTTTACCCTTGATCCTTACCTTATAATGCTGAGTGTTAAGCAAGTACCATTTTTTGAGTCTTTGGTATAACTCGACCTGGCATTGAACCCTGATCTCTTGGACCATTGGCGAACACGCTACTTATTAGGCCAATGGCCCGGTTCCATGCAGTATACTAGATGATAATATATCTATGTCTATTCATGTGTTGCATACAGGTGTATAAAATATATATAATGAGGCATCATTTAATTTCAGGATATCTATAAACTGTTTAGAACACTGAAATCATTTCATCCTATGTAATTTATATATTCTCTTTATAATATGCAGATTACATCACAAATTTAGTTGGAATGATTTAGATACCTCATAGCAGCCATTATTGAGGGTAAGTGAGGAGTTGCTTATTATTCAGTAGTTGTCAGTAAATTTTTGGTATTGATCATCATAAATAGAATATCTGTAGTTATTATAAAGGAAAATGTACTTACCCAAATCTTCAGCTACTGTCAGGATATGGCACAAGGTCAATTTTTTGCAGAGTAAAGCTGGTTTGAGTTCAGAGTTTTCCTTGTTCTATTCTAATTGCCTAACTAAGTAATCCCTATTATCTACTCATAGTAGGAAAATGATAAGTCAAAAATATTCTCGGAAGGAATATGTACCAATTTTTAAAAGATATTGTTAAGCAAAGAAAATTTACTGGTTTTAAAAAAAAATTAATTTTAATTAATGAAAATAAATTCAACATATGCGCTCAAAGATTATTTGCACTTCCTTAAAAGAAGCATCATAATTTTCACAACCATTCTTTCATTTCCTGCCAACAACTTTTTCAAATTTTTCCATGACTGTTCTTTCAAAATGAGATTTTTGAAATTAAGATTGTCGGCCATGTTTCTCTTTACAGGCTTTGGTTTGTGTTTTATACATTTTTTAATCTATGATTTGTTTAATACTTTTCTTTTTTGTTATCAAAGCGAAGCTCTTTTCAATTGCAGACAATGCATTATTTTAAAAGAAAACATTCTTTTTGTTCTTAAATCAACTTTAAATTGGTTCATAATTGAATCACCTTAAGACAATTACTTCATTTGTTGTTGATTTTTTTCATCTGTTAATGAACAGAACAATTAAATAAGCTGCTGTTTTAAAAAAGAATTGTCACTAAAAATCTGTAATCTTGCTAAGAAATAAATGATTCAGAATTATTTTCCTTGCTGATGATTAAAGAGCTTTAAGTGATTATTGGATGTTTCTGTACACTCAACAAAACGTATTAAGATGAAAATAATTGGCAGTTGTCTTATTTCCTATGCATACTCATATTTTGTGGTGGCTGCAGGCCCTTTGGCTGTCGGGGGCTCCCAAAGATGACAAGAGCATCCTGTAAGTAAGGTATGGAATACACTGACTGCATTCCCTGCAGAGGAGTAAGTCCTCCCATCACCCCAACAAAAAAAGATAATTAAATTGCATATGTTAGTGAGGCTTCAGTTCTGGAACTACTGCACTAATTCTCTTAAAAATGCATTTATCCTTCTTTGATCCCTATCCTCAGTTATAGGTCTAATTGTGGAGTAGACTGAGGCCTCAAACCTTTGTTAGCAACTAGTTTAGGAGAAAGATAAATTAAAACCCAGTTGGGTGTGAGACTTGCAACTGCACTTAGTAAAACCTACTTGCTACTGAAACTGAATGATATCAATAAATCTACAGCCTTTTGCCTCACAATGTATTTACAGGTATTGAATTTCCCAGTACATTATCATTAAGATTCTTAATACTTTATTGATGTAGATGATTTTATTTCTATGTTTTGTCTTCTCAGTTTGAATACAACTCTGCTTAAATTTCTTATTAGATTACTTTATTTAATTATAATTTAGTAATACTGTCCCCATTTTACTTAGTAAGTCACTAGTTAACTAATTTCAAACATGCAATCATTTTTTAAAACTATGGTACTTTTCTGCTTTCATTTTCAGAGTTGGTAACCATGAAATTTTCTCAAGTTTTTATTTGTACATAATGAAACCTGACCACTTTACAGTTTGCCATATGGTTAAACAATTTACATTCTAGTATTAAATTTCCTTTTTTTTTAAAAAATTGAAATCAAATCAATATGTATATGATTGTTCAAAAAGTAACGATGCATTTTCTGTAGAGGGAACACAAATCAAAAATCAGATTATTTTAACAAAGAATAAAAGAATTACTTTCACAGTGGGATTTTATTAATAAGATTTCGAAGGTGTTAAATCCAGTGAACAGAAAGAGAGTAAATCCACTCAGGTTAATAATTTGATCTTTGTTTAGTTTATTTTTCTGGCTGAGTCAGTGTTGTGATGCAGGCAAAAGAAAGACAATGGAAAGACAAAAAGGTTGATAGAAAAACATATATATTCAAGTAACAGAAATAACATACAAGTGAACCTGGTTAAACAGTAGTTAGTTAATAGGAAGCTGAGAGTCCAGTGGGGTAGTGACTATCTGTCCACTATGCAAGTGGTATCACACGTAATTGTGTCATGTGGGTCAGGTCAACTCCTCCGATGCTCCGTTGATGTGTATTTATGGAGGAGGGCTTGTCCATTGTGTAGGGAGTACAACAGTCAGATAAGAATCAATTTTCTTTTCTATTTTTCTCTTACCTAAATTTACTCAAATTAAGGTCAAATTGATTATTATTCAGCAAAGAGTTATTGTGATATGACAAGAAGATAAATAACTTGGAAGAACCAGGAAATAAGAGACAATACAATAGTATAAATGTATGGAAGGATAGTGTGTGATTTAAGTACCTAAGGAGCAGTGAGATACTGAATAACCTTGGATTTGAAGACCTTGCGGTCATATGATTTTGGAAAATAATCAAAGATGAGTTTGTTCCCTCTTAAAACTTTTAATCAAATTAGGACAAAATTCAATAGATATTCACTAGTCTTGACTAGAGGTGTTCAATATGTTGATAGTGATTATTAACTAGTAGACCATAAAGGTAGTATGGGTAGATCACATGTCATTCAAAAAACTTTCTTTTAGATGTTAGCCTATCATCTGTGCCCCCTTTGACAGGAATCCCTTGATTGAATTAATTAATTTGTATTGTGTCATAAAGTTTCATGCAGTGATGTAAGGTACACAAAAAACAGGGTTTCTATAAAGTATACTCACTACGTATATACAGTAAGTAAAAAGTAAAGTTGGCGACTTATAAAACAAAACTCAGTGTACATATACAAAATTCATTTTATTCTTGTGTACAAATGAAGTTTATAACATTAATATTATTTATTAACATTTATCTACATATTAATGATTATTTTAGTTTGATATTTTAATGTTTTGAAATTAAAATGGAAATTTCTTTTAACTTAATTAGAATTATTGCACTTTACATGTTGATGCCTGAAAAAATGCTATTCTCAAGATTTTATCTTGCAAAGTTGAAATATTAATTTTACAACAAAATTCTGTTTATTATATGCTTAAAATAGGGAATTAAATGGACAAAATAATGAAAAGCAGGAATTTTTGAAAATATAAAGATAAATCTATTGTTTTAAGTATTCCTGTTTAATGCTAATAATTTAATCACAATTTGCGAAACATCGTATCGTTTCAAGTAATTATTTCTATTCGATAATAATTATTTGTTTGCCTAGTTGGCTGGGGCTGTAGAATACATCAACTGAATCTCTGCAGAGTGGTAAGACTTCCTCAATGAGTGTCCTGACGTGAGGCTCCTGTAATGCTAGAGCATTGGGAAATACCTCTTTATTACCCCTTGCTCCCAGCTCAACTCATGCCCGGATAGGGTCCTATCTATGGGTCAAATAGAACTAAACTGTATACTTATACTAAACTGAATTACTTGAAATAAAACTGTTTTTAACATTTAAACTTTGTACTTATGTTAAACTGAATTGTTTGAAATAGAACTGTTTGTACATTTAAACTGTGTACTTATGCAAAACGGAATTATTTGAAATAGAATTATTTTTGACATTTAAACTGTGTACTTATGTTAAACAGAATTGTTTGAAATAGAACTGTTTATATGTATAAAAATGGATTTGGCATTAAACTACAATGATTGATATGCCATAAAACCAAACCAAACTTTAGGAAAGGTGTAAACTTCCTTATCCCTCCATCTATGGGTTAAATAGCAGCATTATGGTCCTTCTACAAAGAAAGCTTTGGTATTAACCCACAGTGGTTGATATGCCATTAAACAAAGAAACTGATGCTGAGATAACCCAACAAAGGTTGACATGCTATAAAACCAGCCACTCAACTTTCTCATTGAAGAATAGATTACCACACATTTTTTTCTCTTTCAGTAATTAAAATTTATCTCGAATTGATACAATAAAATGAAAATGAATTTATGAATAAGAATTAAAAGAACTAATGGAAATTCAATGCTTTAATTGGTATGCATAAATAATATTACGCAATATTTTGTCAATTTATCAGTGGTGTGGCATGAAAAATAGTAGGGTAAGCAAATGACACTGTTAAGGTTTTATTCACAAATCTTATTGAGAGTATGCAACTTTACCCTCCACCCCCACCCCCACACATTCAAACATCAGCCAACATATGGACTATAACAAGTAAGTTTATTTTTGTAACACTAAGAACTGAAAATTCAATGAAAGAAATATCATTTCCTTTGTAAACCTTCCTTTGCAAAAATTGTCTTGTATATTTTCATAAATAAAATACACCCTTTTTTTTGTTAACTTTACAGTTTGTTCTTTTCTATACCATCAACTCCACCACCTTAATTCACTGGCAAATTGTATAACTGTTGCTCCTTTGTCACATCAGCTTCTTTCTGCTCTCTTCCTTGCAATCTTGACCTTGAGAATTTCTTGAGTAAGTTTTAATTCACTTCAAAGCAAGGAAGCTGTGCTCTGTAGATGCAGTTTGTGCTGGCATCATTCAAATTCATTCATGAAGCCCTGCTATTTCCCAGTAAGACTCAGGGAGGCACCCATGGTGTAACGGTTATTATCATTGAAAATGAACACGTTAAACTAAGTTTCAATCCTAGTTGAGGTTGTTTGCATTTCTCATAGTGCTTATACTTTTGGAAAACGCATGAATCCAACTATTCCTCCCTCCAGCAACCTTGGTACGACATACAATCTAAAAGAAAGAAAACTCTTAATTCAAACCAGTGGTACTCTGTTTAAAAATTGACATGGTGTTGCATCCTGCTTTTGGTTGGTTGATTGGTTGGGTTTTATGGGTTTTGAAGGTTATTTAATACCAAATCCATTTTTATACAAATGATCAGTTCTATTTCAAACCATTCAGTTTAACATGAGTACACAATTTAATTGTCAAAAACATTTCTATTTCAAGCTATTCAGTTTTTTCAAACAGTTCTAATTCAACTAAGTATAAGTACAGATTTAGTTTACACACAGTTAAATATCAAAACAGTTCTATATTAAAAAGTTCAGTTTAGTGTGGGTAGAGTTTCAATGTCAAAAACAGTTCTATTTCAAACAATTCAATTTAGCACAAGCATGCAGTTTAAACATAAGTACGGTTTAATTGTCAAAAACATTTCTATTTCAAGCTATTCAGTTTAGTCCAACAGTTCTAATTCAAACAATTCAGTTTAGCATAAGTATGTAGTTCAGTTCTATTTAACCCATTGATAGGGCCCTATCAAGTGCAACCATTCCGGGCCAGAGTGGACCTGGGAGCAATGGCAATGAAGGGGTGCTCGACATTCCCAAAAGCTCCAGCATCACTAGAACCCCACTATTTAGTGTCATATTCAGGACACTCATTGGAGGGAGTCTTACCCTTCTGCAGAGAAGCAGTCTGTGTATTCTACAGTCTCAGCCGACTGGGCAATCCTGCTTTTGGCTGAAGAGGTGGGTAAATACATCTTTCACTCTAAGTCTTTAACAAAATGCAAAATTTATGATACAATTTTGTCTTTAAATTCTTATGTCATGAACTTTCATCATCATCAAGTCATGCCGATAGCACAGATTTCCTTGACTCTCTCTTACCATCAATCCCTATCAGCAAGTCCTCTAGTCTGCATCCAGTGCTTGCTCATCAGCAAACACTTGTGTATCCATCCAATATTTCTAATAAAATAAAACAAGAATTCTTCGAAGCTGTAGTCATGTTGGCACTATTATATGGCTCCACCACCTGGACTTTACCAAAGTGCTGAGAGAAAAAGCTAGATAGGAAATACACAAGGATACTATGGGCTGTTTTGAATAAATTCTGGAAACAGCACCCAACAAACAGCAACTGCTCAATCACCTGTCTCTTATCTTACAAACTATCCAAAATGGGGTGGACAAGACATGCTGGACAAGCAAAAACAATCTCATTAGCAATTTATATCATGTAAATAACAAAGTTATCATTATGATAAAAAAAAATCATTAAAACTTTTATAGTTACATTTTTCATGGAATGAAAAGCAAACACCTAAAATTGTTTTGTAAAGTCACAAAGTGATGTAGATGCCTGAAGAAACTTAATCCATATTTGTTAATCAGATATTAACCAGATTAAGTACCCTGTTATATATTTTTATATAAAGTCATGAGAATAAACTCTTTAGCAAGTTTTCTAATGTAAGAAATATCACAACTTATTACTTATAATTAGTCAATTTTAGACTGTAGTATATCAAATAGTATATTTGCCTATGGGCAAAAAAGATGAGAGTATCCAAAATTAAAATCTGCCATTGATGACAAAAATTCACCCTAATCTGTTAACAGAGCTTAAAATATTTGGTTTGGTTTGGTTGCATATCAACCATTGCAGGTTATTTAATGCCAAATCTATTTCAAACTATTAACAGTTCTATTTCAAACAATTCAGTTTAGCATAAGTACATAGTTTAAATGTCAAAAATATTTCTATTTCAAGCTATTCAGTTTAGTCCACAAAATTAAATGATTTCAAGTATTGCTCTGTATCACTAATAATTCATTTCAACATCAGTCATTTATTCACACAATTAAATATAAAACAGTTCTATTTCAAACAATTCAATTTAGCATAAGCACACAGTTTAGTTCTATTTGACCCATAGATAGGACCCTATCAGATGCTACCACTCTGGGCCAGAGTGGACTTGGGAGTGATGGCAATGAAGGGGTGCTCCACATTCCTCAAAGCTCAAAAATTCTCCATCTGATTGTTAAGTGTCATATCCAGGACACTTGTTGGAGGTAGACTTTTACCCCTCTGCAGAGATGCAGTCGGTGTATTCTACAGCCCCAGCCAACTGGGCCATCTTCAAAGGAGTAAGACCCCTGCCACAAAAGGGGTGTCCTAGGTATGACATTTAGCTGCATTTGGTGGTTAAGCTCCAGTTTTAGAGTTTGGAGTACCTCTCCATTACGATTACTCCCAGGTCCACTCAGACTTGGAGTTGTAGTACTATGGATCAAATAGATCTGTTTAAAAATGATTCATGAGGAGTGTGGACAAAAAAAGACTCTTAAGAAACGACTGCACAAAAAATGTACATATGAACATACAATGAATGCAATTCCTTATCCTCTAGACATAAAATAACCATAGACTGGTTGGCATGCCATTAAAATCAATAAATAAAAATTCCTGTTATATGATTCTTTATCCTACACAGATTCAGGATTTCTCAGTTTTGATAGTATCATAAGGAATTCTTTTATAGAGATATTATTGTAAAGAATGTGGAATGAAAAAATCGAATACATCTGAGGACAATTCTTATAACTTAAGAAGAATTTATTGATAGGAGAGTCAGAAAGATAAGAGGATGCAAAAATGAAGGATTGTGTATATGAAGATGTGTTTGAAATAGTACTAAAAAGTACTTACCAACTCATTAAAGCATGTTGAATTGTACTCAGAGCCAGGCCCTTTTGAGAGCATTATTTGATGGATGCTGTGGTTTACTGTCTGGAAGTTTAAGGTTAAAACTCAATTCACCAACTCTTGAAAATCTCATCTATGCTCTATTTTCATTTGGTATTCTCAGTGCAAGTTCCACTCAAATAGCTAGCTCTGATGGGAAGGCTAAGAATATACGAACTCCATCTTCTGCAAAAGAAGTAAGACCAGCTCCACAAAAGTGGTATCCTGGGTATGACATTAAATGGTATCCAATGGTGAGGCTACACTTCTGGTACACTAGGAGAGGGGAATATCTCTTCAGTGCCCTTACTCTCTGATCTGAAGAAGCAGTACTCATTATCTGTTAAATAGATCTGTTTGAAAATTATAAATATTGAATAGAAATACTTGAAACCTATAACTTTGTTAAAACAAATGATTATTATTATTAGGTAGGAATAGTTACTTTAAACCATATAATTATGTATAAATTATTAGTATTAAATACTTGCAACTTTATAACTGTGTGCAAATTATTTGTATTAACTAGGTGTTCAGTATAACTGTCTGCAAGCAAATAAATACGATAAGCAAATAAAAAATTATGATTTTAAAAAAATTACTACAATGCAACTTTGAAAATGGTTGTGAACAAAGATTTACAAATCAATAAAATTTCAGCCTCAAATAACCCATGAGGGGTTGTTATGCCATCAAATAAACCAAACTAAACCTCAAACAGTTTTTTCCCAAGAACAGCTGTAATATGGAACAAACTCCTTCACAAGCAATTTCCACTATCATATAACCTTGAACTTTTCACATCCAAAATCAAAAAGTATCTCATTGGTTCATAGACACCTGAGTGACCCCCTCCTATACATACACACACTCATATCAACATTTTCACTCATCCTCCACTTTCCAGTCATTCTTTCTATTCATCAACCACATCTCTTTGCCAATGATCAATTTAGCAGCACTTTGAATGCATGATAGTTTTAAAAAGATAACAAAAATCTTTAGAAAAAGAGAAAAACAAAAAAATACATTGTTTCTGGTAGATTTTCATATGTCAAAATCTCCTAAATCCTTTTGATCCCAGACTTCCTGAGCTCAAGTACGTTTGTATGAAGAGAGACCTCTACTTGCAGGACATGACAATATCAAGCACTTTAAATATTAAATGCCTCTCTGAAAGATATTATCATAGCTAAGGGCACACATTCTCTTCATTTGAACAATATTTAAGAAGTGTCTTTACTATTCATTCAAAGGTGATGCACAAGTGATGCTCACAAGAGACTGCAAATATAACTGGATTATATTCATAACTATATGTAAAATTATTATCAAGTATTATATACTAGTCTATACATAGTTATAATAAAGACCCTTCTATGCTGATATACATCTACCTCTAAATACATGAACACACACATGAGATGTATCCATGAAAAAGACAAATCTTATCGAAAAATAATACAGGAATTGGACAAAATAATGGAGACAACAAGAAATTTCGAACAAATTTATTTCAGTATGGTTTTCTGATTGTAACCCTCCTGTGAAATCTGGCTATATGCTGCTTCCTTCATACAGTTTTTGAGGAAATTAGGTTCTCGAGATGGTCATTAAGCGCTGATGTAATTTTCGGAGCTGAATTCTTGTGATCCTTCTTAAAAATACACATTAGAGTCCAACGATCCTTATCACACAGCTTTCACTTTCTTCCAGAGTTTTTCTTGAGTGAGGAGGTTTTTCCTTCTTTCTCAAATGCTTTTATTGCTTTTAAGACCGTATTTTTTGCTATACCAAATAACTCAGCGTTTTTTGTTGCACTAGGACCTGCCATACGAGCAACAAAAATTTGACCTCTTTTAAAGTCTGATAGACCTGCCATTTTAATGAATTTTGGTTAATTTCTTCTGATCATATCTGTAAAAAAAACAACTTTTTTTGTAAAATAAGCTGACAAAAATTAAAAATAGATTAAAAAACATAAAGATAACAAACATTTGATGGTTTTATAGAAGTTTGAAAATTATGAGACTAAGATTCAAGGTGTTTCCATTATTTTGTCTAACCCCTATATATTCTTTTACCTTCAACTTAATAAAGTTGAATTTGGGTTATTTGTTTAACAGCATATCAACATCCAAGGGATTATTTGAAACTGAAATTTATTTTCTTTGTAAATCTTCCTTTGTTTAATCACATATCAACTTTTGAGGATTATTTAATGCCAAATCTATCCTTGAAGAAGAGTAATGGTAACACACAGCTGGAGGGATAAGTGGGTTCATACCTTTACCAAGGGAATGAGTCTGAAAGTGAATCCTTTGAAAATGTTTGATTTTTTAATCATAACTATATTTTCAGTGTTTAATTTGCCTTTTTTTATTATACATTTTTTTTATTTGTATGTAATCATTTTTTTGCTCATATTACATCAAGCATTCCAATAAAATACAACTAATTTGCTCACAGTTGTATTGTTTCAAGTATTCTTATCTAATACTAATAATTTATTCACATTTATATGGTTTAAAGTAACTATTCCTTTTTAGTAATGATCATATCTCACACCAAAAATTTGTGACCAATATCGTTAAAAGTGACTATTCTTAAAAGTAAAGTTGGTGAACATTGTCGAGGGTGACCCGAAGGCTCCCTTTTCAATAGTTACTACACCAAGGTGTAGGGGAGGGTGCTACTCCTTTCCCTGGATTTCTCCACTTTACCCTTGATCCATACCTTATAATGCTGAGTGTTAAGCAAGGAGGCATCAAGTACCATTTTTGGAGTCTTTGGTATGACTCGACCTGGAGATTGAACCCAGGTCTCCCAGGCCATTGGCAAACACTCTAACCATTATGCCAATGTCCGGTATATTCTTAATACAAATAAATTACATCTAATGTGAATAATTTCAAACAGTTTTGTTTAACTCCTAGATAGGACCCTAACAGGTACTAATAATCTGAGTCAGAGTGGACCTGGGAGTAATAGCAGTAAAAGGGTATTTATTTGTAGCCTTACCACCATGTGCGGTTTAGTGTCATATCCAGGATATTCCTTTTTTGATATTTTAATAAGTTACCCATGACTTTATTTAATTCTTTAAATTTAAAAGAAAATTTTTTAATGAATTTTTAGTTCTCATTTTGATTTTGTTTATTTAGCAATGCAGCAAAAATATTTATAAATTTTCCAACAATCCATTTTTATATAAGATAAATAAAACTACTCTACAAAGCAATAATTTTCAAATTAACAATAGTTTGTGATATCAATCAAGTTCAGAAAGAAGTTTCCTGAACTTTCAATGATCATTTGTCACTTAAAACACTAAAAATAAAAACAAACAAAAAAAATTGGAGAAAAATAAAAAGTGTTCACTGGAATTTGAATTCAGAAAGGATAACACTAATGAGATTTATCAAATAGAGATTGCTCATGCCATATCGAGTAATGTGTGATACTTTTTCTTGAATATCATAAGATATAAACAGTTATTAATTTTGCCATATACAATTCATTTATATAATGAATAGAAATATTACATAATCTTGTTTCTTGGGGGGGGGTGATGCTTTCGACTTGAACTCAGCATTTACTGATTTGATTTTAAATATGAATTTATAATTTTTATTCATATAAATTTACATTAGATTCATATGATTTAAACACTCTATTTAAATATTAAACACTATATTATTTTAAAATTTGTATTTACATTAAATTTGTATAATTTAAACACTGTATTATTCTTAAATTCATATAATTTAAACATTGTATTTAAATACCAAAGACTTAATAAATGGTACTTGATACCTCCTTGCTTAACACTCAGTATTATAAGGTACGCATCAAGGGTAAGGTGGAGCAGTTCAGGGGAAGAAGTTGTTCTCTCCCTGACACCTCGGTATTATAGCAATTGAAAAGGGAGCCTTCGGGTCACCCTCGACTAAGTTTACTATTTAAATTTTAAACACTTTATTATTTTTAAATTCGTATGAATTATTTTTATGTTTTCTTTGTAGTATTTTAGTTCTTATTTTCTTTTCTGTATTTCTGTTTATTATTGCAGATAGCTTCCTTTAGAAATTTATACATTTTTGGTCCTCTATTTTTTCATACATTTATTTTTGATATTCATTAACTGCATAGACAGTCTCAAGGTAAAGATTAATACTTCCATATCAGCCTTCATTTTCCACTCAAAATGGAGTAAATGACATATTTTTGTTAAGCTATATTATTTTAGTATTCTTTTATTGATTGGACATCCAATTACATCAGTTTTATATTTGTAAACTTATATATTTGCCTATAAATGTGCATGTGTGGTTCTGCATATATATATATATATATATATATATATATATATATATATATATATATATATATATATATATATATATATATACATATATATATTATTATTATTTTTGAAAACTTCAAAAATGCGTAACAGGATTGAAATAAATTTATAATCCTATGTGACCGGTTTCGTTGTTTTTCTTAAAGTATATATATATATATATATATATATATATGTGTGTGTGTGTGTGTGTGTGTGTGTGTGTGTGTGTGTGTGTGTGTGTGTATATATGTAAGTATATGTATGCGTGTATGAGAGTATAAACTCAGTTTAAAAAAGGACCTTGTATCTCATCCTGCTCATAGTGGAGGGGTTGGTAAATATATATGCCAATGTGTGTATGTGTTGAGTTATATCATTTTAGTATTCTTTTATTGATTTTTGTTACCATCTTGGACATAACTTTCATTTAGCTGCTGATATATTCACCTATATATGTGGATGTGTGTGTCTGAATACATACATACATATAT